>CM042406.1:23835550-24393050 GCA_023634145.1 Thymallus thymallus
TGGTCCGAAAACCAATGTCCTTAGATGTGTAAATCAAGGCCGGTCCGGAACTGCACCAAAGAAATACGTCCAAAAGGCGTTGGTGTCGGTCCATGCTTACTGAGGTGTGGCCTACAGTGTTGCCTGAAATTAAATTTTATGAATGTCCATCTATGTGGTAAGCCTACCGTTTGTAAAATACCAAAAAACGACGCCCGGACAGGAGCAAAAAAAGACATCCAAAAGATGTCAGATTGTGCTTACTAGGGTGTAGCCTACCATGTCTGCCAGCAATGGAATTTTATGTCTTGGTCAGTTTAGCTCAGAAAATGTTGCCCTCGTCAATCTGCCACCATATTCTGCCTAATGAGCGGTCAGGCAGTGCCTATAGCATATCATAATCACATCAATAAATTGGTTATGACAAACTCTGAACACCATAACACGTGACAGCAAAATGGATGCAGATGACGTGACAAACTCTAAACGGGGGAATATTTACAGGTTGCTCAGGAGGTAAAGGGAAAATCAGATGTGTGGAATAAATGTGACTAGTTGTGGAAAAATAAGTTAAGGAGTAAGCGCTACGTGCATATTATCTGCCAAACAGGTGCTGTATAGATTGCAATATAATTTTTCTGACTGTTTGGAACAATGTAAACAACACAAAATGTAAGTATAAGGGTACCAGAGAGTCTGTTTAACAGTCGCATTGATTTGTGAATGCAATTTCCCGAGATACAGTAAGGCTATTGATTATAGACCTAATTAAGTACTGGTTTCCTCTCTCCTCACTTTTCTTAGACAATAAGGCAAGTGCTGTTTTCTCATCTCCTAAATCTGCTGCTGCCTCCGCCGCATTGTTCTCAACACCAATATGCTGGTTAACTTTGTTATTATTCAGGAAAAGGAGCCAATGCAACAGCACACTGATGTGTTTCAGAACTGTGGACAGCGAGCGCTATCCAACGATCGAGAAAGCGCATTTGTTATAAAATAATATTATTTTTATTAGTGTTGCACCATTGTTCTTATGTAATATAACCATATAGAATTCCAATGCACATGCCTTAGACTGATGGACTGTGCCATCCCCAAGGCCTCCACAATGGATCAGTCCACTCAGACAGACGCCAATCAGACAGGTGTCTTGTACGCCATGATATGTTTTTTGAATTTATTTTGCTACTGCTTGACTAAAGAAATCTAAGTCGACCAAACAATCAACCAGTCGACTAAATGGTAGCGTTTTCCTTAGATTTGCTTTAAGTCCCCAGCTACAATAAATGCGGCATCGGTATACTGTATGCTGTTTCCTGTTTACACAAAGTCCAGTGTAGTTCCTTGAGAGCTGTCGCGCTGCTTGCTTGAGGGGGAATATGCACAGCCGTGACGATAACCAATGACTGAAGAGAATTCTTTATCTTTGGGTTCACCGTGTATGATAGAGTCTGTGATGCTTCCCCTTCTTACTGTAGCAAGCGAATGCATTGATGTTGATCCGAAATTAGGACAATACATGTTTAGCAGTTCCCTCAAGATTCATACTGCATGTTATGACCACCTAGTTATTGTAATTTACTATTTCCAAAGTGTAGCATTTGTATTACATTAAGAAAATACATGGTTGAATAAGATTTGTTCCTCAAAATTATGTATCTCTTTCATAGCTACTTGAGTCATCACAGTATGTACAGTAGCCTACAGCAGTAGTAGAATAACGTATTGGACGGGCACCTTATCAGTCAAAACCCCTCAAAAACCCAAGAGGGATTTCACACACTTCTAACAGTCTCCAAACTAGCACTGTGATAGCTACAATGACCTTTTGTTGGCCTTCAGCTCAGTAGGCTGCCTTCAGCCCTCTCTCTCTATCTGTCTCTCCATTCATCTTTCTCCCTCCCTCCCTCCCTCCCTCCCTCCCTCCCTCTTTCTCTTTCTCTCTCTCCCGCTCTCTCTTTTTCTTCTTTCTCCTCTCTCTCTCCCTCCTGTCCTCATACTGTACGGTACACTACAGATCTCACCACCACACCGGCACATACCATAGACGTTCACATACACACCAGTCCATGTGTCACACACACTCAGACTTGCTGAGAGCTATCAGTGGAGAAGCTCTTTGCTGAGTCCTGACAGTGATCTGCTGATCCAGTATGCCTAACAGCTCTGTGTCTGTGTCTGTGTGTGTGTGTGTGTGTGTGTGTGTGTGTGTGTGTGTGTGTGTGTGTGTGTGTGTGTGTGTGTGTGTGTGTGTGTGTGTGTGTGTGTGTGTGTGTGTGTGTGTGTGCGTTACTCTCACCAAGACTTGTCAGCACTAAAGTCGAGAGGAGTTGGACCATGGAGAGAAGAAGGAAAGCTAGGAGAGAGGGCAAACTATGAGACATGCAAACGACTGCAGTATGAGGCATGCTGAATGTATCTGCAATTCCTCTACTGTACAACCATATACTGTATGTGGCCCTGCTGTTCAAAACACAAAGGATGACAATGTGTATGTCAACAGGTTAGGCAGTGTGAACAGATGTGAGCAGCTAAAATACAACTTGCTTATGACTGGATTAAGAAGCATGCTATCCCGTCTGAACTTCAGCCTATCAAATAAACAGTAATACAATGTCTGTGTTGTCTGTGGGTTTCTGGGTCCTCTAAGGTTTGCGTTTGTCCCTGCTATTTTCTGAGGTGTGAGTAGCAGTCAGTCAGAGTCAGTCAGTCGATACTGTACAACCGTGCACCACGGTATCGTGGTGTAAAAATAGCACATCCTCTTCTATTAATGGACAGCACATCCAAGGTCCTATGAGGAAGGGGACTATCAACACCATTCTGGGGGCGGTACTGATGCTGAAGGTTGTGTATAGAATCAATATCAACACATAAGTGTGTCAACATAGAAAACAATGACAAATCAATCCCCCCACAAAAAAAACAAAAATACAAAAATACAAACATCAGTAGTATGGGAATGAGAATGAGGAGAATGGGAATGAGGAGAATGGGAATGAGAATGAGGAGAATGGGAATGAGAATGAGGAGAATGGGAATGAGGAGAATGGGAATGAGAATGAGGAGAATGGGAATGAGGAGAATGGGAATGAGGAGAATGGGAATAAGAATGAGGAGAATGGGAATGAGGAGACCAGCTCCAATAGGGGAAATATTGAGAAAAAATATAGAGCAACCACAATGAAATTTTAAAGAGATATGTATTGAAGCTTTATTTAAGATGTCATGATACCACAGTCTGTGCTGCCATGATATTATCATTTTGGGTTTGCATGCTGAACTGGTACAGTAATTATGCTTGCTTGCTGTCAGGTTTCAGTTCTCCGCTCTCTCTCTCACTCTCACTCTCTCTCTCTCTCTATCTCTCTCTCTATCTCGCCCACATAGTGGAGCTTTACAGTTCCTTCCTGTGCCTCCAACACCAACTCATCTCATTCGTCATCCAGCTGGAGGCTGCATCCCACCCACCTGGGCACCAAGGTTGCCCTCATTTGCAAATCTTATCAGTAGGAAAAAACTGTGGCTCTTATAAAGAACCAAATAGTCTAACTAGGGAGAAAGTGGTGGTAGTGAGAGATCTAAGGCAACCAATCCTTTCCCATCTCACCCCAGCTGTTCTGTCGCTGACTGACTCAGAGCATGTGTAGGCTGTAGGAAGTATGTAGGCTGTGGCATTGTATAACACACTGTGAAGACCTTTCCTATTAGGTCTTCCCAAGCTGTACAGGTTGCACATAGCTCTGTGCAGGTACTGTATAAGGTATACAATATGGCTTTAGGCCTGATTCGGTAGAGTTTATAGGGTACACTACTTAACCACCTATGTGTAGGTTAAAGATAGGATGAGGGTACAGGTTTAGGGTACATGTTTGGGATTCACTACCTACCTGGCTCTGTGCAGTTCTTATCCAGTGTGTCATTGTCTCCATCCACGGTCATCAGCCTGCGCCCCAGATGGTCTGTTGTGTCAGCCAGCTCCTGCTCCAGGACCAGACCATGTCCTAGGTTCAGTTAGAAAAGTTTTATTGAAGTGTCACTCCACAATGATACAATAATACAAAAAAATTGTATTGTGGACTACTCAAATTGAGTTTCAAGGCACTAAACACAATATTGGTCAAACATAGTACAGACATCATCTACACTCTGAATGGCACACATACACAATCCATTTTTCAATTGTCTTAAGGCTTAAAAACCCTGTCTCCTCCACTTCATCTACACTGATTGAGGTGGATTTAACAAGTGACATCAGTAAGGGTTGATAGCTTTCACCTGGATTCACCTCGTCAGGCTTTGTCATGGAAAGAGCAGGTGTTCATAATGTTTTGTATACTCATCCATACACATGTATGCATAACATTTCACATAATTTATTATTTTCATCAGACCATTAACATTTTCATTTTGTTTTGACAGCTGACAAAAAAATATCCTAATTTAGTTGTATAACCCACAGTAAAGCAAGGCAAGAGCTTCAGTTTCAATGGATCCATCTTTACAAACCGTACATAAACGTTTATCTAGGGAAGTATTTGTGTATCGTCTCAATAGCAAGAGGTGCCACTCCTAGGGCTGTTGCGGTGACTGTATTACCACCACACCGGCAGTCACTCCACATGAAAATTTAACAAAAGTGCTTTCATATTTCTTGGATAAAACAGTACATCAGGAAAGAAACAGACAGTGAACCTTGGGCTCTGGTCAAAAGTAGTGCACTATGTCGGATATAGGTGCCATTTGGCTTTGCATGTGGTGACTCTGTCACAGGAATAAAAAGTCCAATGTTGATTAAACCAACAAGCTGTAATAGAGGCGGTCGGATATTCGGCACCACTGAAGCAGACAGTGCTGGAATCTAAATGTGGAAGTTCAGCACCACATGAGAGTGGACAGCGACCGTCTCAGGTGCAGCCACTCTCCACTGGGAGAATCCCTGGAAATGATTCTAGGAAGGTCTAACCAGGAAGTCAGAAGCCTGGAATGTAGTTAGGGCTAACCAACGCTATAAGGGTGTCAGTCTATACCATTCATTTTATTGTGATTCATCAAACCTAAATAGACGGATGCCACTATGTGACTGAATATAATGATTATTAAAACAACAAGCTTGATTATAACAGACAAGACAGTGCTACCTACAGCCCTAACAGTTGCTTGTCTTTGGTGACGTATTTTACATCATTTTACGTATGATATCATGTCTGTTATAAATCCCTTAAGCTCCTTGTTATTCTACTACAATTAGTGAACTCTCTCTGTGACACGTTTCATCCTAACAGATGATGTTCAAATCGATAATGCCCTTTGGTGCAATTTTCACAAGTATATGGTGAATTTTCACAATGCTTAGCAGAAAACTCAAAACAGATCATCAAAAAGGCAGTTGTTTCAAAACTCTAAGCACATTTTCAATTGACTAAGTACAACCCACACAGTCATAAAGTCACTTTTTCACCACACTTAATCAGTGTTTCATCTAGAAATACATGCTTCACATCGAAATACATGTTCATATTAAGTAATTGCTTTTCACAATGCAATACTCACATTACTTTTGATATGATTGTCTTCTCACTTGTTAAAATACATTTGACTATTACTTAATAGTACTGCTCCGACTTCTCTTAATTGATAATAACTTAACCGTTAGGTAAACCTACAGATTTAAAACTGGGTTGTCTACTAGGCCCTAATGAATGAAAATGTATGTTTGTAAAGTATGAACATATAAAGTATGATATATACTGTAATCATGACTATTTAGATTTTACTTCACAGCAAGTCTGAAAAACTCTGATATTGACAATGTAACAAATGCATCCCCTAAACAGTAAAAATGTATCCAAAATGAAGTTTACACTGCTTTACTAAAATTGCATTGGCCTATTCATTACTGTAATACATCCATTTACATAGCAGACGCTTTAATCCAAAGTGACAACAGTGTGTCCATACATTTTGGTATGCGACCCCAGTGGGAATCAAACCCACAACTCTGGTGTTGCTTGTGCCATGCTCTTACTAACTGAGCCACACAGGACCACTACAAAACATAAGTACTGTTAAATACAATACATTATTACAATACAGCTAGAAGGTGTATGATTGCCATCGCCATGAGCATGCCACCCTCCTTCAGGCCATGAATGAGGCATGCAATGACATCAATACAGACCTATGTCAGGCTTGAATTCACCATTCCAAAAGCTTTTTTCCCAAGGTTATTATTACACATGGGAAGTAAACAAATGTACAGTCAATAACACAATAGAAAATCTATATACAGAGTGTGCAAATGTAGTGCAAAATGCAGTAAGGTTGTAAGGTTAGGAAGGTAGGACAATAAATAGGCCATAGTGGCGAAATAAATTACAGATTAGCATTAACACTGGAATGATGATGCGCAAATGATGATGTGCAAATAGAGATACTGGAGTGCAAAATTAGCGAAAATAATAAAATAAATATGGGGATGAGGTAGTAGGGTGGGCTATTTACAGAAGGGCTATATACAGCTGCAGTGATCGATACGCAGCTCTGACAGCTGATACTTAAAGTTAGTGAGGGAGATAGGAACCTCTAGCTTCAAGGATTTTTGCAATTCGTTCCAGTCATTGGCAGCAGAGAACTGGAAGGAATGGCGGCCAAAGGAGGTGTTGGCTTTGGGAAGTGTCAAGGTGCATGAACACTGAGGACATTTACTGCAATGTCAATGAGAACCTATGGTCAAATGCTCAAGACAGGCTTGATGCAAACTAGTGCCTGCTAAATGTTATGTTTCTTTAATTTATTACTTGATTACAGTACACCTATGTTGTAATGATATCTGGTCAATACATGTATTTTTTTGCATCAATGATTGTGAAAGATGTATTCAATGAGTACAGCTTTGATTACACATGGGATAGAAATGATGGAAATTAGATTTTCTGTAAATGTTGTTGAGTATTGTAATTTACAGTACTGTAACATATTACATTCAAAGGACAATTTTGAAACTTGTATCTTGCTATTGGATTAACTGGTTGTTGAAATAGCTCAATTGGAAAGATATCATTTTGTTGTGTTTTGGTGGTTAAATCAATGTTCTCATTGTATTTCACAGTAAACTTATATTTTGGATCAATGATTGTGTGGTGAAAAATGTCTCCAAACAAAACAAATGCACAATAAAAGGTTTTGAATATCAGACTTGCTGCATTTCAAGTGTTACCAGTTTGGAGTTTTGTACTAAGGGTTTTGAAAATTCACCAGATACTTGTGAAAATAGCACCAAAGCGATTGAAGAAAAAAGGACTGGTCGTAGTTCATACAGAATATTTTGTGTCCTGGTGCGTAAATGTATACATTTAGGCTTTATAGGTTATTTTTGTTCAGCACTTACACATCATTTATCGTACCAAAAAGGCCAAATACAGGTAAATGTACAGTATGTACAAAACATAACAGGTTTTGTGATATTGACCGTATGCTGTTGTTCTCTGTCTCTTCAGTCCTCAGAGAGAGATATGGTACAGTTCAATTAATACAGCGAGGTCATATGCTGGCTGTACTGGTTGAAAACTACGTGGTTCTCCACAAACCCACGCAGCGGGCGCGCAACACTTCCCACCTCCTGCGCACCGCAATAACTCCCCTAGGCCACGGCGACAGGGACAGCAACATGTCCAAGAAAATCAATAGGAGACGAAAACAAACATGTATAGGGCGTCTTAAAGAACGGGATATTTGGTGTAAATCATGACTGATTGAGAATCACATTATATTCTATAACCTATAGCCTACGTTTTGACAAGGCCTATACTGCGGCACATTACGGTAAGCTTCATGCACGAACACACACACATACATACCCTGTGATTACCTATCCACGTGAGCCAGTCAGGCCATATCCAGGCTATAGCCTATACGTCCCCTATTTGGCAACCTATATCTGTTTCCCAGATGCAGATGGAATAAACACATTCTACAAACGGAATAGACATGTGTGCTGCCTGCCTGGCCAGTTGAAATCCTGAGCGTTGTAATACCGTTCCGCTGTAGCCTAAATTTGTATTTTTTTTGAGAATGTAAGGAAACACGCATGCCTCAAATCCACCCCGAACCATGGGTATTATTACAGCGTCCCACTATGCTGAGTTTCTTGTGGATAGATCAGAGGTAGGCAAGCAGACCATCTCATACATAATACCTACAAGCAGTGTCAGTTACGAGATATTAATTGTACACCAATGCAGTGCATGCCAAAACGCAATCACAACATAGAATTCATTTTTAGTTCCACATAGCCCCGTCATTATAGACGTGTTCCTCCCCCGCCAACCCTGGGATACCTCGGCTCTCCCTCTCTTCTCGTAGCCTACTCACCTGTTTTTGTGAGCAGGGCGGACATGCACCACGTCAAACATAGAATACTGCAGATAAAACAGACTTGAACGAAAAGCATCTGTCTCCTCTTGCGAACTTTGAAGATTTTAGCTATGGCGCTCTTTTTCGACATGGTGCAGTTCTGCTCCTGTAGCGGCTCCATGGCTGTAGAGTATGCGGGGACAGCGGACATCGTCCTCCTCCCTCTCCCTGCAGATTGTGACCCACTCAGCGCCGTGCCGCAGATTGTTCGGACCGCAGGAATCGCCTGAGTAGCGGTTCACTCAGCGAGGGTCGGGAGAGAGACAGCAGAGCGAACAGCTCGCTTGTGTTTATGAAAGCCGCTCGTGAGAACTGTGTCCTGGCGAGAATACTGTTGTAGTTTAATCACATTAAATTAGCCTACACAATATGCCCATGTTCCATTATTATAGGATATAGGCATAGGCATGCAAAAAATATATATGTTTATTATCTAAATACCACTATTTGTCAAGCAGCCTAAACCTCTGTGGCAGTTGGCATCTTCAAAAGCCACCGACAGCAGCTTTATATGTGTCCGATGCCACAATCAGGTAGATTTAGTGGCGTTGAAAATAGGTAATTCTCCGATATTGTTCGATCCACTTGATATTGTCACCCTCTCCCAAAAATACTCTGGGGCGAAAACATTTTCTTCTAAAATATTAGCTCATCCCACACTTTCATCCCATCACAGAGCGCACTCCCCCACATGCAGCTGCAACTTCTACATGTGAGTGATGTGCTTGACACGTGACAAGGCAGCGAACTACCTCTCTGCCATGGTACCACTATGCCGGCTGCCTCCCGCCTCCCTTCCCTTTTTCAACATTTTGTTACTTTACAGCCTTGTTCTAAAATCGATTAAATATTATTTTTTTCTCATCAATCTACACACAATACCCTATAAGGTTAAAGCGAAAACATTTAGATTTAAAAATAACATTTAGATTTAGAGCAATAACGAAATTGAATAATTTATCTGAACAAACCAGAAGTTTTTGAAAATATAAATTCAAACAATACTTAACCATTTACATTTAATCAATAGGAAGGTTGTGCAGGACTATGGTAGATGAAGGAATCATTCTATCTTTTTAGACTGTTAAGAGTATTGTCTGGTCAATATGTAAGTGTATTATGTTTGCTTGTAACAGTATGTTAAATGTGATCGTTTTATAAATGGTATTTTAATGTTTAAGGACTCTTGGAAGATTAGTCCAAATGAGGACTAAAAGAGATCCTAATCAAATCTAATCAAATCAAAACAGTTATTTTTACACATTTATAAAAAATAAAAACAGGAATACCTTATTTACTTAAGTATTCAGACCCTTTGCTATGAGACTCAAAATGGAGCTAAGGTGCATCCTGTTAACATTGATCATCCTTGAGATGTTTCTACAACTTGATTGGAGTCCACCTGTGGTAAATTCAATTGATTGGACATGATTTGGAAAGGCACACACCTGTCTATATAAGGTTCCACAGTTGACAGTTCATGTCAGAGCAAAAACCAAGCCATGAGGTCGAAGGAATTGTCCGTAGAGCTCTGAGACAGGATTGTGTCGAGGCACAGATCTGGGGAAGGGTACCAAAAAATGTCTGCAGCATTGACGGTCCCCAGAAACACAGGGGCCCCAGTCTTGAACGTTCCCCTCTCCCCCTCTCTCCCTATCTTTCTATTGTTTACATCATTTTTGCAACATTGATGTAACAACTGAGTGCCAAGCGTCACGTCTGGAGGAAACCTTTGTCATTATGAGGTATTGTCTGTAGATTGTTAAGGGGGAAAAAACTATTTAATAAATTTTAGAATAAGGCTGTAACCTAACAAAATGTGGAAAAAGGTGAAGTGGTCTGAATACTTTCCAAATGCACTGTATCTACTAGCCTACTCTATCCATTCATCCTACCTGGTGCGGAACACAATTGCTGAAAGGCGTGTAAATTAGTAGGCCGACAAATTAGTAGGCCGACATGCAAATTAGTAGGCCGACATTAATTCATGTTCAATTAATCACTTGTGTGTTTCCTAGTGCTGTATCATAATTGAGTCACATTATTCTGGGCTATTGTAACATGGGTTAAGCTACTTTTTCCTTTTTTAGTTATAATTGCCAATATTTGATTAACATCATATTATGATTACAGAAGTTATTTACACTTTACATTTTTTTGTGTTCCTCATTCAAACTTGACAGCATCCTGTAACAAATATTGTAAATCAATATCCATAGTAACTCTGGACAGGAGAAACCCTAACAATGAGTACTAAGTCAAATACTACATAATAAAGACACTAACAGTAGGCTACACAATAATAACAAAACTCTGTTTCTGTGGTCTAAATGTAATTATAAACTGGGTGGTCCCAGCCCTGAATGCTGATTGGCTGACAGCCATGGTATATGAGACTGTATACATTTGTTTTTACTGCTCTAATTACTTTAGTAACCAGTTTATAATAGCAATAAGGCTCCTCGGGGGTTTGTGCTATACGCAATGCGTTGTGCCTTAGAACAGCCCTTAGCCGTGGTATATTGGCCATAAACCACACCCCCCTGTGCCTTATTGCTTAAATATGGAGGCATTAAGTCTTGCTTATCAAGAGTACTATCATCCCAAATGCCTTACCTAAATACATCTCACCTACTGTACATCCAAGGCTAGCCTTGTATTAAAGATATCACAAAGATATTAAATTCCTTCAGGATATGTCTTAACTCCCCAAGCCCCCCAGCAAGCATTATACTATGCATCCTTTAGATGTAATTTATTCTCAACAAGTGTTATTGTTGTAGGTCATGATTAAAGAGGCTTATTGTGTGTGTTCTGTGAAGGAGTGGGCTGTAATGAGGCACACAAGTGCTATTAAACAGTAACATAGGCTAATATTCCCCTTAGTGGCACATAAAATATAGTGAGCAAATCATTGTAAGTATATATAAGAGATCCCCACAGGAATTGAACCCACAACCTTGGCGTTACTCTTATACCAATTGAGCCACACAGACTGGTGCAGTAGGGTGGGTGGGTTCTCTATTGCCACCCAGTGTTGCTACTGCCAGACTATAGAAACACAAAGGAGTAAGTGTGTTTCTCTTTCTCTCTCTCTCTGGGTAGCGCCTCACATAACATCAGAGAGCTAGTGCTTTGTCTGGCCCAGACTCGCATGACTGGTCTCCTGATTGTAGTCACCAAGGAGAGGCACATGTGCGTACCGATAGGGCACATGGGGTGTGAGTAGCTCCGTTTTGTACCGGCAGAAAAGTGGTTATATGTAGACACCAGACAACAAAGTTTAAATCAAACCTCTAAACTTGATAAATCAACATATGCCCAAATAACTGGGAGCTATTAGTTTTGTACAACAGCGAACCAATCCGTTTTTAAAACAGCGCACCGACATTAATCCAACAGACCAAGGACAATGGACGACTTGGAGACTCAAACGAAAGTAATGAACAGCTAAATGCTATCCATGAAAATATAGCTAAAATACTTTCAATGCACACCAAAAACAACAAGTTGCTACAATCTGTTGTTAAAAAAGTAGATCAGTTCGAAAAGACAGTAGAGGTTATTGTGTCAGACACGCACAAGCAAGGGATGCCCATGAATGAACAAGACAAACAAATAGCAAACTTTAGAAGAGGAATTAGACCAGCAAGAAAACAGAACGAGACATAACAACGTGATAATATTGTCCTTACCAGAAGACGAGGAAAAAGAAGACCTCTCCAGATAGTGGTCAAATTGACATCAGAGGAACTTGACATGGGTATATCACCAGAGGATATGGAATGATGCCATAGGATCGGAGTGAAACAGTCAACATTCTGAAGGCGGAAAGGAGATCCAAATTCAAGGCCAGACCTTTTGATTCACCCAGGACCTGTCTGCTAAGCTCAAAAAGAAACGGAATACCTGCCAATCAGACATTCGCAGGAAAATGGGATCTCAACTGTGGGTACGGAAGGGAACGCAAAGGATGGACTTCACAAGTGCCGATGAAGCCTTAATCATCTGCAAGAAACCTTTCCAGTCGAAGGCCTACAAAACATTATGCATAATGGAGAGTCCCCTGCTCTGAGAAGAGGACAGAGTGGGAAAAAACGATGAATGCACTGCGTGTTAGACGCACACTGTAGGCTACAGACAGTGATACTGTCACAGTGCGGAGTAATGGGACGATACACGGAGCGCTGATGAAGTGTCATTCCTCTTTTATTTAATGAGTTGGACTCACGAGGCATTAAATAAACAGACGGAGATGACTAATAAACAAAAACACGACTACAAAACAAAACACAGTGACTTACTTGCTTTCTGTAAACTCAAGGCAGACAAGCAGGAACAATGATCCACACACAGGTGGAAATGTGTGGAGCCTATATACTATCCCCAATCAGAGACAACGCTAGACAGCTGTCTCTGATTGGGGATGATAATCTCCCTAGTTAGGGTGTGATGACTTGGTTGTGTGCCTCTCTCCTCCCCTAGGTGGGAGTAAGAGGCCTTACCACAACCAAGCCATCACAGTACCCCCCCCCCCCCCAAGGTGCGGACTCCCGATCGCACAATAAATCCCCCCTCTCCTGAAAGAAAAAAAAAAAAAAAAAAAAAATGTCCAAAAAACTAGGGGGACATGGCGGGGTACTGAGATGGTTGCTGGTGGAGGCTCCGGTTCTGGTTCCGGGCGTGGCGCAAGCTCTGAGAGTAGCTTCTCTCCTACCTCTCTGTTGCACGCCCGGTCCAGTCCGGACCCCAGCGCGATGGTTCCCCTCTCAGTACTCCCGCCATTTACCAAGTCCTGTCTGGACCCTGGCGTGGGAGCCCTCGACCCTGGAGAGGGGCTGACCACCGGCCCCGGACTGGGCACCGGTGGAGCGGACTGCTCCGGCACTGGAGCGACGCATACGACCGGCCCCGGACTGGGCACCGGTGGAGCGGACTGCTCCGGCACTGGAGCGATGTAGACGACCGGCCCCGGACTGGGCACCGGTGGAGCGGACTGCTCCGGCACTGGAGCGACGTAGATGACCGGCCCCAGACTGGGCACCGGTGGAGCGGGCTGCTCCGGCACTGGAGCGACGCAGATGACCGGCCCCGGACTGGGCACCGGTGGAGCGGACTGCTCCGGCACTGGAGCGACGTGGACGACCGGCCCCGGACTGGGCACCGGTGGAGCGGACTGCTCCGGCACTGGAGCGACGTAGATGACCGACCCCAGACTGGGCACCGGTGGAGCGGGCTGCTCCGGCACTGGAGCGACGCAGACGGCCGGACCCGGATGGGGCTCCGGTGGAGGTTCAGGGCTACTCACCTTCCCCGGAGGTCTCGGGCTGCTGACCCTCCCCGGGGACCTCGGGCTGCTGACCTTCGCCGGGGACCTCGGGCTGCTGACCTTCGCCGGGGACCTCGGGCTGCTGACCGTCACCGGGGACCTCGGGCTGCTGACCGTCACCGGGGACCTCGGGCTGCTGACCGTCACCGGGGACCTCGGGCTGCTGACCGTCACCGGGGACCTCGGGCTGCTGACCGTCACCGGGGACCTCGGGCTGCTGACCGTCACCGGGGACCTCGGGCTGCTGACCGTCACCGGGGACCTCGGGCTGCTGACCGTCACCAGGGACCTCGGGCTGCTGACCGTCACCGGGGACCTCGGGCTGCTGACCGTCACCGGGGACCTCGGGCTGCTGACCTTCACCGGAGGTCTCGGGCTGCTGACCTTCTCCGGAGGTCTCGGGCTGCTGACCTTCACCAAAGGCCTCAGGCTGCTGACCTTCACCAAAGGCCTCGGGCAGCTGACCTTCACCAAAGGCCTCGGGCAGCTGACCTTCTCCGGAGGTCTCTGGCAGTTGACCTTCAACGCAGGCTTCGGGCAGCTGACCTTCTCCGGAGACCTCGGGCAGCTGACCTTCACCGGAGGCCTCGGGCAGCTGGCCTTCACCGGAGACCTCGGGCTGGACGCCGTGCCCACCCTGGGCACCGACGTAGGGGTGGTTTTCAGCCCTGTCGCAGGTCTGGCTGTCGACCTCAGACTGGGCGCCGACACGCTATGGAGCTCCTGCTCCACAGTGGGACTGAACATCGTGCCCACCCTGGGCACCGACGCAGAGATGGTTTCCAGCCCTGTGGTTGGGCTGGCTGTCGGCCCCAGACTGGGCACCGACGCGCTATGGAGCTCCTGCTCCACAGCGGGGCTGAACGTCGTGCCCACCCTGGACACCGACGCAGAGATGGTTTCCAGCCCTGTGGTTGGGCTGGCTGTCGGCCCCAGACTGGGCACCGACACGCTATGGAGCTCCTGCTCCACAGCGGGACTGAACGTCGTGCCCACCCTGGACACCGACGCAGAGATGGTTTCCAGCCCTGTGGTTGGGCTGGCTGTCGGCCCCAGACTGGGCACCGACACGCTATGGAGCTCCTGCTCCACAGCGGGACTGAACGTCGTGCCCACCCTGGGCACCGACGCAGAGGTGGTCTCCAACCACAGAGCTGTGCTGTCGACCGTCGTTGTAGACTCCGTGCGAGGGGTAGGCACGGGGCGTACTGGACTGGGGACACGCACCATAGGTCTGGTGCGAGGAGCTGGCACGGGTCGCACCGGGCTGGAGACACGCACCATAGGTTGGGTGCGAGGAGTAGGCACAGACCGTACCGGGCTGGGGGAACGCACCACTGGTCTGGTGCGAGTAGCTGGAACGGGCTGTACCTGGCTGGGGAAACGCACCGTTGGGTCGGTGCGTTGAGCTGGCACTGGTCGCGCCGGCTGGGGAAACGCACCATAGGTTGGGTGCGAGGAGCAGGCACAGACCGTACCGGGCTGGGGGAACGCACCACTGGTCTGGTGCGAGTAGCTGGAACGGGCTGTACCTGGCTGGGGAAACGCACCTTTGGGCCGGTGCGTTGAGCTGGCACTATCCCCAATCAGAGACAACGCTAGACAGCTGTCTCTGATTGGGAATGATAATCTCCCTAGTTAGGGTGTGATGACTTGGTTGTGTGCCTCTCTCCTCCCCTAGGTGGGAGTAAGAGGCCTTACCACAACCAAGCCATCACAGATACCTTATCGTATTTTGTGACAATATTATTTTCCTCGCCCCCAATACAATCTATATTCTACTTTCCTCAAGTAACTGTTCTTCTCTATGAAGTAACCATAGAAATAGCCGATGCCAATGGGCTACATGGACAATTCAAAGGGTGAAATATAGCATATGTCAATAACGATTCTATGGATGGGTATGTGTGTTAAGAGTGTGTATGCGTGGGTGTGGGTGCGGGTGTGGGTGTGTATATGAATGGATGTGTGAGGGAGGCTGAATATGAATATGTGTATGTCTCCCCAAGTAGAGCCCCACCAGCCACTACACTTGAATTTAATTCACAATGTTTTACAAACTGACCACAGTATTTAAGTGTCAGTCTTTCTCCAATGTATTTACAATGACATCATCTACAAGTACAAAGGAGTACTTGCATTATGTTGTTTGTGTGTTCTCTGTTAAATGTTTGTTCAGCCTACATGTCCACACTTTATTTATATATAATGTATACAATAACTATGTATTCATACTATGACTTCCATATCCATGTGATGTCCATGACCCTCATATGACATGTCTGCTAACATGTTTTATCTGGTTATTCAATGAAAGATGGAACAGACAAAGTTAACTTTGATTCTATACAAGTAAAGGCTAACAAAATCCAACTTATTACATGGAATGTGGACAGACTTAATGTTGGCAAAAAAAACATACGTTTCTTGAACATTTAAAGAGATTGTCAGCAGATGTGGTTTTCCACATTTTGCATTTTGCAATTTTGGCATTGATACGTGTCACATATCAGCAAACAATGTAAAATATATATATGATATTGAGTTAATAAAGCTGCATACAAACATGGTCTCTTCTTTGTTTTTTTCAGTAAGGCAGCTTAGTGCTTTCTGTGGTGGTGGGGCAAGCCAGCAGAAAATACAGTGAGCCGCACTCAAAACAACTGATAACTCAGAAATGGGAAAACGTGACTTCAAGACAACTGGGAATTGTAAATCCGTCCTCTTTCTAGAGCTACGTCATCATGATTCGACCTTGTTTTTTTTTTTTCGAGTTCCCAGTTGTCTTGAAAGCACCATAAATCCAGAGAATGGCAGCCTCTCCGCCACCTTCCTGTTCAAGTGAGCACAGCACAACAAGGTGAATCTAAAAGTGTATTGTATGCTGCTGCATAAATTATGTAATATGCCAGGGAGATATGTATACTGTAGCTAAGAAAGTAATACTAAGTGTATGTTGTGTAGTAATCTGTTAGAAGCCCAGGTGCCTCATCCTAATAATTTGGTCTATTTACACCTCTTGATTTTGCCTACTGTTCTGACTTGGTGGTGCACATGTAGCCTATAACCTGTTTTAGAGAAATGTAATAATTGAATATTGTAAGAGCTTTCATTGTCTGCTTATATGCCCCCTTTATTTATCCTACGGTTCTGACTTGGTGTACAGGGAGAGCACTGTAAGAACGGCCCATTTTCTGAATTCTGTTGCTGTACATTTCAAAAGTGCTAAACAAATACTGTAGTTATATTGACTACGCCCATCCTAGCTAGCTCATTAATGTCTTAATCAAAATTACGGATTGCCTCTTATCCGCTTGTCGTCCCTTTATGCCATAGTTTGTACATCTCAATTGTCATTAGAAACCATTTAAGCAAGTCAGCCATATCAGCTGTTTTTTTAAAAGGCAGTAAATGAACTGTTTTGCTGCCAGACAAGGCTCCACTGATAGCCACGTGCAGCAGTGGTAAGATGCTGGGACTGCTGTTGGGACAGCTTTATGTAGGCCCTAACAGTTTGTGGGCACCGTTTGTCACTGTTATAGTGCAATTAATGTATTGTTTAGTGTTGTGTTGTGTAGTGGCTTTGCTGGCATGTATCACACTTATTTTTTTTGCCCCACCAACATTTACCTGCTAAAATCGCCACTGGGTGGGAACATGTGGGTCTGAGCAAGTTTATGTATGTACATGTTAAGTTGTCTATTGTTTTTGTCTATAAATGTTTTTGTATTGTCAAAAAAGTTAAATAAAATAAGAAACAAACAATTCTCTCTTTCTCTCTCTGTCTCTCTGTCTCTCTCTCTCTCTGGGTAGCACATCACATGATGTCAGAGAGCTAGGGCTGTGTCTGGCCTATGCCTGACCTGGACTCGGATGACTGGTCTCCTTACTGACGGACTCACTAAACACATGCTTTGTTTGTAGATTATGTCTGAGCCCCTGGCTATCTGTAAAAAAAAAAATGGTTTGTTTACTATAAGGAATTTGAAATTACTTATACTTTTACTTTTGATACTTGAGTATATTTTAGCAATTACATTTACTTTTGATACTTAAGTATATTTAAAACCAAATACTTTTAGACTTTTACTCAAATAGTATTTTACTGGGTGACTTTCACTTTTACTTGAGTCATTTTCTATTAAGGTATCTTTACTTTTAGGGTACTTTTTCCACCACTGCGCACAGACTTCACTTCTTCAGGTGTTAGCACATGGCAGTGGCAGTTATATTGTACTATTGTTGGTCAGCAGTCAGAGTTCAGAGAGTCATAGACTATGTCCCAAATGGCAGCATATATCCTAAATGCACTACAGTCAAGTTTGGACACACCTACTCATTCAATGGTTTTTCTTTATTTTTACTATTTTCTACATTGTAGAATAAGAGTGGAGACATCAACACTATGAAATAACATGGAATCATGTAGTAACCAAAAAAGTAGTAACCAAAAAACAAATCAAAATATATTTAAGATTTTATATTCCTCAAAGTAGCCACCCTTTGCCTTGATGAAAGCTTTGCACACTCTTGGCATTCTCTCAACCAGCTTCACCTAGAATGCTTTTCTAACAGTCTTGAAGAACTTCCCACATATGCTGAGCACTTGTTGGCTGCTTTTCCTTCACTCTGCGGTAAGTAACACATATGGAATCATGTAGTAACCAAAAAAGTGTTAAACAAATCTAAATATATTTGAGATTCTTCAAAGTAGCCACCCTTAGCCTTGATTTGGCACACTCTTGGCATTCTCTCAACCAGATTCATGAGGTAGTCACCTGGAATGCATTTCAATTAACAGGTGTGCCTTGTTAAAAGTTAATTTGTGGAATCTTTTTCCTTCTTAATACGTTTGAGTCAATCTGTTGTGCTCTGACAAGGTAGGGGTGGTATACAGAAAATAGCCCTATTTGGTAAAAGACAAGTCCAAATTATGTCAAAAATAGCTAAATTAAGCAAAGAGAAATGACAGTCCATCATTACTTTAAGACATGAAGGTCAGTCAATCCGGAAAATGTCAAGAACTTTGAATGTTTCTTCAAGTGCAGTCACAAAAACCATCAAAGCTCTATGATGAAACTGGCTAACATGAGGACCGCCACAGGAAAGGAAGACCCAGAGTTACCTCTGCTGCAGAGGATAAGTTCATTAGAGTTAACTGCACCTCAGATTGCAGCCCAAATAAATGCTTCACAGAGTTCAAGTACCATACACACCTCAACATTAACTGTTAAGACTGCGTGAATCAGGCCTTCATGGTTGAATTGCTGCAAAGAAACCACTACTAAAGGACACTAATAAGAAGAAGAGACTGGCTTGGGCAGAGAAACACAAGCAATGGACGTTAGACTGGTGGAGATCTGTCCTTTAGTCTGTTGAGTCCAAATATGCGATTTTTGCTTCCAACCGTCGTGTCTTTCTGAGACGCAGAGTAGGTGAACAGATGGAGGAGGAGGTGTGATGGTGTGGGGGTGACACTGTTGGTAATTTATTTAGAATTCAAGGCACACTTAACCAGCATTGCTACCACAGCCTTCTACAGCGATACGTCATCCTATCTGGTTTGCGCTTAGGGGGACTATCATTTGTTTTTCAACAGGACAATGACACAACACACCTCCAGGCTATGTGACCAAGAAGGGCTATTTGACCAAGAAGGAGAGTGATGGAGTGCTACATCAGATGACCTGGCCTCTACAATCACCCAACCTCAACCCAATTGAGATGGTTTGGGCTGAGTCGGACCGCAGAGTGAAGGAAAAGCAGCCAACAAGTGCTCAGCATATGTGGGAAGTTCTTCAAGACTGTTGGAAAAGCATTCTAGGTGAAGCTGGTTGAGATAATGCCAAGAGTGTGCAAAGCTTTCATCAAGGCAAAGGGTGGCTGCTTTGAGGAATATCAAATCTAAAATATATTTTGATTTGTTTAACACTTTTTTGGTTACTACATGATTCCATGTTATTTCATAGTTTTGATGTCTTCACTATTATTCTACAATGTAGAAAATAGTAAAAATAATGAAAAACCCTTAAATGAGTAGGTGTGTCAAAACATTCGACTGTTACTGTATTATTCTTTAGATGGTAGCTAGTAACACAGTGGCTGGTGGTTTTCAAGCTGACTGAGGGTGTTTGGCAGATTCAATACCCTTGGGCACTGACTGACTCCAAACCTTCATTCTGCATCATCATCATCATCATCATCATCATCATCATCATCATCATCATCATCATCATCATCATATGTCACAGCCATGGTCAAATGACAGGCTCATAAATTATTAGGATTCAAATGTTATTATAAAGACAAGACCCCTGTCAAAAATATCTGATGATGGCATTCAATGCAATTTTGAGATTCAATGCAATTTTCCATTCCTTGACAAATGTTATACATTGTTTGCTATCTATAACATCTTTATAAGCCTTTTATGGATAGTTTCTGATTTTAAACTAATAAAAACTATAATTAAACAATTTAATTGATACCACATTCATTGAAAAAAGAAATCTGAAGCAAAACAGTGGAAGCTAGGCAGAAGTGTTTTCCCCCTTGCCCCAGTGCACCGTGGAAGGCTTTTCTTCCCTCACGTGGACCCAAGGTATGGCAACAGCTAAGGATAATGCCTGACCTGCACAGTGTGGTCATGTGAATAGCTTGAGTTCTCCATGAGTGTGTGAGAGTGTATGAGAGTGGGCGAGGGGAGTGGGTAACTTTTGCGTGAGTAACAGTGTGGTATGTCAGCTGACGAGGATTTGGGGGAAGGAGGCACCAGTCAGAGCTTTAGTTGAGGGCTTCACCAGAATCAACACTGTATGATGCTGGGCAGATTAATTACCATTTTGTGTGTGTGTGTGTGCGTGCGTGTGTGTGTGTGGGCGTGTGTGTGTAAAGTGTGTAAAGTGTGTATGGTATGTTTGGTCTGTGTGTGGTGGTTTATAATGACGTCAGTTAGCACTTCCAGCTAATCCATGACTAGCATTGTAAAAATGCTTAACGAGATTTCAAAGAAGCTTCTCTTGAACTCACGAGGACGGGAATGGCAATCCATTGACCCCTTGGACTGATCCTTGACCACATTCACAGAAAATCTAATTATACGACTTCCAAGAATCTCTCTCCGTAAAGGTCAGAGAATCATAGAAACGTTAGTTAACAAATACTATCATCAGAAAGAAAGAACAACACTTGTTGAGTGCATACTGGAGGGAGGGAGAGCATTGCTGGCACACGCACACACACACACACACACACACACACCAC
The DNA here is from genome assembly GCA_023634145.1 of Thymallus thymallus. Taxonomy (NCBI): domain Eukaryota; kingdom Metazoa; phylum Chordata; class Actinopteri; order Salmoniformes; family Salmonidae; genus Thymallus; species Thymallus thymallus. Next base: position 23,856,537 of record CM042406.1, read on the forward strand.
ACACACACACACACACACACACACACACACACACACACACACACACACACACACACACACACACACACACACACACACACACACACACACACACACACACACACACATACACATACACATACACACACACACACACAGTCTTGCGCAGCTAACCTTTTGGGGACATACAATCCAGTCCCATTCAAAATCCTATTTTCCCTAACCCTTAACCCTAACCGTAACCCAAAAACCTAACATTAACCCTAACCCTAAACCTAACCCTAGCTCCTAACCCTAACCCTATCTCCAAACCCTAACCCTAACCCTAAACCTAATTCTAACCATAACACTAATTCTAACCTTAACCCTAAACCCCCTAGAAATAGCATTTGACCTTGTGGAGACCAACAAAATGTCCCGAGTTGGTCCAATTTATGTTGGTTTACTATTCTTGTGGGGACTTCTGGTCCCCACAAGTATAGTTAAATACGTCCACACACACACACACACACACGCATGCACGCACGCACTCACGCACACACACTGCCAGATTGAGTTACTTGTTTCATTAACATAGGTCAGGCTTCCCCAACTGGCGGGCCACAGGGCTTGTTTTTATTTGCCCCTCCAAGTTTTCTCAGCAAAAAATTATAATATATATTTTGTTGATGTATCATTTTCATTGTTGGACATAAAACATTATAAACACCAAGAAGTCAGCTCCAAGTGATTTTAATCTAAGAAATCTTTTCCCAAGTATTGCCACGCACAATAAAGAGACGTGATCGTATACAAATGTAAGCAAGGTTTGAAATGATTATGTTTTAGTCAAACATTATATCTGTTTGGGCTTCTTGTGGTCAATTTGCAGTCTACAAATTATTTTGTAATTATGTTCCGTCCCCCCGACTATCCGCTCAAGAAAATAACGGCCCATGGCTGAGTCTAGTTGATGATCCCTGACATAGGGGCTTCTGTGACAGAGTCAGCATTAGGGACAAAGTAAGAGGATTAGTTGATGGACATTTCTGGCATGCCTGCTCAATTATGAAAATTAAAATGGTAAAAAAAAGGTAGCGTTGCCATGCTCTGTCACAGACACTCCGCCCCCTCCACTCTCTCACTCTCTTTCCCTTATTCACACATATGTAGACAGATAAATATTTTTGTTGTAGTGGATTATCCAAACATTGAATTATAATAATAATAATAGTAATAATAATAAAACATTTAAAAATACAATTATGCAACGACATAAAACATTCTGTCATGACAGCTATATGAAATTTCCCCCCCGGGGGATCAATAAAGTACCTATCTATCTATCTATCTATCTATCTATCTATCTATCTATCTATCTATCTATCTATCTATCTATCTATCTATCTATCTATCTATCTATCTATCTATCTATCTATCTATCTATCTATCTATCTATCTATCTATCTATCTATCTATCTATATTCCACTTGGCAACATCTATCTATCTATCTATCTATCTATCTATCTATCTATCTATCTATCTATCTATCTATCTATCTATCTATCTATCTATCTATCTATCTATCTATCTATCTATCTATCTATCTATCTATCTATCTATCTATCTATCTATCTATCTATCTATCTAACATCATCACTTAATGGATGTGACTGAGGTTATGATTTAGTCTTACTATTAACAGCATGATAAGTCAAACATGGCATATGTGAACATGTATTTAGTAAACAGATCATGAACGATATAAGTCAAACTAATCCTACAGGGATAACTGCAGACATGTATTATGTGAATGTAGTGCAGAAGATGCAGGAACTGGAAAGGGGATATCGGCGTAGTTTGAAATGCCATTGTAGTTTTCTAAAAGCTCTCTGTCTCCTCCATGTGGCTTGTACTGGTCATTTGCGCATGTGCTGCACAGTACCAGATAATGTGACATAGTAATTGAACCATGTTGTCCAGTCCCTATTCACCCACCACTAGACATACTGACATAGACTTTGGTCCATTACTGAGATGTTACTTTACCACTTACTGTTAAAAATGAGAGATGGAATCAAATTTATTTTGATAAATTATAGCTACCCAATTGACCTTTCTGTGTGTAAAGCGTATTGAACTGTATGAAAAGTGCTTAATATATACAGTTGAAGTCGGAAGTTTACATACACCTTAGTCAAATACATTTAAACTCAGTTTTTCACAATTCCTGACATTTAATCCTAGTAAAAATTCCCTGTCTTAGGTCAGTTAGAATCACCACTTTATTTTAAGAATGTGAAATGTGAGAATAATAGTAGGGAGAATTGTAGCATCAGGTAGCCGTATGGTTAGAGCGTAGAACAAATTATTTCAGCTTTTATTTCTTTCATCACTATCCCAGTGGTTCAGAAGTTTACAAGCACTCAATTAGTATTTGGTAGCATTGCCTTTAAATTGTTTCATACAAAACGTTTCGGGTCGCCTTCCACAAGCTTCCCTCAATAAGTTGGGTGAATTTTGGCCCATTCCTCTTGACAGAACTGGTGTAACTGAGTCAGGTTTGTAGGCCTCCTTGCTCGCACACACTTTTTCAGTTCTTCCCACACATTTTCTATAGGATTGAGATCAGGGCTTTGTGATGGCCACTCCCATACCTGGACTTTGTTGTCCTTAAGCCATTTTGCCACAACTTTGGAAGTATGCTTGGGGTCATTGTCCATTTGGAAGACCCATTTGCGACCAAGCTTTAACTTCCTGACTGATGTCTTGAGATGTTGCTTCAATATATCCACATACATTTCCTTCCTCATGATGCTATCTATTTTGTGAATTGCACCAGTACCTCCTGCAGCAAAGCACCCCCACAACATGATGCTGCCACCCCCGTGCTTCACGGTTGGGATGGTGTTCTTCGGCTTGCAAGCTTCCCCATTTTTCCTCCAAACATAACAATGGTCATTATGGCCAAACAGTTATATTTTTGTTTCATCGGACCAGAGGACATTTCTCCAAAAAGAACGATCTTTGTCCCCATGTGCAGTTGCAAACTGTAGTCTGGCTTTTTTATGGCGGTTTTTGAGCAGTGGCTTCTTCCTTGCTGAGCGGCCTTTCAGGTTATGTTGATATAGGACTTGTTTTATGTGGATATAGATACTTTTGTACCTGTTTCCTCCAGCATCTTCACAAGATCCTTTGCTGTTGTTCTGGGATTGATTTAGACTTTTCGCACCAAAGTACGTTCATCTCTAGGAGACAGAACACGTCTCTTTCCTGAGCGGTATGACGGCTGCGTGGTCCCATGGTGTTTATACTTGCATACTATTGTTTGTACAGATGAACGTGGTAACTTCAGGCATTTGGAAATTGATCCCAAGGATGAACTAGAATTGTGGAGGTCTACACATTTTTTTCTGAGGTCTTGGCTGATTTCTTTTGATTTTCCCATGATGTCGAGCAAAGAGGCACCGAGTTTGAAGGTAGGCCTTGAAATACATCCACAGGTACACCTCCAATTGACTCAAATGATGTCAATTAGCCTATCAGAAGCTTCTAAAGCCATGCCATACTTTTTGGGAATTTTCCAAGCTGTTTAAAGGCACAGTCAACTTAGTGTATGTAAACTTCTGACCCACTGGAATTGTGATACAGTGAAATAATCTGTCTGTAAACAATTGTTAGAAGAATTACTTGTGTCATGCACAAAGTAGATGTCCTAACCAACTTGCCAAAACAATAGTTTGTTAACATGAAATCTGTGGAGTGGTTGAAAAATGAGTTTTAATGACTATGTGTATGTCAACTTCCGACTTCAACTGTAAATAAAGGCTTATGTGTTGTACTTTGACCAGGCTGATCCATAAATTAAATAAACAGACAGAAGAGAGGGGTCACATAAAACGTGTGCCACTTAGTGGACACTTTTATCCAAAGCGACTTACAGCACAGTGAGTGCATACAGTTGTAGTATGTGTATGTGATCCTGAGGCAGTTGAACCTTCAACCTTGCGCTACTCTTACTTACTGAGCCATACAGGGCCAGGTACTGTATCACTTTGCAGACAACTGGAAGTGGGTCACACATGATTTATCTGCCTCAGCTGGCTGGCTGGGTCTGATAAAAGGTTTTGGTGCCATAGCATTCAGCCCATTTACTGAGTCAGTGCTCGCTAAATGGGCTGACCTATAGGTGTCTTTTCAAAGTGCTTCATTTGGTATCATGCTTTTGTACCATTTGAAATAATTTATTTGATTTAATCTATCCTCTGGTCTTCACCTGAACCCACAGAGATTTCTGCTTGAGGCAGAAATCACTGAAGCAGAAATCACTGTGGGTTCAGAGGAGATGGACAGGTTGGGGTCAAATTCCCTGAGAGGTAAGAATGACAACACTAGTACTATTAATACAAATAATGATTGTACTGAACAGCTACACAACTGTTTTCAAATTATTTATTGTGCTGCAAAGAAACAAACAAAAACAATACAAGAACTTGCAAAAGAATCTGCTGTGCTACGGGAAATTCAGAGTCAAATCTTCATGTATCCTCTTTATGAATCTTGTTTTTGCAATATCATCATTATCAATAAACATATTTTTTATTTTTACATAAGCATGAAACACCAGTAATATACAGTCTATAAAGGGGATTGATAATGGGGACAAAGAGATATCACTCCCATCTCAAAGGGCTATCTTTATTGGAACAGAGGAACAGCTCATCAGGTCGCCAGGCTTTTGTGCTTGGACAAGGCAGATCTAGCCTGATCCCAGATCTGTTCATGTTGTCTAGCTAGCCAACTCCTATGGTTGTTGTCACACTGCGCGATAGTCAAAGTGCATGACAATGACCATAGGAGTTGGCAAGACAGCACAAACAGATCTAGGATCAGGCTAAGGCAGGTCCATACGTGACCAAAAACCCTGATTAATGATGAGGAAGCTTGTGATCCTCCAACTTCTCCACCTGCCTAAAGTACAACCTTATTTAAACGCTCTTTGAAACCAACACAACACCAAAACAGTTTCACAATTTCATCTGCATTATCATTTAAGCTCCTATTATGTTCATGTTCAATTACCTTGCTCATTAATAAATTATTTCGGTCATTTAACACAATAAATTAAATTGTTTTTTTTTCTCTTTCTTTTCAACCATGTTTTTTGTGTGTTTATTTTTGATTTGGCAAGTGATACTCAAGTATTTACAACAATACTTGGAGGATGCACTGAAAAATACAAAGATATCACCCTGTAAGACCCATTGTGAATAAGATGCATATCCTGTAGTAGCACTTTACTCAACCTTAGGAGTCGTAGAGCCACGTCCTGCAACCTAAAGCCAAGTCATATAAGAACTCAGCCAGTCAAGGTGATGCGAGTATAATACAACTTATGGTCCTTAATAAAATCAATAACTATTATTCATCACTTCAACGATCTCAACTTATGTGGATTTAAGCGGGGTTTGAATAATGTGGCTTGTGTCCAGATGATAGACCTGCATATTATGGTTGAAAAATCAATCAACTGTTCTTTGAAAACAAAGTACCTGTTGCAATTACTGGGGGGGACATCATTTATTTAGTATTTTTAAATCCAGTCGGATAAACACTCCAAACAGCCTACCAGACCACTCGGAGGCGTCCGCATGGTCCTAAAGCACACTGGGGGGGGGGGGGGGGGGGGGGGGGGGGTTCGACAGAGATGCAGTAACTGTGATTTGGCTGTGTAGGATGATTACTAGTATCTTGATTTTACAGTTCTACATTAAACACACAAGTATTCAGAGTTTTAAGCTGTGGTTTTGTAGATCAAATATTCAGAAGAAACTGGAACCTAAATTGTAACACTGGATCTCACAGGGCTCAGAAAAAAAACTAAGGGCAACTCTTTCAATGAAAAGTATTTGTAAAAAAAAAAAAAAAGAAAAAAAAAGAAACACCAAAAGGTTATTTTCTATATAAAAGTGCCAAGATGTATGATTCTACTTACATTTTTGTCAGACAGATTAAGATACACCCAAGACAAACTATCACAAGTCGACTACTACCCCTTCCTCCCTCCATCCCTCCATCCCACCCTCTCTCTCTCCCAGAGCTTATGTCCACCCACTTTCCAGTAGTTTTGACATCAGAAGCGAATGAAAGAGAAGAATAAAAGATTGAGAGAGACTGGTACTGCTCAGCCCAGAACTCACTTGTCATTATGTGGTTGCCATTTTGGACATTGCTTCATTCAGGGAAGCAGATTGACACAAATAGATAGGGAACTCACAGACTAATCAAACAAAGCCCTCATGGACATACAATGGTTAAAAAAAAGAAAAGAAAAATCCAATAAATGAGAAAAAAAAATGGATGTTCGTCTTTTTTCTGTCCTGTCACTATCACTCCTCTTTCTGACCTTTTTCAAACAAGCAAGGCAAATGGAATGCTTGTTCTCATCAAGTTTTCCATTATCAGATCACATCTCTTTTGTCAATCATAAATACATTCAATACGAAATGAATGGAGAAATGTACATGTGAAGAAAACAAATCTTGTATGTGCGCATGTGTGTTGACGCGTACATACATGCATACACAGCATACATACACACTTACATATATAGTCACACAATATTTCATGTATTTTTCATCTTTTGCAGTAATATGTACATAAGTGTTCCTATAATGTTTGAAACCAATTTATGCAAAGAATAAAAGAACACAAAGGTGCTTGGGTAATATTATGTGATGCAACAGCCTCCAGAAGAGGAGACTGTCTCACAGCCAGTAAAACAAAACAAAAGGAGGAGAAAAAGATGAGCTACTTTACCGTAGCTCGTCTTCAGAGACCCCAAGAGAAAAGGGATTTGAACATATTCTTTGATACTATGTTTCCTTGTATTCTCAGTGTTTCCTAAAGGAGCTAAGGAAAACGGGCTTACAGAAACAAAGCAGCACTTGTAAAGCATATGCTCAATTCCTCAAGAAATACACTAGCTTCATCCTGCCTTCATCAACGTGAACCCCTTTATTATTTATCCAATTAAAAGACACAATTTTTTGAGTGCGTGAAAGTCAGAGTCAACCTGCCCTTTGATGTTAAATACATTTAGCCAAAAGATGATGGAGATTTGAAAGTGACACGTAAAATAAGAAAATCTCAGAGAAATAAACAGATATTATAAATCCAAACGACAGACCAGGGAGAACAACAGCCTGGTGATGGAGTGAGTGATGCTTCTTCTTTCTTTCCACTTCCTTTCCAACAGGTGACGTTCCACAGGAAAAGAAAAGACAACAAGCCAAGTTTGACGTTCTCAAAGGAGGGCAGGAAAAGAGGAAGGAAAGAAGGGAGGAATAGTCCAGCTTGAACAGACTTGAGAGAGGTGCTCAGTGAAGTTCTGTCTGTGACAGGGTCTACGATATCTGACCTCTCTTTTTTCTTTCGTTCTCTCTTTCGTCTGAGTGCCACATAAAGTCCGGCAGTCGTCAGTCCATCCTGCCATGGCTTAACTCAGCTCAGACAGGCCACAAAGTTCCTCTAGGCTCTCTCTCACAGGGTGTGTTTTTTAATTGACAGACAGTCAGGGGAGCTTTGGTTGTAAAAGTTCAGTGTTCAACAAAAAACAATAGCTTGGATTATTCGGTTTCTTTCTTCAAAGGCCTTTTTCAAGGAAGCAGGAATGAAAGGAAAATACCATAGCTTGAAAAATACCCAGTTTGTCCTAATCCTAAAGATGTATATCGAACTTTACACACACACACACACACACATGCGCATGCCTCCAACACACACACCCAACACACCTGTATCACTCACTCGCAAAAAAGTAAAAGTATAATAATAATCCAGGGAAAGTCTAGATTCTTGTTCTCCCATTGTGTTAGCAATAGTTTCAAATCATCATAATCCTAATTCTATTTTGTTTGGTTTGTTATTAATCTTGAGGAGATTGTCAAATGTCTGTCTGTTCTTTTTTGTTTGGAGTGATCTTTGCTAGTTATTTTTTCTTATAGGTTTGGTGACATTTGTCTGTCTGTCTATGGTAAGTCATAGTTGTTGTGATGGTACTGTAGGTAAGGTGCTCTCTCATTCTCTCTTTCTCTCTCTGGTTTTGGCTGCTTGCTGACTGCTGAGTACAGGACGCGAGGCGAGGCCAGTCTGTCTCACTGAGTCTGGTAGAAGTTGTCGGCCTGCAGGTTGTTGAAGTTGTTTTGTTTTTGCATGCTGTAGTAACCGCTGTACCTAGAGTCAGGGTCGGCAATCCGGAGCATGCGCTGCGAACTGTCCACCTGCACCTTGGTACCTTTCTGGCAGTCCACATACACCAGCTGGTTGTTGAGGCAGGTGGGCTATAGAGGAAACATACACACATTTAGTTACCTCCACAGATCCCATTTAGTTACCTCCACAGATCACATTTAGTTACCTCCACAGATCACATTTAGTTACCTCCACAGATCACAATCTCGTTAGGCTCAGAGCTTTAAATATGGATTTTATTTGTATATTCATATTATATTATTTGGCATTCAATTAGTTCTATATTCAAAATACAGACATTGATCAAGTGTGCTTCTCCATACCATCAACTATATTACAACAACAACACACAGACTGCAGTAAAGCAGTACAGAAACCAACCATTCGGAAAGAATTCAGACCCCTTGGCTTTACGTTACAGCCTTATTCGAAAATAGATTAAATAAATACAAATCCTCAATCTACACACAATACCCCATAATGACAAAGCAAAAACAGATTTTTTGAAAATGTATGCAAATGTGTGTGTGTATATTAATATATATATATATATATATATATATATATATATATATATATATATATATATATATATATATATATATAGTTGAAGTCGGAAGTTTACATACACTTAGGTTGAAGTCATTAAAACTCATTTTTCAACCACTCCACAGATTTCATGTTAACAAACTATAGTTTTGGCTTAACTATAGTTAAGTCGGTTAGGATATCTACTTTGAGCATGACACAAGTAATTCTTCCAACAATTGTTTACAGACAGATTATTTCACTTAGAATTCACTATATCACAATTCCAGTGGGTCAGAAGTATACACACACTAAGTTGACTGTCCCTTTAAACAGCTTGGAAAATTCCAGAAAATGATGTAATGGCTTTAGAAGCTTCTGATAGGCTAATTGACATCATTTGAGTCAATTGGAGGTGTACCTGTGGATGTATTTCAAGGCCTACCTTCAAACTCTGTGCCTCTTTGCTCCACATCATAGGAAAATCAAAAGAAATCAGCCAAGACCTCAGAGAAAGAATTGTAGACCTCCACAAGTCTGGTTCATCCTTGGGAGCAATTTCCAAACGCCTGAAGGTACCACGTTCTTCTCTACAAAGGATAGTATGCGAGTATAAACACCATGGGACCACGCAGCCGTCATACCGCTCAAGAAGGAGACGCGTTCTGTCTCCTAGAGATTAATGTACTTTGGTGCGAAAAGTGCAAATCAATAGCAGAACAACAGCAAAGGACCTTGTGAAGATGCTGGAGGAAACAAGTATCTATATCTACAGTAAAACGAGTCCTATATCGACATGCTCAGCAAGGAAAAAGCCACTGCTCCAAACCGCCATAAAAAAGCCAGTCTACGGTCTGCAACTGCACATGGGGACAAAGATCGTACTTTTTGGAGAAATGTCCTCTGGTCTGATGAAACAAAAATATAACTGTTTGGCCATAATGACCATTGTTATGTTTGGAGGAAAAAGGGGGAGGCTTGCAAGCCGAAGAACACCATCCCAACCATGAAGCACGGGGGTGGCAGCATCATGTTGTGGGGGTGCTTTGCTGCAGAAGGGACTGGTGCACTTTACAAAATACACAGCATCATGAGAAAGGAAAATTATGAGGATATATTGAAGCAACATCAAGACATCAGTCAGGAAGTTAAAGCTTGGTCGCAAATGGGTCTTCCAAATGGACAATGACCCCAAGCATACTTACAAAGTTGTAGCAAAATGGGTTAAGGACAACAAAGTCAAGGTCCGCCATCACAAAGCCCTGACCTCAATCCTATAGAAAGTTTGTGGGCAGAACTGAAAAAGCTTGTGGAAGGCTACCCGAAACATTTGACCCAAGTTAAACAATTTAAAGACAATACTACCAAATACTAATTGAGTGTATGTAAACTTCTGACCCACTGGGAATCTGATGAAAGAAATAAAAGCTGAAATAATTTGTTTATTTAATTCTTTTTTATTTTAACCTTTATTTAACAATGACGGCCTAGGAACAGTGGGTTAACTGCCTTGTTCAGGGGCAGAATGACAGATTTTTACCATGTCAGCTCGGGAATTCGATCCAGCAACCTTTCAGTTACAGGCCTAACGCTCTAACAACTCGGCTACCTGACGCTACCATTCTCTCTACTATTATTCTGACATTTCACATTCTTATAATAAAGTGGTGATCCTAACTGACCTAAAACAGGGAATGTTTTAGGATTAGGATTAAATGTCAGGAATTGTGAAAAACTGAGTTTAAATGTATTTGGCTAAGGTGTATGTAAACTTTCGACATCAACTGTATTTATATATACATAACGTATTTACATAAGTAGTTAGACCCTTTGCTATGAGACTCAAAATGGAGCTAAGGTGCATCCTGTTTCCATTGATCATCCTTGAGATGTTTCTACAACTTGATTGAAGTCCACCTGTAGTAAATTCAATTGATTGGACATGATTTGGAAAGGTACACACCTGTCTATATAAGGTCCCACAGTTGACAGTGCATGTCAGAGCAAAAACCAAGCCATGAGGTCGAAGAAATTGTCTGTAGAGCTCTGAGACAGGATTGTGTCGAGATACAGATCTGGGGAAGGGTACCAAAAAATATCTACAGCATTTAAGGTCCCCAAGAACACAGAACACAATTCTTATGGAAGAAGTTTGGAACCACCAAGACTCTTCCTAGAGCAATCGGGCCTTGGTCAGGGAGGTGACCAAGAATCCAATGATCACTCTGACAGAGCTCCAGAGTTCCTCTGTGGAGATGGGAGAACCTTCCAGAAGGACAACCATCTCTGCAGCACTCCACAAATCAGGCCTTTATGGTAGAGTGGCCAGATGGAAGCCACTTCTCAGGAGAAAAGGCACATGACAGCCCTCATTTGCCAAAAGGTAACTAAAGGACCCTCAGACCATGACAAACAAGATTCTCTGGTCTGATGAAACAAAGCGACACGTCTGGAGGAAACCTGGCACCCTCCCTACGGTGAAGCATGGTGGTGGCAGCATCATGCTGTGGGGATGTTTTTTAGCTGCAGGGACTGGGAGACTAGTCAGATTGACGGAAAGGTGAACGGAGCAAAGTACAGAGAGATCCAGCTCCAGAGTGCTCAGGACCTCAGACTGGGGCGAAGGTTCACCTTCCAACAGGACAACAACCCTAAGCACACAGCCAAGACAACGCAAGAGTGGCTTTGGGACAAGTCTCTGAATGTCCTTGAGTGGCCCAGCCAGAGCCGGGCCACTCCAGCGACGCTCCCAATTCAAACCTGACAGAGCTTGAGAGGATCTTCAGAGAAGAATGGGAGAAACTCCCCAAATACAGGTGTGCCAAGCTTATAGCGTCATACCCAAGAAGAGTTGAGGCTGTAACCGCTGCCAAAGGTGCTTCAACAAAGTACAGAGGGTCTGAATACTTATGCCCTGTCCCATCTGTTCAGCATTCAACACCATAGTAGGCTCCAAGCTCATCATCAAGCTCGAGGCCCTGGGTCTGAACCCTGCCCTGTGCCACTAGATCCTGGACTTCCTGACTGGGCGCCCCCAGGTGGTGAAGGTAGGAAACAACACCTCCTCCTCATTGATCCTCAACACTGGGCTCCACAGGGGTGTGTGCTCAGCCCTCTCCTGTACTCCCTGTTCACCCATGACTGCGTGGCCAAGCACGCCTCCAACTCAATCATCAGGTTTGCAGACGACACAACAGTAGTAGGCTTGATTATCAACAATGGGCTCTGGGAGTGTGGTGCCAGGAAAATAAACTCTCACTCAACATCAGCAAAACTAAGGAAACAGCAGATGGCGCACCCCCCGATCCACATCGACGGGACCGCAGTGGAGAAGGTGGAAAGCTTCAAGTTCCTCGGCATACACATCACTGACAAACTGAAAAGGTCCACCCACACAGACAGTTGGTGAAAAAGGGGCAACAGCGCCTCTTCAACCTCAGGAGGCTAAAGAAATTTGGCTTATCACCTAAAACCCTCACAAACTTCTAAAGATGCACAATTGAGAGCATCCTGTCGGGTTGCATCACTGCCTGGTACGGCAACTGCACCTCCCATAACCGCAAAGCTCTCCAGAGGGTGGTGCGGTCTTCCCAACGCATTACTGGGGGCAAACTTCCCGCCCTCCTGGACACCTACAGCACCCGATGCCACAGGAAGGACAAAAAGACCATGAAAGACATCAACGACCAGAGTCACGGCCTGTTCACCCCGCTATCATCCAGAAGGCCAGGTCAGTACAGGTGCATCAAAGATGGGCCCGAGAGACTGAAAAACTGCTTCTATCTCAAGGCCATCAGACTGTTAAACAGCCATCACTAACACACCAGAGGTGGCTGCCTATAGACACTGATTAGAAATCACAGGCTACTTTAAGGAATAGAACACTAGCCACTTTAATAATGTATCCGTATCTGCGTCACTCATCTCTATGTATAAACTGCACTCTACACTATTCTACGGTATCTTAGTCACTCTAATTGTGTGTACATATTGCATCACCGATCTCATATGTATATACTGTATTGTACTCTATACTACGCCACTGACTGCTAAACAGCCATCTCTAGCATATCAGAGACTGCTGCCTATAGACTTAGATTAGAATTCACCGGCCACTTTAAGTAAATGAAACACTAGTCACTTTAATAATGTTTACGTATCTTGCACTAATCATCTCATATGTTTAAACTGTACGCTATACTATTCTTGGATATCTTAGTCACTTAATTGTGTTTACATACTGCATCACCAATCTCTTATGTGTATAATGTATACTATAAAGCTTATTATGCCACTGTATCTTAGTCCAATGTCGCCCTGACATATATGTATATATTCTCAATCCATTCCTTACTTAGATTTATGTGTATTTGGGTATATGTTGTGAAACTGTTAGATATTACTTGTTAGATATTACTGCACTGTCGGAGCTAGAAGCACAAGCATTTCGCTACACCCGCAATAACATCAGCTAACCGCGTGTATGTGACCAATACATTTGATTTGATTTTGAAAATGCCAAGGGGTCTGAATACTTTCCAAATGCACTGTAAATGTGGGTAATGTCTCCCCCTACCTTAGTGGGGGTGTGATAGCAGAGTACAGGGATCCACTGCTTTTTCTGGTTGACGTAGAGCAGAGCTGTCATGGTGAAGAGCATCACGACGATGGGCAGTGCCACCCATGCCACAGAGTGCAGTGTGGTGTTCTCACTGGGAACTGGGGTCTTCCCATCCAGATAGGGCATTTGGAGACTACCAAAGTCCCCTGTGACAAAGGGAGCACACAAACATTATGAGACAAAACCTGTCTTTATCATGTGAGGTTGGCATGTTTATATATAATCCTCATACTGTTGGTAGGTGGAGTGTAGGATTTCAGAAAATACTTTTTTATTACGTATTAAAAAACCTGTAACCTCAAAACGTAAGTGTGCCGGAAACTGAACAATAATGTGGTATCCTCCCAGCAACACTCCAACAACACTCGACACGTTTTGGCATAGCAAAGTTATGGAGGGTTGAATCAGTCCCTAGATTGCAGTTAAAAGGAAACAGTAGACTCTGCTCCAGGAAGAAGAGTTACGTATGGACGCCTGCAAAAACGTTTAGCAGCTACAGCAGCACCAAAGAGACAGACACTCTAGATTCCTCTGCCCCACTGCACCTGCTAATGATGGGGATATGTCAAGTATGTGTGTGTGTGTGTGTGTTTGGTTTTACTACCCTTGTGGGGACCAAAAATCCTCATAAGGATAGTAAAACAAGGAACATTCGGACAAGTGGGGACATTTCACCGGTCCCCACAAGGAAAAGGGCTATTTTAGGCTTAGGGGTTAGGTTTAGGGTTAGGGTTAGGGTTAGAATTAGGCGTTAGGGTTACGGGTTAAGGTTAGGTTAAGGAAAATAGCATTTTGAATGAATTTGTGTGTGTGTGTGTGTGTGTGTGTGTGTTAGGGAGTATGGGCGCTTTTTTTTAGCAGCATGACAGACCAGGAAGTGTTTGATTTGAACTCTGACCTCTGAACTGGGGCATGATGTCATTCTCGCTGCGTGTGGGCCAGGCAGGCTGGTGCTGCTTCCTGTCTCCGTGCTGGTCTGTCTTCTCGATGGGCATGTTGGTGGGGGCTGGTGCGTACATCTCTATGAGGTAACATAATATGGAAACACGGGGTTAGGTAAAGACGAGAGAGAGAGAGAGAGAGAGAGAGAGAGAGAGAGAGAGAGTAATAAGAAGAGGTATTGAAATAACAGTGAGTGAGTGAGTGACCTTGGGCTTTTCATTAATTGACCCTGACTCTGAGAAAAGAGGGGATGTTTTGCATTTCATCTCCACCCAATCACATCTAGGGATTCAATTACACTGTCTCATCTTCGTCAGCCTTCTTCTCCAACTGTTCAACCAGCTATTGTTAGGCTCCACAACCACGGCTGCCATTATGGGGGCAGTGCAGCAGACCTGGGTTTAATAGGGTTTGTTTTCTTTGTGCTTTACTCTAGAGCTAGAGTGCCAGGTGGGCGGGATTTTCACTTTCGGCACTACTCTGTTGTTTCCATTAAGCCAGCCAAGCTCAATCAAGCGTAGATAAATTATTTCTAATAGTATTTGAACCCAGCTGGTGTGAATTATGGGCTGTGGAGTTCTCCTCAGTGTTTTATAATTACACTACTGCTGCATCTCATCGATCCAGGGCCAAGCGGTGACATAGAGAACAGAGCGAGCTATGATCAATGTTATTATCTAGCCTTAGCAAAGCATGTTAATTCCCCACACAGCCCAGTAAAACCCAAATCCCTCCATTCAATTATTAATATCCATGAAGGTGTGTTTGCTGTGGTTGTCCTCCTCAATTACAACTCATTACTTAACAGTCAACCGAATAAATATTTGAGGGACATGTTGTGAATACATAGCAACAACAATGGGAGGACATCCGCACTCTTTTATAGTCCTTCCTTCAAAATAGTGAAGGGGCTATGCCTTCTAGCGGAGTGGAACTAACCTTCCATGGAGTTGTCTTATTTTCCAGAGAACGCATAGAGCCCCTAGTTGATTATCCCTTTTATACCATGGATATAATTTAACACATTTGCTGCTAGAAATGTGTTCATTTGCCGGTAGAAATGTGTTCAACATCCACTGAAGTAGCTAGCAAGTTTACTAGATAGCTACAGTAGTTGCCTTGCTAACCAAACACAATTGCTAGTTGAGCTAAACAAAGTTTCGGTCCTAGCATGCTATTATTCAATAATAGTAATGTTTTCAATTCGACTTTTGCTTTCAAAAGTATCTCAAACATAGAACATGTAAGAATGAACTATAACCATTGAATTCTACCGTGCTGATATCATTTTTTCATGTGTTATAGGGAAATAATGCACACTCTAGAATTACTTTCAAGCCAATCAGAAATGCTATGGTATAAATAGCAGTAATATTGATGACCAGACAACTCATATTTTGAATTGTGTGTGTGTGTGTACGAGTGTGTGTTTGAGGGGAAATAATTCATTAGAGTCAATAAGAGTGAACGGCAACAAACAAACAAACACACACACACACACACACCTACACACACACACACACACACACACCTGAACACATGGGGCAGCAGCTGCCCTCCACTATGGTAGGTTGGTGACATGGCAGGGCGGGGCAGCTGACAGTAGAGCAGAGGGTCTGTCCCTGAAGGCAGTAGCAGTGTGTACAGCTGTCTATGTCCCAGCGCTCCTCGTCTGCATACGTCTTCCCATTGAAGTGGCACACGGCTCGCGGTGTGGCATCTGCCAGGAGACACGGGAGAAGATCAAATAGGATCAACCTCGGAGGCAGGTCAACATATGGAAGATACTCATTCAGTAAACACACAAACACAGACACACACGCAGACACACATACACGCACGTACATACATATGCACGCAAGCACACGCGCACATGTTTGTTTTGCTATCCTTGTGGGGACCAAACTATTTATTCCCATTCAAAATCCGATTTATTCCCTAAACCCAACCCTAATCCTTAACCTAACCCTAATATTTACCCCTAACCCTAGCTCCTAATTCTAACCCTAACCCTAAACTTAACCACTAAGCTTAAAATTGCCTTTTTCCTTGTGGGAAACTGCAAAATGTCCCCACTTGTCAGAATGTTTCATGTGAGGAAGTCTGGTCCACACAAGGATAGTACAATCTGCTTACTCTGCTAATCTCCCCTCATTGTCTATAGTACAGCTAGGTCCGATTTTCTCTGTGTGTGTGTGTGTGTGTGTCCCTGCATGTTTGTGTGCAGCATACCGAGGCAATAGGGGCAGCACTGTCCTTTGCGCAGCACGGGCCTTGCACAGCCAACTGGTGGGCAGGACTCTGAGAAGCAGCTGATCTGTCCGTCCAGACACACACAGCTGGAGCAGGTGTTGGGCTTCCAGGACTCTGCTACCAGGAAGATGTCCCCCTCCTCGTTCCTGCAGTAGCTGGGCATGCTGTCATTACTGGGAGACTGGGGAGTGATGGGCTCGTCTATTGAGGAGAGCGGGAGGGAAGCACACGCGCACACACACACACACAGTCAGGATCAACTGACTGCATTGTCTGTATACACTGTGAATAAATGTCTTCACTCAGTCAGGTATGCTTCTAAAGATCAGTTCTTTAAATGGAAGCCAACAGAGCAGTGGTTTAGCCGGTACAATGATTCTCTACACTATACTTGCTTGTTTTTGTCAAAAAACAGAAATTAGGCAAACAATTAGAATTTTAGCAACCAGGAAAAGCGAAGCGATTTCTGCATAGTGCATCTTTAAGAGATAGAAACAAACAAAAATATCCATGTGAGAGTTGAGTTGGTGGCCTTCCAGGCATATCTGTGCTGTTACACTGTGTTTTACTATGACAGAGGCCCAAAGCAACGCTGTCTGTTTCACATTTGGTTTGGATTGCTATGTCTCCACATTTTCTCATGCACTATTCATGTCTAGAGCTCCAGAACTTATGCATTATTTATTTATTTATTTATTCTCTCTCTCAAACATCTGGCC
Organism: Thymallus thymallus; assembly: GCA_023634145.1. Taxonomy (NCBI): domain Eukaryota; kingdom Metazoa; phylum Chordata; class Actinopteri; order Salmoniformes; family Salmonidae; genus Thymallus; species Thymallus thymallus. The sequence goes on from CM042406.1 coordinate 23,873,812, forward strand.
ATCCCTCTCTAGTTTATCCCAGGTATACTATTGTTGTGCAGCTGTATTGTTGTATTGGAAATGGAGCCAAGCCAAATAGTCAACATTACAATAGCATCTCTCTCAATGCCAGGTCTGTGCAGTTATCATTTACTTTAGGACCTCCGCTTAGTCAAGACAATCTTGAGACATTATCCCCCTTTCCCTTTCATCACTACCTTTTATATACAACTTAGGGTTTAGGCTGCGTTTATGCATAATGCATAATAATATCATTTTATATTATAAAATAATACTATACTTGCCACACAGACTCAGATACTGTATATAGTGTTTCAAAGCCAACTTGAATAACTCAAACTCACCTGGGCAGTGGGGGCAGCAGGAGTCTTGCGTTCTGATTGGGCTCTGGCAGAGCAGGGGTGGGCACACCTCTGTCTCACACAGGACACGCCCACTGTGACAGGTGCACTGGGTGCAGGCGTCGATGTTCCACGTCTCCCCCTCCACAAAGTACTCCCCCCCCGGGGCCAGACACACTGACGAGTCTCCCAGGTCTGGCTTGTAGGAGCTAGGCTCCTCTGAGGGTCAAAGGTGAAACACATTAGTTTGTACTGTATTATCAACAGTATCTACTAGGAAACAATGAAGAGGATGGGAAAATGGGCAATATCTTTTTCAGAAGAATTTCAGCTTAGGTTGTTTAAGTTGATTTCAGGTATACACACCAACTAGCCTATCTAAGAATAGCCTACTAGCAGTGCAGTTTTTTCCTTATTTCATTAGGTCGTTTTAGGTTCCTTACCTGGGCAGGATGGGCAGCACTGTCCAGCCCGTATGGCAGGGCTGTCGCAGGCTGGCACGGGGCACGAGATGAGGGTACACATCTCCCTGCCACTGTGGCAGTAACAGTCCCGGCAGCCATCATGCCAGTTCTCCCCGTTCTCGTGCCGTCTTCCATCCATGGACAGACATGAATCCTTTTTCACTGACGGGGCGACTGACGAGGAGCTCTGGTCTGGAAGAGGACAAGTTTTAGAGATACAACTACCAGCATAACCCTAACCCTTACACTATAAAGTACACTCTTAGAAAAAAAGGTGCTATCTAGAACCTAAAAGGGTTATTTGGCTGTCCCCATAGGATAACCCTTTGAAGAACCCTTTCTGATTCCAGGTGAAGAACCCCTTTGGAACCCTTTTTTCTAGTTGACAGGTGTACAGTGTTAGGCGGACCAATCACTGACTGGCTTACAGTAGCAGGGGCCAAAAACCTTGATTAAAATCCTGTCTGAGATTCTGAGCCATACGGGGACGGATGTCCAATTTTACCAATTCAAAAGAGAGACAGATTTTCAAAAATGTGTGTTTTGGATATTTCACAGGGAATTCATTATTTAGTGCAAATCACAGCAGAAAACGAGAGTAGTATCAATAATACATCTGTGTGTGGAGGAGATGACTCCAGCCTGCCATCTGGTTGCACCAACAGGTGGCCTTCAAAAAACACCAAAGTTGTAACAATATGTCCCAAATGGTACCCTAATCCCTATATAGTGTACTCCTTTTGACCAGGGCCCATCAAAAGTAGTACACTATAAAGGGAATAGGGTGCCTTTCAGGACACACCTTAGTCATATTCTATGCTCTCAACGTCCAAAACAATAAAGTCAACAAAAGTTTGATTGTTTCTGATGGTGAAAATAGCTGACTACGATGAGAACAAAAAGAATACCCAGTTGGCCTGTCTGGCAGCAAGAGACTACTCCAGACAACTCTATGGGTATATGTGAAACAGGAAAACATTGACAGCAGAATAGTTAGAAAGTTTAGGTACTGGTGGTGGTTCTCCAAGTCTGACAGGGGAAAGAGAGGAGAGTGTTTGGAGAAGAAAATCATCATTAGCAGCATCTAAATTATGAATGCACAAGTATCAAAAGGTTATCAATAGATGCCACTCACCTCTGCACTGGCACTTTAGGCAGCCCAACTCGTCCTGCTGGAAGCCCATTGGACAGGGTTTGTCACAAGGTAACTCTGGACACTTCTTACAGCGGCAGATATTACAACCATGCTTGTTCTTTCTGATGGGGGTAGAGAGGAAGAGAGAGAGAGAGAGAGAGAGAGAGCGATAGAGAGAGAGATAGATAGAGAGAGAGAGACGTTAACATTACTTATTCATAAGGTTAGAAAATATAGGTCCTAATTTATATAGTACACGCTACAGTATCTGAAATGGATAGCCTATCAGATCCACCTTTGCTGAGTGTGACAGCCCATGTCCACTAGGGATGATGTCAAGTGGTAAAACAACAAAGGCCATTCATTTTCAATGGAAGAAAAGCGATGAGAAGCAAAGTGTCTGAGGGACCGTTGGGTGATAAGAACATGGCGTAGGAGCGTGAACAGGGTGAAAACTGAAAGATTAACTTTATGCAAATACTCAGCGATATCGCAGCGCAATAGACCAATCGAAGCTCACTATAGCTTCCAGCCTGTACTGGATTGGCTGTTGATACCTAGCACTACCTAGCATGCTGTTGGCTTCCTAGAAACCACATGACGAGCCACTCTGGATGAAGCTAGCGTGGCTAGGCGAAGCATCGCTGGTTATAGATCACAGTCGTGAGGTTGGCCAAAATGGCCATCGTGGTGGGTGTTGCAGTGAGGAGGCAGAAAGGACATTGTTTTGTCTGACTAAGGTTTGGGTTTTTACCAGCAATGTTGACAATAAATAGGCGCCAAAAGTGCTTAACATGAAGTTAAAAAGCAACAATAAAGCAACATAAGTCACTGCACTGATCTAACCCAAGCCTCAATAATGCCTGATAGCAATTTGCATGAGCTGCGACATGAGAGGTTTTAGAATAACCTTTACCAATAATGCATTTCATCATGGAACATACTGTACCATTTCACATTTCAGTCTTCCCCCAGGAGAATCAACAGGTTTGCATGAACCACAACAGTTTAAACATTGAGCTCTTGAACACCCTTCCGTTTGCCTGTCATAATCTCCGACCAGGAAACATGAAGGACCTCATCAATAATTTCTTCTGAAGACTGACGAGCTTCAGAAGAAAGTTCTTTGTTTCTGGCCATTTTGAGCCTGTAATCAAACCCACAAATGCTGATTCTCCAGATACTCAACTAGTCTAAAGAAGGCCAATTTTATTGCTTCTTTAATCAGCACAAACGTTTTGAGCTGTGCTAACATAATTGCAAAAGGGTTTTCTAATGATCAATTAGCTAACACAATGTGCCATTGGAACACAGGAGTGATGGTTGCTGATAATGGGCCTCTGTATGCCTATGTAGATATTCCATAAAAAATCTGTCGTTTCTAGCTACAATAGTCATTTACAACATTAACAATGTCTTTCTGATCAATTTGATGTTATTTTAATGGACAAAAAAATGTGCTTTTCTTTAAAAAACAAGGACATTTCTAAGTGATCCCAAACTTTTGAACGGTAGTGTACTTACACTGACATCCCAACGCACACATACACACACTACATATGCTCACACACACATAGCATGCACACATATGCATACTGACGCCATACACACACTCGTACCCCTGCACATCGACTCAGTACTGGTACTCCCTGTATGTAGCCATGTTACTTTGACTTGTTATTGTTATCTGTTATTCACTGTGCATTTATTCCTTGTGTCACTATTTCTATTTTTTCTTTATATTAACTCTGCATTGTTGGAAAAGGACACGTAGGTAAGTATTTCACTGTTAGTCTGCACCTGTTGTTTACCAAGCATGTGACAAATACAATTTGATTTGATTTGAGACACAAATAAAATGTTTGGTGCCAAAACCAAATTAACTGGCAAACTCTCATACTTAAAAAAAAAAAAAGCAGCAGCTTAAAACAGTGCTTGTATTTCAGCCAATGGAAACACAGTATACCAAATCACACTGTGAAATGGTAATGTCACAGCTGGTGGTAGGCAGGACCCAAGGTGCAGGGCTGTAGTCAATCAACATACTTCGTTTTCAGTATAACAACAGGAAATGCCGCAACCATGAACTGATGTACAACATGCACAAACAATAACCCACACACAGGTGGGAAATTCATCAACTTAAGTAGGATCCCCAATTAGAGACAATGCAAGGCAGCTGCCTCTAATTGGGGACCAACAAAACCAAACAAAAAGTTTAGACACCTCCCCTCTGTAAGGCCCTGACAGTCACCTCCAGACCAACATAAAGATGGCTAGAGGCCTCCCTATAGTCAGGACCTGACAGGTAATCAATTGCAGTTGAATAAATAGCCCAAAATACTGTGCCACTGAATTGACACAAAAAAAACATTAATGACAAAAATGTTGCTAAAATAAAACGCTGCATGCTACAGAGTCTATAGTGAAAGTGAGAATATCAGACTATGATGGTTTCATCTCTCACCTCAATAACACAATAGCACTGATTACAGATGACACAAAACAGAGATTGGCGCCGCTCTGTGTGGTTGCCTGTTAAGCAGCTCCCATTGTTTGTGCGTTAATTGTTGTTTTAGTATGTTTTTCGTCAGTTTTTCGTGAAGTTTTTTTGCAACAGTTGAACTATAATAGTTCAGGATTATGGAGTGCTACTGTTTTACTAAGGTTTTAGCGGTTCTTTTTGTCACTGAGGCACTTTTTATTTTTCTCAGCGCCAAACGTACACGCAAGTCCTCAATTATTTACAAAGGAGCCCAGGTACTGGATTTAGCAATGGATTAAGGGTATGGTGTAATCCGAAACATGTTACTCTTAAGGAACAGTTTTGTAGTCCGGACATTGAGCTGTTAGCCGTTAGCCTGAGACCCTACTATTTGTCGAGGGAATTCACAACGGCCATTGCTGTTATTGTTTGAGTCTCGCCTTCCGCGGACGCAAACACAGCGTGTGACGTCATCCACTCTGCTATCGCGAGGTTACAGACAGCGCATCCCAGTGCTTTCTTTGCCATTTCGGGGGATATTAACCATGCATCTCTCTCTTCAACGATGCCCACTTTCAAACAGATCGTGAAGTGCCCAACCAGGAATAATACAACTCTGGACTTTATATATGCTAATGTGAAGGATGCATACAACTCCACTGCACTCCAACCCCTCGGTAGATCGGATCTCAACCTTGTTCACCTCACCCCACTCTACAGACCTATGGTCCAACAGCAGCCTGCGACCACTAGGACCATTAGGAGATGGTCTCCGGAGGCGAATGAGGCCCTACAGGACTGCTTTGAAACAACAGACTGGGATGTGCTCTGTGAGGCTCATGGGGATGACATTGATGGACAAGGGATGACTGCATAACGGACTATATCCATTTTTGTGTAGACAACACTGTACCCACCAGGAAGGTACACTGCTGTTTTCCAAATAATAAACCCTGGGTCACCAGTGACATGAAGGCCCTGCTGAATGAGAAGAAGAGGGACTTCAAGGATGGGGACAAGGACAAATTGAAATGTGTCCAGAGGGAGCTGAAGTTTGTATAAGGAGAAGATGGAGGACAAATATCACTGGTTTCAAAAAGTCAAACAGTGGGCAGACGGATGGGACCCAGGACAGAGCCAATTTGCTGAACACATTTTTTTACAGGTTCGATACTGGCCCATTCTACCTCCCCTCCAGCTCCCCAGGCCACACACCCTCACGGCTGTCCCACCCCCACTTTGCTCACAACACCTCTGTTGAGACAATCAGCGACCCCCTCCCCACCTCTGCCCCTGCTCCCTCTGGACTGATCCTCAACACCCCCCTTCCCCCCACCTCCCCACTTGGGCTGGCTTTCACCAGCAACCAAGTGAAGAGAGAGCTGGAGAGACTACATCAGTGGAAAGCGGCGGGCCCTGATGGCATCAGCCCAAGGGTGCTTAGGGTCTGTGGAATATTCCAGCGACCCTTCAACCTTAGCCTGAGCCTGGAAATGGTCCCTGTGCTGTGGCAAACATCCTGCCTCGTCTCAGTGCCCAAGAAGGCGCACCCCACTGTCCTGACTGACTTCAGACCTGTAGCGCTAACATCCCACATCATGAAGAACCTGGAAAGATTAGTCCTCGCTCACCTCAGACCCCTGATGTGTACATCACTGGACCCCCTGCAGTTCGCATATCAGCGCAACATTGGGGTGGATGATGCAATCATCTACCTTCTGCAGAGGGCCTACTCTCACCTGGACAACGCAGCTTGCAATGTGAGGGTTATGTTTTTTAACTTCTCCTGTGCCTTCAACACCATTCAGCCCCTGCTATTGGGTGAGAAGATGAAGAGGATGAAAGTGGAAGCACCCTTAGTCTCCTGGGTCACGGACTACGTGACCGGTAGGCCACAATTTGTGCGACTACAGAGCTGTGTGTAAGAACGGGCAGTGAGCAACACAGGGGCCCCCCAGGGAACGGTCCTGTCCCCCTTCCTGTTCACCCTCTACACCTCAGACTTCAGATATAACTCTGAAACATGCCACCTACAGAAGTTATCGGATGACTCCGCAATAGTAGGGTGCATTAGGGGTGGGTAGGAGGAGGAGTACAGGAGCACAATCAATGACTTTGTGTTGTGGTGTGAGCAGAACCACATTCAGCTCAACATTAGCAAAAGAAAGGAGATGTTGGGGGACTTCAGGAGAACAAAGGCCCAAATGACTGCAGTCCCTATACAGGGGATGGATGTGGAAATGGTTGGGTCATATACATGTATGATATAAATTATATCATACACACATTTAGCTATTTAAGTATCTCTTCCTGTAATTTACCTATACAGTCTATTCACTTACCTGTACATTTAAGTTAAAAAACATAACCCTCACTTTTATCATTTAAAAAAAAAAGATAATTCACCTAACGCTCTGTAACAATGTATAGTGTACATATTCAGCCATCCACCCATACTATGCAATGTCTTTTTATAGCTTTTTTGCACTCCAGACTTCTTGTATTTTTATACTTTTTCATACTGCCGCTCTATGTATCATGTATCGTGTATCTGTCTTTTGTGTATTTCCGTTCTGGCATTTTGCACCTGACCTGTGTTTTTAGCTGCTTGACAAATACATTTCCCCTCGGGGATCAATAAAGTATCTATCTATCTATCTATCTATCTATCTATCTATCTATCTATCTATCTATCTATCTATCTATCTATCTATCTATCTATCTATCTATCTATCTATCTATCTATCTATCTATCTATCTATCTATCTATCTATCTATAGCACTGATTACAGATTACACAATAGCACTGATTACAGATGGCACTGATTACAGATTACACAATAGCACTGATTAGATGACACTCGTCAACTTTTAGTTTGCCATTGTGTTTTGTTTGTGTGATATGCTTTAGTTTAAAACAGCAAAGGTTTGTTTGCAGTGGTATATGTTTGATTAGTTTGACATGATTTTTGTCATTGCATAGAGAGGTAAACAAATAGCAAACAACCACACAAACATTTGCATATCAGAGACGGGCAGTGTGTACTTTCCAGCAAGGTGCCAATGACAAGAACTACCAATGTCATCAGTTAAAACAAGGACAGAGATAAGAGTGTGTGTGTGTGTGTGTGTGTGTGTCTGTGTGTCAACATGGGGACGTATCAAACAAACGCTTCGCTCTGTGGCTCGCTGCTCTGACCAGACAGAGCAGGGCACCTTTCCTCTCCTAAATAACCCCCATATCCCATCCTCCCCTATCCCTCCATCCTCCCCTCCTCTATCCCTCCATCCCTCCCTCTCCTCCTTCCATCCTCCCCCCTCTCCTGCCCACTATCTTATCTCATGAATATTATGAGCGAGGAGGAATGGCCATGTACAATCCACATTTGGTTTGGTGATAAGGAGCTATCAAGGGCCATTTCAGTTGTGGGGAACATCAATAGAGTCTGTACGGAGAGGAGACGGCGGCCTGTTGAATTATTCAAAATAAACACTTTGCTGCTCGAACATAGGGTGTAAGCTATAACTTTGACAGCACATAAATAGATATCTAAAATTAGAATCATAGATGCAAGCATTCACGCCGTGCATACTCATTCATGAGAAAGAAATGAGAGAGAGAAAGATAGGGGGAGATAGAGGAAGGGAGAGAGAGGAAGGGAGAAGGGAAAGAGAGAGACAGGCACAGACCATTCGAGTAACAACTTTACTGTATGTGACAGACTATTGTAGAGGGAGAGTTGAGTTTATGTGTGGACAGGACAATGCCTGCTGCCTAAGCTTTTTACTCTCTGTCATATCCATAACTATTCTGTCATAATAATTCCTAGCAGGCCAGCTGGCTGGTTGGTCCACACCACAGTTAAGATACAGGGCAGATGGATTATAGTGCAGGTGGACTGGCCTCCCCAGGGCCTTATAGAAAATCTGCTAGCTGCCCAATAGAAAAGCTGCTATGAAAAAGAAGGAGTACTACTATTACTACGAGGGACTGGGGGGGAAGCAGCCATTAAAAGAGCAATTTACTTTGTTTCAAAACATTGGAGTAAAGCAATTTTATATTTTGGTCTTTAATGGGATACAACAGTTGGACTAAGCTCACAAAGTTATATTCTTCAAGAATCAAAGGGTATATATCATTATTTTTTATAGCAACTGCAGATTGCTTCTTTAAAGCCACAAACTGTAATTCGTGTTTCAGCAATATAGCAGCCCCGTTATAAAGAATTTTGGGGCTCCCAAGTGGGGCAGTGGTCTAAGGCACTGCATCTCAGTGCTAGAGGTGTCACTACAGACACCCTGGTTTGAATACAGGCTGTATCACAACTGGCCGTGATTGGCCCAGCATAGTCTGGTTTTGGCCAGGGTAGACTGTCATTGTTAATAAGAATTTGTTCTTAACTGACTTGCCTAGTTAAATAAAATAAAATAAAATATTAAATCAATGCCTTTGAAACAACTTTATATTTTGGGTTGTAATGAGGGTGGCATGTAGCCTAGCGGTTAGAGCATTGGGTAAGTAACCCGAAAGGTTGCTGGTTCGAATACCTGAGCCGACATGGTGAAAAAACCTGTCGATGTGTTCTTGAGCAAGGCACTTAACCCCAATTTGCTCCAGTGGCTGACCCTGTAAGTAGGCTGTCATTGTAAATAAAATGTGTTCTTAACTGACTTGCCTAGTTAAATAAATATAATATAATAGGGTAAAACAGTTGTACTTGTGAGGCATTTATAAGTTACATTCTTCAAGAATCAATATATCAAATGACAATTTAACATAAGTAACTATTGCAGATTGTACCTTTGTGGAGTTGTGGAGAACGAAAAAGTTCTAACTTTGTTAGTTTACGAGCAAAACTCACTTAAACATAACAGGCAATGCATGTAACCACGGTAATTTGTGACATAAGTTTGAAGGAGATGCGATTTCAATTACAATTGACCATCTGTTAGTCTGTATGTCTCTGTGAAGTTCTGCTTTATAACGGCTGAAAGTGACTGGCAAAGTAGGCATAATTTATTCTGAAACGATGCAGATCTTAAATCGCTTCATATTTCAAAGCGTGGAGTGAAAACTATATGATAATTGCGTGAGAGCGGGGAATCAGCATGTTTGTTATTAAGTGTGTCTGAGTGGGTAGAATGTCGGTAAAGACGGGGAGAGGAAGGAAGAGAAGGATGGAGGGTGAGAGAGGGAGGGAAGGAGGAGGAAGAAGGGGTAGATGGGGAGGTAGCAATGGGCAGAGCAAGGCCAACCCTTTTCTCTATATACATCAACGATGTCGCTCTCGCTGCTGGTGACTCTCTGATCCATCTCTACGCAGATGACACCATTCTGTATACATCTGGTCCCTCTTTGGACACTGTGTTTACTAACCTTCAAACAAGCTTCAATGCCATACAACACTCCTTCCGTGGCCTCCAACTGCTCTTAAATGCTAGTAAAACCAAATGCATGCTTTTCTATCGAACGCTGCCCGCACCTGCCCACCGGACTATCATCACTACTCTCGACGGGTCCGACTTAGAATACGTGGACACCTACAAATACCTAGGCGTCTGGTTAGACTGTAAACTCAACTTCCAGACTCACATCAACCATCTCCAATCCAAAATTAAATCCAGAATCTTCCTATTTCGCAACAAAGCCTCCTTCACTCATACCGCCAAACTTGCCCTTGTAAAACTGACTATCCTACCGATCCTTGATTTCGGCGATGTCATTTACAAATTAGCCTCCAACACTCTGCTCAGCAAATTGGATGTAATCTATCACAGTGCCGTCCGTTTTGTTACCAAAGCCCCATATACTACCCACCACTGCGACCTGTATGCTCTCGTTGGCTGGCCTTCATTATATACTCGTCGCCAAACCCACTGGCTCCAGGTCATCTACAAGTCTTTATTAGGTAAATCCCCGCCCTATCTCAGCTCACTGGTCACCATAGCAACACCCACCCGTAGCATGCGCTCCAGCAGGTATATCTCACTGGTCACCCCCAAAGCCAACACCTCCTTTGGCCGCCATTCCTTCCAGTTCTCTGCTGCCAATGACTGGAACGAATTGCAAAAATCATTGAAGCTGGAGGTTCCTATCTCCCTCACTAACTTTAAGCATCAGCTGTCAAAGCTGCTTATCGATCACTGCACCTGTATATAGCCCTTCTGTAATTAGCCCACACTACTACCTCATCCACATATTTATTTTTATAATTTTTTTAGCTAATCTTGCACTCCAGTATCTCCATTTGCACATCATAATTTGCACATCCTTCATTCCCATGTTAATGCTAACCTGTAATTTATATCACCACTATAGTCTATTTATTGTCCTACCTCCGAACCTTATTGCATTTTGCACTACATTTTGCACTCTGTATATAGATTTTCTATTGTGTTTTTGACTATGTTTGTTTGTTTACTGTGTAACTCTGTGTTGTTGTTTTTGTCGCACTGCTTTGCTTTGTCTTGGCCAGGTCGCAGTTGCAAATGAGAACTTGTTCTCAACTGACCTACCTGGTTAAATAAAAAAAATTTAAAAAGGGAGGGAGGGAGGGAGGGGAGAGAGATAGGGAGCGAGGGAGAGAGAGAAGTGCTTTCTCACATGAATCCGAAGTGGCAGGCCTTGTCACAAACCACAGCTTTGCACTTCTTGGGCCTGGGGCGACACTGACATACGTCACAGCCGTGGGCATCTGTCTGCAGGCCGAAGGGACACTTCAGGGTACAGTCAGAGATCAAGGCACTGCACAGCTCTTCTCCTGTAGGGATGACATAGACAAAAACACATCAGACATCAGTTTATAGCCAAAACGTAACTGTCATTTAATAGTTCTAAAAGTCCACTTATTATTTTATGATATGTGCCAATGGCTTAGAGATGCATTAAGCTAATTTATATATCAATATGTCTTCATTGAGAGATACTCAAAATGAGGAATTGTTATTGAAGACATGACTTATGATAATGCTCTTTTCTGACAGGAAGGGATACAAAACATTAACATCTTTGTTTTTAAAAGCCCTTTCAAAACATCTCAGGCTGCCCTCTGAGTTCCTTTTATCCATGCCGGATAACCTCCCAGACAGGTATAGTCATATCAACAGCCAGACAGTCAGGAAGGAGAGACAGAACACCAGAGAACAATGTCTCAATGTCATCGAGTTCTGTCCTTTGTATAAGCCAATCCGGTCAGAGGAAATAATAGACATATTGCAAAACAGGCTTGACTGACCGAGACATCAGACCAAATCACGGTTGTGAACCAAGCGGAAGAAAATGTACTGTAACAAGGTCACACCCTGGATTTGTCCAATAAGAAACGCACATTTTCATTTTACATTGGAAAACGTTTTAAAACGTATTCCACTGTGTGCCCTAATAAATATGGCCCAGTACTCACGTGTCTTGCAGTGGCAGGTCCGACAGCTTTTCAGGTTCAGTCGGAAGCCGTATAAGCAGTCCTTCTCTGACAGGGAGCAGTTCTCTAATGACTGACAGGTAGGGGGCGCCATCGTGATGTAGGTGGGCTCTGTAGGAATCAAAAAAATCACACACACCACTCTGGAGATAAGTCGACTGAGTAACGTCACTCAACACACACTTACAACACACACACACACACACACACACACACACACACACACACACACACACACACACACACACACACACACACACACACACACACACACACACACACACACACACACACACACACACACACACACACACACACACACACACACACACACACACACACACACACACACACACACACACACCTGTTCTGGCATTATGTCTAATAGGAGCCATCAGAGTCAAAAGCCGAGGTAAAACCCACACCTACCTTCCATTAATGTGGGTAAATATCAGAGAACAATAGTTGAAAAAAACAGACAGCTACAATAATATCCTGTATAAAGGCACGACCAACTGCCGCTCTGTGACCTCACTCATCCACTCCTCCATCTAATGCATATCTCTTCGCATTGAGGTGTCTGCATTTCAGTTCAGTTGGTTTGAATCCATTAAAAGATTATACAGCACTTAATATCATATCGGAGAGCGTTGGCTGGCCATATTTCACAGTCATGGACACCAGCACACGGTTTAGTTAAGACAGCTTTGAAAAATTCCTCCCTGATGCCTGTCACCATGCCTGGCTGGCTGGCTGCTATCTGCTGATGAGGGGGCCAGGACCAGTGCTGTTCTGTGATGATAAATATGAGGAGGGTTGTACCAGGGTTGTACCAGGGTTGAAGAGGAGACCAGGCCAGGAAGTCAAAGAAGCAGTGGGGAGGAAGAGGAGGACAGGGGGAGGAGGAAGATAGGAGGAGGTGGGAAGTAGGACAGGAGAAGGAAGATGGGGAGTAAGACAAGAGATGGAGGACAGGAGGAGATAAGGAGGAGGTGGAGAGGAGGTGGAGAGGAGGAGGACAGGTGGAGGTGGGGAGGAGGAGAGGAGGAGGAGGTGGGAAGGAGGACAGGTTGAGGTGGGGAGGAGGAGAGGAGGAGGACTGGTGGAGAGGACGAGGAGGTGGGGAGGAGGACAGGTTGAGGTGGGGAGGACAGGACAGTCAAGGTCAGAGGAGACACCAGTGAGTAACTGCGGCTTCTCTCTGAAGTAGGCTATATTATCATGAATGCAAATCACGTGTACGCTGGCCAGTCTAGTCTGTCACAAGAGATTATGAATGTATAGTAGTAGAAAGAAAACATACTGGCAATGCTAAATCTATTGGAAACCATTTAAAACTAAATAAATAGAAGCCTATAAGGACATTTCATTAAACAAAGGCAAACAAATGTGTTGCTGAAAAGTTGGGGTCACTTTGTGATGAATTATCTCCTGGTAAACACAAAATGGCCAGGTAGAGAGGGAGAGAAGGTCTGTCTGAAAACAGCGCAGTACCAATTATTCTGGAGGTACGAATTTAATTAAGTCCCATCAGATAAAAATAACAAAATGACACAATGCTCTTTTCCCATCTGCTTCCCCCTCAAGGTTATTTGCCTCTGATGAACGCCTCCATGTCTTTATTCCAGGACTTATAGTTATTGTGAATTAAGAATGAGCTCTCTCGCTCTGATTTCATTAACTTGCTACAACCTAGGGCCAAAACAAGGGATCCCTGATAACAAACAACTGGTGGGCAGGCTGAAAACAGCCTGATAGGTACAGTAGCAGGGACATGGCAAATCAAGGCAAAAAAACAAATGCATTGCCAAATAGACCATACACACAAACATTGACAAAACACACAGGCGGACACAAAGCAACCCCCCCCCCCACCCCCCGCTCAATCCCTGGTGTAGGTGAGTTATGTAGCATTAAACATTAAGCATGGCAGAGGCCTCCAGAGGGCTTCATTCCAATGTGACAGCCTTGATTTGCTTAATTACACACAGTGTGTCTGGCACAATAACCACCCTGACAGAGAGGGGGTGTCACCTTGAGGAAACGAGCTCTCCTAACAAATAATAATTAGGAAATAAAAATGCATAAAGCACTGGACTGGCTGCGGGGGAGCTAAATTAAGCTGCCGGGAGCAGAGGGCCATGTGCCCTGGGGCCGCTGGGACAAGGGCAGGTGTGTGTGTGTGTGTGTGTGTACTGCCTGGGAGGGAGAAGGGCAAGGGTGAGAGTGGCAGGACCTGGCTTGTGTTTACCTGGTGTTCCCAGAGGCCCAGTACACATAGAGGACCAGACCCAGTACACACACAATACATGGCAATGACAACACAGTTCACATTGACTGACCTCCCCTCAGGTTTAAAGCTGACGGGGTCTAACAGGCAACTTAACGTACTACTGCAAACTCCACACTGCAAGTTGGTGACTATCTTGGTCCAAATCAATCAAAAAAAAACATTGTAATAGTGTTAAGAGTCTCTAATATTTGATGCGGCAAAGACAGTAAATGAGACAATCCCATTGATTGTTTCTCAGATGATTCTACATGGCAGTGATCAGGTCAAGGTCCTAACCAGTGAGCTGCGGGGGTTCTCTATAATGGGTAGCCAGCTACACATCACCAATGTCAAGAGTCTTTGTAAAGGAGGCAGAGCAAGGACATTAGAGGGATAACGATGTGAGGGCATGCATTACACTCTGCTACTGCTCACTGTCATATCTCTATCTCAGAGTATCTCTCTCATCCCCCACCGACACACAAGGGTCAATATCTCCTATAGTGACATGGTAAAACCCATCTTAAAGTATCATACAAAAACTCATCCCAGCCATGAATGGAATTCAAATATGAGTAGGTGTTGGGGAGATCTCACATGTTGCAATCTGTTCCAATCGGTTCCAGTCTCTCTCCAACCACTGTTGAAATTGAAGTAAATCAAAGCCAAGCCTAGCCTAGTGACTAAAAACATGACGCCCCATAGAGATTCTATTCCCCTATCAGTAAATGTAATGGCTGTAAATGTGTGTGAGCATGAGCATATCAAAGAAGGGAATCATATCTACACCCATCTATCTCTGCTTTGATCTGAAAAACCCTCGATATGTGTTGCTCAAAAAACCCTGATGAGGACAGAACAAACACAAAATCCCCATCAGCAACATGAATATCCTACTGTGTAGAACAGCAGTGAGTGAACAATGGTGTGCTTTATTGCACCTATTTTTAAAAGCATAAATACACATGATCTGTTATTATTCATATTATCATTCAAGGTGCATGGCCAAGCGTGTGACGGTTGGGTTAGCGTGGAAGGACTGAGGGATGCATCCTACCTCCAGACCTTACCTGCCTCTCTCTCCCTAGGTTTGAGGCTCGGTCACTCAAACGCGCATCATTTCTTGAGAGGCGGACAGGCGCGTAAAAGATGAATGGAAGGAGGTGGAGGTGGGGGTTGAGCGTGAGCGGCTGGGGTTCTGCCCACCATGGGGTAGAGGTAAAAGGGCCTGCAGGCATTGAGACATGGCATGGTCCACTGCCCTCTACTCTCCCTGTGCTCAGTCAGGATGCATCCACCCTCTCTCCCTCACCCTCCATGAATCCATCCATCCATCCCTCTATCCATCCCTTTATTCAACCATCCATCCATCTAAACTCCCCCTCCCTCCGACTGCTCCATCTCTCTCTTCATCCCTCCCTCCTTCCCTCCCTCCCTCTGGAAGCTTTGTTTCATCGTGAGTTCCACCTACCAAGGTTTGACTGGTTGTGATGAACTCCTATACACGTTTGGTAACAGGCCATTTGACACAGCGCTAGATCCATAGATAGTGTTGCTGGTATCCATAAGATAAGGGAAAATACTGTACCACGACCATGGTACCTACAGTTGATGTCGGAAGTTTACATACACTTAGGTTGAAGTCATTAAAACTCATTTTTCAACCACTCCACAGATTTCATGTTAACAAACTATAGTTTGGGCAAGTCGGTTAGGACATCTACTTTGTGCATGACACAAGTAATTATAATTCACTATATCACAATTCCAGTGGGTCAGACGTTTACATACACTAAGTTGACTGTGCCTTTAAACAGCTTGGACAATTCCAGAAAATTATGGCATGGCTTTAGAAGCTTCTGATAAGCTAATTGACAAATTGAGTCAATTGGAGGTGTACATGTGGATGTATTTCAAGCACTACCTTCAAACTCAGTGCCTCTTTGCTCGGCATCATGGGAAAATCAAAAGAAATCAGCCAATACCTCAGAATAAAAATTGTAGACCTCCACAACTCTGGTTCATCCTTGGGAGCAATTTCCAAACGCCTGAAGGTACCACGTTCATCTCTACAAAGGATAGTATGCGAGTATAAACACCATGGGACCACGCAGCCGTCATACCGCTCAGGAAGGAGACGCGTTCTGTCTCCTAGAAATGAACGTACTTTGGTGTGAAAAGTGCAAATCAATCCCAGAACAACAGCAAAGGACCTTGTGAAGATGCTGGAGGAAAGAGGTACAAAAGTATCTATATCCACAGTAAAACGAGTCCTATATCTACATAACCTGAAAGGCCACTCAGCAAGGAAGAAGCCACTGCTCCAAAACCACCATAAAAAAGCCAGACTACGGTTTGCAACTGCACATGGGGACAAAGATCGTACTTTTTGGAGAAATGTCCTCTGGTCTGATGAAACAAAAATAGAACTGTTTGGCCATAATGACCATCATTACGCTTGGAGGAAAAAGGGGCAGGCATGCAAGCCGAAGAACACCATCCCAACCATGAAGCACGGGGGTGGCAGCATCATGTTGTGGGGGTGCTTTGCTGCAGGAGGGCTGGTGCACTTCACAAAATAGATGGCATCATGAGGAAGGAAAATTATGTGTATATATTGAAGCAACATCTCAAGACATCAGTCAGTAAGTTAAAGCTTGGTCGCAAATGGGTCTTCCAAATGGACAATGACACCAAGCATACTTCCAAAGTTGTGGCAAAACGGCTTAAGGACAACAAAGTCAAGGTATTGGAGTGGCCATCACAAAGCCCTGACCTCAATCCTATATAAAAATTGTGGGCAGAACTGAAAAAGCGTGTGCGAGCAAGGAGGCCTACAAACTTGACTCAGTTACACCAGTTCTGTCAGGAGGAATGGGCCAAAATTCACCCAACTTATTGTGGGAAGCTTGTGGAAGGCTACCTGAAACGTTTGACCCAAGTAAAAAAATTTAAAGGCAATTCTGCCAAATACTAATTGAGTGTATGTAAACTTCTGACCCACTGGGAATGTGATGAAAGAAATAAAAACTGAAATAAATCATTCTCTCTACTATTATTCTGACATTTCACATTCTTCAAATAAAGTGGTGATCCTAACTGACCGGGGATTTGTACTAGGTTTAAATGTCAGGAATTGTGAAAAACTGAGTATAAATGTATTTGGCTAAGGTGTATGTAAACTTCCGACTTCAACTGTAGCTACCAAGGTAAAAAAGATTACAATCAACCAAGATTTTCACCTGCAGTACCATCGATCCAACATCTTCTCTGTGTGTGTGTGTGTGTGTGTGTGTGTGTGTGTGTGTGTCTGTGTGTGTAATATAGAAACCGGCAGCATACTACACTGGACTAGTCCCTTGTACCCTAGATGTAATCTCATCAGTGATAGGAAGCTAGAGAGAGCCTCACAGCAACGTCCCCAGGTAGCTTAGCAAAAATCCATACTACAAACTTGCCTAATAAAAGATTATGATTCTGTAAGCCGCTAAGCTCACTGCCTCCACTAACCAGACAAACGAGCAACAAGACGCAGCCCAAGTCCCCAGTGTGGACCGAGCTGGTCTTTCCAAACCAATATGAAAAATACATGGGAGGATAGAAGAGAAAGTAATGTGGTATTCTGAGCATAATAAATAACTCAATAAAGCAAGGGAAAAAGAACACCAGGAAGGTTCGAGGATTGTGTGTGTGTGTGTGTGTGTATGCGCGTGCATGCGCGCGTGTTTCCACTGTTTGTATGCAGATTGCTGCTGCGTGACACCAGCGGTAGTGAAGCAGAGCCACACACCTGCTAACTGAAAGGATGTGATTCTGCTCAGCCTCAGAGGCAGATTTCCCTAGCCGGGCTGATTAGGAGCTGCTCATAGACTACTGTACTGTTCTACTGCTACTGTCTGACTACTGACTCGGATGTTCGGGTTTTTACCAGGGACTAAACAAAGACGTTAACATTGGAATCAGCACAGACACTGACCCTGTCTGTCCACAGAGACACACTGCACTGCCAAGTACATCAAACACGCAGACAAACAAATACACAGGTCCACAGTTGATAACAATGAAACATAAAGCAAAACAGTACACACACACACACACACACACACACTGTACACACTGTACACACTTACCCTCACACACTGGGCAGCACTCTCCTGGTACGGTCACAGGGTTGAGGCAGCTGTGTCCACAGGCGGCGGCCACACACCGGGCGTCACCGCTCACACACTGGCAGAACGTACAGTCGTCCTCACGCCAGTGGTCTCCGTGTGCTAGGATCTCCCCGTTCACGTAGCAACCAGCAAAGTTCAGCACTGGGTAGATAGGGTCTGGAAAAGAGGTAGAGAACATATTGATAAAGTTAAAATACCAAAAAGGTTATAGTTTAAAGACTGTGGTCGAGACGAAAGTAATGTGAACTTGAGAATGGCTTTTGAAAGCATTCACATCTTCTCTCACCAACCCTGAAAAAAGCAGCAATTGAAAATCTTTTATGTGGTGCTCTGAAAATGTCCTCCATTGTCTGACGGATTCCACTGTAATACATGTGATACCATCATGAATATAGTTTTATATTCATTCATGTATTCTTAAACACAGAGCTAACGCAAAACTATCTCCCGGTTGTGAAGGAACTTTCTTCTGTCAGTGTGTTTTCACAGCTGTGTGTGTGAGTGTGTGCATTCGCGCTCTGTGTGTGTGCGTGCTCAGTGTGTGTGCGTGCTCTGTGTGTGTGTGTGTGTCCCTGAACCAAAAACAGCCAGTCAAAGAGGGGTTGAGTGAGGAGCAGAAGGGAGGACGACTGACTGAGTAACTGTTTAAGCCCTCTCATCATTCAGCCTTTGATTGCGTGCAGCTGGATATTGTCATGGCGGTGTAGGCGTTTGCCGTTCGCCTCAGCTCATCTCTCTCCTGATGTTTATTGATGCTCTGCCTTCGCCCTTTACCACAGGCACTCGTTTGAGATGATATGAAATGCTTTGGTCTCAGCAGACTGGCATTTCTTTTGCCATGTCTCTGAATGTTAGAAACCTAGGTAACCTTGGTCATAGGCTTGATCACGATGTGAACACATACAATAGTGAGTCACGATGTGAACACATACAATAGTGAGTCACGATGTGAACACATACAATAGTGAGTCACGATGTGAACACATACAATAGTGAGTCACGATGTGAACACATACAATAGTGAGTCACGATGTGAACACATACAATAGTGAGTCACGATGTGAACACATACAATAGTGAGTCACGATGTGAACACATACAACAGTGAGTCACGATGTGAACACATACAATAGTGAGTCACGATGTGAACACACACAATAGTGAGTCACGATGTGAACACACAATAGTGAGTCACGATGAGAACACACACAATAGTGAGTCACGATGAGAACACATACAATAGTGAGTCACGATGTGAACACATACAATAGTGAGTCACGATGTGAACACATACAATAGTGAGTCACGATGTAAACACATACAATAGTGAGTCACGATGTGAACACATACAATAGTGAGTCACGATGTGAACACATACAATAGTGAGTCACGATGTGAACACATACAATAGTGAGTCACGATGTGAACACATACAATAGTGAGTCACGATGTGAACACATACAATAGTGAGTCACGATGTGAACACATACAATAGTGAGTCACGATGTGAACACATACAATAGTGAGTCACGATGTGAACACATACAATAGTGAGTCACGATGTGAACACATACAAACGTGAGAGCGAGGTTTGGTTTGGTGATTCCTTTTAAAGGGATCGTTTAGGACAAAGAGTCGTGTCAGAGAAGGAGTGCTGATAAAGGATCAGTTCAAATCGTGATGAATAGGATTATATAGACATGGGCGACCTGATTCTAGCTCCAGCACTCCTACACTGAGAAGATTTTAAAATACAGAACCAGATCACCATTAATGAGAAATCCCATAATAGTCACTATTTAGGAGCGGAATAAGGGAGGGATTAGTCAGGGGCAAAGTCATTTGGTGAGGAAGTCATACCTTCACAGACAGGACAGCACTCCCCCTCAGGGACGTAGTAGCGTTCACAGTGCAAGATGCCACACTGGGCGGTGAAGCACACCGACACCCCTCCCTGACATCGACAGAAGCGGCAGGCGTCCATTCGGAACATGTCTCCGTCATGGTACTCCGACCCGTTGAAGCTGCATACCGGTTTGGTCTCTGGAGAGGAGAGGGGATTTATGATGAGACAAATGAATCAATCAAATATAATTTTTTGCATCAGCAGTTGTCACTAAGTAGTTTTACAATAATCTGCCCTGGCCTCAAAGAGCAAGCCGAAGCAGAGGCACATTGTCTAGGAAAAACTCCCTTTCAGGATCATTTAGTACGCCCACCGACCGAGCGACAGCTGAAAACAAACATTATTTTAAAGTAGGAACAAAAGACGAAAATACTTTATAACGATGACAAAAGTGGTCCCATCAGACAGCTAGCGTGGTGATGATGTATTGTATTTATCTGAGAGAAAAGCTGTTGTAAAGATTCAGCAGAGTTTCAGATGGCTATGGAATTGTTCTCCCCTGGTCTCCATGGCAACACAAGGTGCAAAATTCACCTTTTAGCCCGGTGCTTGATATAGTGCCTACAGTGGAGAGTGTGTGTCGGCGAGTGCAACTCATAGAAATTCATGCATGAGAGACATATCATTAAGTATAGTACCTTCAGATGTATAGAACTGTAGATACACTGCAACACTATAGGAAGATATTAGACACAAGACCGCAAGACACACACAAACACAAAGTTCTTAACAATTCATAACTGTCAACTCATTTGATCGCTCTCCACATCTCCCAACACCACACAACTCTCTAATCCCTCTCAGAAGGAGTCTGTCCTCTCTATGAGCAACTGGTAATTTCCCCGTCCTCTTCGGCTATTAAAAGTCCAAGGCTTTGGACCATTTAACATTTTTCTGGTCTAAAAAGATTAAAAAGCCCGGAAGCATTTAATCTAGTGCAGCTGTATTAGAGAACAGTTAATTCCCAGGAATCAATGGGACAGGAAAATTGTTTTCTACATGTTTACAATTACAGTGCCTGCCAATATGGCATGTGGGGTCTTTCATTTTCTGCTACTAATTTTATCAATTAGTTGTGGTTCAATGAATAACAACGTGATGGGGCAATACTGCATGCATGGTTGTCACACCAGTGAGGGCTGTGAATTCACTCAACAATTTTCTAATCAGGACCACTTCTGTTCATATCTTCTCAGCTACTGTTCTGTGTGTGTGTGCGTACCTCCCTCCTCCTATTGACTGCTATGGTGTGTATAAAGCACTGGGGTGTGTGTGTGTGTGTGTGTGTGTGTGTGTGTGTGTGTGTGTGTGTGTGTGTGTGTATCTGACATCAAAATGAATAAATAGGAGGAGGGTGTAGCAGATATACATTCCTAATGGTTTATTGTCTATTGTGATGGCATCAGTGTGTAGGCGTCATGCAAGGACATGTACCAGCAATACAATACATACAATGAATGTATTTCAGGAGCAGTGTTTCAAGGTTCTGTTTGTGATTCATACCTGTATTCGTAGTATTCGTGTTTTCTTTCAAATACAATGAGTATTTAATGAGCCTACCTGGAGTGCAGGTGATGGAGATGGGCGGGATTTGCACTTTTGGGACAATTCTATTGCCTCAGGTAAACTCAATCAAGAACAGGTCAAAGTACTTGGAAGAAAATAAATACTATCTGAACCAATAGTCTGTTCCATCCACAGTACAGCATGTGATCTGTGCTCTAGTTACAGTAGTGGGTTCTGGAAGACAGAGTAGCTGATGACTGTTCTGTATCAGTGTTGGGGGCTCCAGGGCTGCAGGCTGCAGTGGAACAGAGCTGACTGGGAGAGCCATAGGAGAGGTGTGGGCCGGTCCTGGCTAATTAGGAGGAACATGACGGATGGCAATGCTGGCATTGCACAACTTCCTTCCCAGATGTTCACTGAGTGCCTGACTCTTGGGTATTATTAGTTAACCGCTGGCAGTTATTAGTTAACCGCTGGCATATTAATACCACAGGCCAGCATAGGCTATAGACTAGTACAGCAAAATACTAGATGGCACCAAGGACACAGGGGATTCTGATTTTGTATCTGTTCTTGTTGGGGGTTTTCTGCCGAATAGGAAACAACGCATCCATACTATAGGCGTGTGATTAGACAGGGCCAGAGCAGGTCTCCTGGGACTATAGTTTCTAAATATACATCTTGATTTAAAGCACTGTGACCATCCTGTCCACAACTGTGCTACAGCGTGTCATTGGTCCACTGCAGTAATGGCTAAACCAATCAGAGGTTAGGGTTAGAGAGAGTTCCTTCCTGTTCACAGCTTCGCTTCACCGTGTCATTGGTCCGTTGCTGCATTGATGATGCATTTGAAGCACATGATTATTCTCCACATGGTTATTTTAACCATGAGAATGAATGGGTCTTGGAGGCTGACTGAATGTGTATGCAGTTTGATTGGGCAGAAACCAAGCTGAAGCCATAGTCTGATTCTCCATAGAGCTTATCTCCTTCTCTCCACACATAGCAGGATGAGGTTTCCAGACAAAGACAATACTTTTGCAAGTTGTGGATTTTGATTGTTGCTGAGTGTTTTGGGACCTTCCTCTCTCAATAGACTTATCATTTGGCATTTGAACTGCATCCATGACTGGGATATTTTTAGTATTACATTGTTATTGAATACTGCATTGTTGGGTTTAGCTTGCAACAAAGGCATTTCACTGTACTTGTTCATGTCACATTAAAACT
Source organism: Thymallus thymallus (assembly GCA_023634145.1). NCBI lineage: Eukaryota > Metazoa > Chordata > Actinopteri > Salmoniformes > Salmonidae > Thymallus > Thymallus thymallus. The sequence goes on from CM042406.1 coordinate 23,896,744, forward strand.
TGAAATTTGTTAATCATAATACCAGCATGTTTCTGAATTGTTTGGTGGGAAAAGTTTTCCGACATGGAATGAACGGGTTTCCAGATTTTGGAGCCATTTGGGCTTTTTGGTTGAATGGAACGACTGTTTAGCTGCCAGACTGAAACAGTAAAATCTTATTTTTCTGGCAATATCAATCCAAAAATGCCATCCAAGGTGTCTGTCTCGTGGCGATTTCATTTTCATGAGCCTTTTTCTTAAGGGGTTAATTGCATCCAAAAGCATTTTCATATTTCATATTACCATTTGGAACACACAACAAGGTCGCCCGTCTGGCCTGACAAAAATGATGTCATCAGTTCTAGTGGCTCTAGTGGGCGGGTGTGCAAGCGAGGAGGCGTGCGTGTGTCTGTCTAATGGACAGCTTCCTGTATGCCAGACGTTTGACAGAAATGTGTTGGTTTTTAATCATAAAGAAATCCATGTTATTGACTGCATTTTCATCCCCTAGACGTGGTTGAATATCTTAAGCATATAGCTAGATCCAGCAAGATACAGCCATATAAATATGAATTATCCCCATAGTATTGCTGCCATAGCTCTGTTGATCCACAATCCACCTACATATAACCAAGCTAAACAACCTTTCAAACGGTAAACACTAAAGCAGGATCAGGCCTTTGAATCCTGGATCACTCAGATGGAACTCACCTTTATGTGACTGAAAAGTTTCTTTATATTATGGCCAAAGTTTGAACTCAAAACCATTCTTATTGCCAATTTATTCCCCTTGGACATGCTCAAAGAAAGTCCTGCTCTCATATTGGTAGCTTTTAACAAGGCTTTAAATCTCAATACCTAGAGGACGATTTTGTCTTATCATGGTGATAAGTCCACTGTCTCTTAAGGGTTCAGGATAAATCCTACAAAAGTTAGGTAACAAAACAAAAACGTATTTTCACAAAGCCAATTTTATTGTGTTATAGGTTTCATGATGCTTGTATCTAAACCAAAGTAGTTTGGTTTAAGATTGTTTTATACATCAGTTGTGGTCTCTATAAGCTACAATATGAGGTCCTAAACCTAGCATGAAAGTGCATCTTTGTAGCTGTGTGGGCTAATAGTTTGCCTTGGGGTAAGTTGAGCCAATGGCCACCATACCCCATACAAATGATTATAACATTTTGTCTGTTTTATGCATAGTATACATAGTAGTTTTGCAATGTGTCATGCATATGAACTCAAGATAGAGAGAGCAGCCAAGGAAGTGAGAGAAGGGAAAAAGGAAATTGGAGCAGCAGCAAGGGATGAACAAATAGACTGAATGACACTGAAGAGATACAATGACAAAGAGAAGCTATGATAGAGTAGAAGATGCACACAAGGTCTAATCTGATGCTAAACATATCAAGAATTTCGTGGAACAGTTTCATGGGCTTCATGGGCTTAGTAGCCTCAAATGCAGAGAACTGGCCTTCTAGGCAGAGTTGCAAAGAAAAAGCCATATCTCAGACTGGCCAATAAAAAGACAAGATTAAGGGAAAAAAAAAACACAGACACTGGACAGAGGAAGATATGGCTTTATCTTTGCAACTCTGCCTAGAAGGCCAGCATCCCGGAGTCGCCTCTTCACTGTTGACGTTGAGACTGGTGTTTTGCGGGTACTATTTAATGAAGCTGCCAGTTGAGGACTTGTGTTAAGTGTCTGTTTCTCAAACTAGACACTCTAATGTACTTGTCCTCTTTCTCAGTTGTACAACAGGGCCTTCCACTCCTCTTTCTATTCTGGTTAGAGCCAGTTTGCGATGTTCTGTGAAGGGAGTAGTACACAGCATTGTACGAGATCTTCAGTCTCTTCGCAATTTCTCACATAGAATAGCTTTAATTTCTCAGAACAAGAATAGACTGACGAGTTTCAGAAGAAAGTTATTTGTTTCTGGACATTTTGAGCCTGTAATCAAATCCACAAATGCTGATGCTTCAGATACTCAACTAGTCTAAAGAAGGCCACAACAGTTTTCAGCTGTGCTAACATAATTGCAAAAGGGTTTTCTAATAATCATTTAGCCTTTTAAAATGATAAACTTGGATTAGCTAACACAACGTGCCATTGGAACACAGGAGTGATGGTTGTTGATAATGGGCCTCTGTACGCCTTCTACATCTGCATTGCTTGATGTTTGGGGTTTTAGGCTGGGTTTCTGTATAGCACTTTGTGACATCGGTTGATGTAAAAAGGGCTTTATAAATACATTTGAAATTGAAAATGTAGATATTCCATAAAAAATGTTTACACTGTATTTCTGATCAATTTTATGTTATTTTAATGGACAAAAAAAATTGCTTTTCTTTCAAAAACAAGGACATTTCTAAGTGACCCCAAACTTTTGAACGGTAGTGTATGTGTCATGTATGTCATATACTACACATTTACACCTTCGTTCACCTTTTTTACCCTAAACTCTATTTCTTTATTCTCATAGGGGTGTGGTGACTTAGCATTCCCATGATGTCTATGAATGTAACACTTCCAAAAGCAACAAATGGCTGCCTGTCAAATGAAAATATTGAAAGACACTGGTTGCCATGGTGACGATAATCAAACAATGCGCCACTCCGTTCCACAGCCTCATTTTCACCGCCGCATGCCCTCGAGGCAATGAACAGTGACCCAACATGCAACACACACAGATATACACGCACACACAGACACATCGTTACGTGTGCTATGTCAACTGGATTACTGTTCAATCCATCAGTCAGTCTAATAGGCGCTGAGGTCAGTCACGGATAGGGCTGTTACGGTGACCATATTACTGCCACACCAGCAGTCACGAGTCATGACCGTAGTCCAAATTTCAGATTAGTCAAGGCTGATATCAGTTTCAGAGAATATTCTGGACAGCTTGCTAATTCTACATTCAAGCATGCATCTTCCTTAAAGGTGCAATATGCAGAAATCGCTCCTGGTTGCTAAAATGTTAATAGTTTGCCTAATTTCAGTTTATGTGACAAAACACTGTATAATCTAAACCACTGTGAAATATTTTTCCATAACCAAAAATATTGTATTTTCTGTTGAAGCTGGTGTATAAAACCAAAAGTAAAAAGCAAAACAGAAGATGGTGAATCATAGAAATAGCGCACATAGAACAGATCTACCACTTCTTAGACTTGCTTTCAATGAGAATTATAATCAACGGCATCAATCAATGTAATTTGTTAGTCTAAATGTAATCTTGTATGTTTCTCTTTTGCTTTAGGTACCCAACTACCTGGCAATAGATTGATGTGGGCACAGGACTCAGACTCACAGGTATTTTTCACATCCTCCAATTTAAGGTCTCAAGGTCACTGCAGCCATTTTGCTCCTCCCCTACCTCCTCAAAGAAGATCCAAGTAGACTGTATATCACAGAGAAGGGTATGCATTTCCCGGCGTACATATTTTTAACTTCTTACAGTGTGTAAAGTTCCTATCACCTACCATAAGAATAGAGAGGAATACCTTTGCGGATGAGAGCCACATCCAACTCTTCCTGGATGGGGAGGAGCTACTCGGACATCTCTATGGGATTGCGAGTGGCCATGGGGGTCCATTTAATATGTAATATTGAGTATGCAGCATCAGTGAAAAGCACTATTGCTGTTCATTCAGAAATGTGTTCTGAGAATTGATGAGGAGAGTAAATTACGAGCAAATGTTGAATGGCAAACGTTTTGCTGTAGAGAAGGATAGACCAGAAGGTAAAAAATAACAGAAGGTCAGACGTAACAAATTACTCAAATTAGAAACCACTTAGAAAGCTGTTATTCGATGTGCTAATGATTTGTTAGTGTCTCTACATACCAATGTTTTTTTATTGACCTGTGAAATATTCTCGATGTATCTAAACATATCATTTTTATCAGTAAGTTGGGGTCTTTTGATTGGTAGAGTTGATGACAATAATTATTATAGTATTTTTTGTATAGGTTCCTATCTTGTTGTCGATACACATCAAATATGAACGTTCGTCAACGGTTGACTATTTATTGATTGCATATTTGGATTTCTGTGAATGTCTACAAAGCTATATGGAATTGTTTTAAGAAGGTCATAAGAAGGATCATTTAGCTATTTGATTTAGAATTTTAAGACCCCTTGAAGTATAAAAAAAATATCAAAAATTATTTGAAGAATTTGGGGGGGGTGGGGGGGATGAGCCTTACTGCTTGATTGATTAACAGATTCACTACATGGAACAAGAAATAGTCCCCCAAAATAAATAAATAGGAAGTTTGTTCTGAAGTGTCTGTCCTATATCTGTGAGATATTTGAAAGATCAGGAAACTATATATATTTTTTACATGTATGCAACTGCTTATTTTTGGCCAGTAAACTGTCTCCATATATACAGTGCATTCGGAAAATATTCAGACACTTTTTCCACATTTTGTTATGTTACAGCCTTATTCCAAAATGTATTTAATATTTTTTTCCCCCTCATCAATCTAGACACAATATCTCATAATGACAAAGTGACATTTTAGCAAATGTATTAAAAATAAAAAACAGAAATACCTTATTTGCATAAGTATTCTGACCCTTTGCTATGAGACTAGAAATTGAGCTCAGGTGCATCCTGTTTCCATTGATTATCCTTGAGATGTTTCTATAAGTTGATTACAGTCCACCTGTGGTAAATTCAATTGATTGGACACGATTTGGAAAGGCACACACCTGTCTATATAAGGTCCCACAGTTGGCAGTGTATGTCAGAGCAAAAACGAAGCCATGATGTCGAAGGAATTGTCCGTAGAGCTCTGTGACAGTATTGTGTCGAGGCACAGATCTGGGGAAGGGTACCAAAACATTTCTGTGGCATTGAAGGTCTCCATCATACTTAAATGGAAGAAGTTTGGAACCACCAAGACTATTCCTAGAGCTGGCCGCCTTGCCAACCTGAGCAATCAGGGGAGAAGGGCCTTGGTCAGGGAGATGACCAAGAACCCGATGGTCACTCTGACAGAACTCAAGTTTCTCTGTGGAGATGGAAGAACCTTCCAGAAGGACAACCATATCTGCAGCACTCCACAAATCAGGACTTTATGGTAGAGTGGCCAAATGGAAGCCACTCCTCAGTAAAAGGCACGACAGCCCGCTTGGAGTTTACCAAGACTAAACTCTTTGGCCTGAGTGCCAAGCATCACATCTGGAGGAAACCTGGCACCACCCCTACGATGAAGCATGACGGTTGCAGCATCATGCTGTGGGGATGTTTTTCAGCGACCAGGACTGGGAGACTAGTCAGGATCGAGGGAAAGATGAACAGAGCAAAGTACAGAGAGATCCTTGATGACGATCGCTCAGGACTTCAGAATGGGGTGAAGGTTCACCTACCAACAGGACAATAACCCTAACCCTGTCCTTGAGTGGCCCAGCCAGAGCCTGGACTTGAACCTGATCGAACATCTCTGAAGAGACCTGAAAATAGCTGTGCAGCAACGCTCCCCATCCAACCTGACAGAGCTTGAGAGGATCTGCAGAGACGAATGGGAGAAACTCCCCAAATAAAAGTGTGCCAAGCTTGTAGCATCATACCCAAGACGACTTGTTGCTGTAATCGCTACCAAAGGTGCTTCAACAAAGTACTGAGTAAATGGTCTGAATACTTATGTAAATGTGATATTTCCGTGTTTTATTTTTAATACTGATTTACAAAAATTTCTTAACACCATTTTTTGCTTTGTCATTATTGGGTATTGTGTGTAGATTGATGAGGAAATAAAACAATTTAATACATTTTAGAATAAGGCTCTAACGTAACAAAATGTGGAAAAAGTCAAGGGGTCTGAATACTTTCCGAATGCACCGTACTTCCATAAATTTTTTCAACTGGTCCCAGGGGACCTTCAGACGACTTTTAAGAGGCCTGTAGGCATCCTAGAGCAAACAACTGACACATACATGTTTGTGAGAGTCTCACCTTTGCACATAGGGGTATTAGTTTGTATCCCAAACTGTTCAGACACTACAGACAGAAGTTGGCAGATTGGCTTTACCAACTTCAGACGAGTCCCAAGACGCTTGTGGGGGGTCGTAGAGCAAAACGGAGAACACCATCGTGTTTGTGAGTTTGTAGGCTAAACCGTTTGGATGCTACAGACGATTTTGTGAGAAGAACAAGCACAAGTCTCAGCTCTGTGGATGAACAGAATAACACTCCACAGGCCCCACCAGACAGGCAGGCAACAACACTTGTAAATCAAGGCTGCATCACACAAACAGCTTCAGAGTTCAGAATAATGTGAATTTATTGCTGTAATCGCTACCAAAGGTGCTTCAACAAAGTACTGAGTAAATGGTCTGAATACTTATGTAAATGTGATATTTCTGTGTTTTATTTTTAATACTGATTTACAAAAATTTCTTAACACCATTTTTTGCTTTGTCATTATTGGGTATTGTGTGTAGATTGATGAGGAAATAAAACAATTTAATACATTTTAGAATAAGGCTCTAACGTAACAAAATGTGGAAAAAGTCAAGGGGTCTGAATACTTTCCGAATGCACCGTACTTCCATAAATTTTTTCAACTGGTCCCAGGGGACCTTCAGACGACTTTTAAGAGGCCTGTAGGCATCCTAGAGCAAACAACTGACACATACATGTTTGTGAGAGTCTCACCTTTGCACATAGGGGTATTAGTTTGTATCCCAAACTGTTCGGACACTACAGACAGAAGTTGGCAGATTGGCTTTACCAACTTCAGACGAGTCCCAAGACGCTTGTTGGGGGTTGTAGAGCAAAACGGAGAACACCATCGTGTTTGTGAGTTTGTAGGCTAAACCGTTTGGATGCTACAGACGATTTTGTGAGAAGAACGATTTTCGGGATGTCTCATGGTCTGACAAACACAACTCTAGCACTGTCACCTTTCAATGCAGATGCGGAAGTGCGAAATACTGTAGGCAGATGAGGTGGATTGCAAAAAAACAGATATCTCTAGCTTAAACTGACTGATTTTTATGGGGATTTTTGTATTATGCTAATCAGGGAAAATATTCCTGGAGGCACCTTTAGGGGTTCCAGTGGTGTTGCAATCTAAGGAACCTTTTCCTCCAGGAACCTTTTCTTTTTAGACTATAAGGCAAGAAACAATGCCACAGGAATTAAGCAAAACTTATCTGATAAATTAACTAGTGTAGCCCACAGCAATATGGCATAGCCAGATCAGGGCCTAACATAAGGATGACTCAGAATATGCTATTTTGTTCTTCTGAAATAGGCTACATTTTCTTTAGACCTGCCTAAAATAAATAATGAATTTATTTTGATGGCGTAGGCTATATATTACATTCATTTAATATATCTTCCAAAAGGTCCGCATCAATGCCCACCCCCCCAATCCCTCTCTTTTACGCAGCTGCTACTCTCTGTTTATCATCTATGCATAGTCACTTTAACTATACCCAAGTGTACATATTCCTAAACTAGCCAGACTAACCTGTGCCCCTGCACATTGACTCTGTACCGGTACCACCTGTTTTTAATTTCTTTACTTATTTATTGTTTACATAATACTTTAAAAAAAAAGAAACAAAAATAAAAATACTTAGGCTACACATTTCCCCACGCTGTTAGAGGCAACGCTCAAACCACTTAGTTAACCAACTCTTACTCATACACCATGTGAGTGTCTTTGACTGCTAACAAAATTCACAATAAGCTAAGTGCCATGCAACGGCAAGCATGCATGCATGAACAACTACAAACTTCACAACTACTGTATATAATTGAACCCCAAACTCCTAGCATACAGAAAGCCTGTATTCAGTGAACCAATTTTGGTTTCGACTGCAGTTCCTTGTAAGGAGAGTGTGAGAGGAGAGAGAACAAGGAGGGCGCTAGTACTCCTGAGGCGCGCGCACACACACACACACACACACACACACACTTTTGTAGGAGCCTCCTAGCACATAAGCTGTGAGCTCCTGGGGAGAAGAAGAGCAGAAGCAAGAATAAAACACTCATATGAGAGGGGTGGAGGATTTAAATACTCTACCATGTAAACTGCTTCAATGGTATACTTCATCCCAGGACCACTGTGACTAGTATAGCTACGTATTAGAACTGAACAAATTATCTGATATCCCAAAAAATATGTGCTTGCACATAATTACAAGCTGATTGAAGTGGTCTTAAGGTTAAAATTAAAAGGATTCGACCGCCAACCGCCTTCATTTAATATCCATAAATGAAAACGGTATTAATAGCAGTCCAATCCTATGGTACCTGTGTTCATAGAAATATAATCTATTTTAGATTATACTAGTCATTCCACTTCTATGCGTGTACTTTCCCATGGTAGAAAACAGTCAGTTACATTAGCTGAGGTTTGATAAACACACAGTACATTGTTTGCAGCAGACAATGTTCTCCAGGGTAATTATCATCATCATCATCATGTTTATAGAAAACAGAGAAGCAGAGGTCTCCGCCTGTTCCTCTGTACTAAACCTCCCATGTAATGTTCTATCTCTTCGTTATCAGGAACCTGTGAGAGCCATGCACTCCTGTTGCACTCCTCTCCTACGTCTGTCTGTCTGTCTGTCTGTATGCCTGCCTGCCCATTATTCTCTGTTCTTGTCCAGTTCTCTCCTCCTTTCCCCTCCCCTCCCCCTACCCATGCCCCTCTCTCCCCTATGTCTGGACCAGTCCAACAACCTCCCTTCCTCCCTCCCTCCCTCCCTCCCTCCGAGCCAGCCAGCCAGCGAGCCAGATCTCTTCATTCCCCCATGCCGCCGCACCCTCATGTTTTTGGCTGTGCTGCTGAGACAGAGACTAAATAATGTGATAACACGAGCACTCGACAGGTGTGCCTCCCCCTCTCCCTCAGCACAAGCCTCAGCTCTGTGGATGAACAGAATAACACTCCACAGGCCCCACCAGACAGGCAGGCAACAACACTTGTAAATCAAGGCTGCATCACACAAACAGCTTCAGAGTTCAGAATAATGTGAATTTATTGAGTAATAGTGCTTAATGCTTACAGCGATGCAATGAAACGTAAAGGTACATTCAGTTACTGTGTTCCAATGTCTATACTAGCATTCTACAGTGAACAAAAATATAAACGCAACATGCAACAATTTTTAAGATTTTACTGAGTTACAGTTCAAATAAGGAAATCAGTCAATTCAAATACATTCAATAGGCCCTAATCTATGGATTTCACATGACTGGGAATACAGATATGCATCTGTTGGTCACAGATTCCTTAAAAAAAAAAAAGGTAGGGGCGTGGATCAGAAAACTAGTCAGTATCTGGTGTGACCACCATTTGCCTCATGCCTGCCCTTACCATGAGCCCATCGCCACCATGGTTCACTCTGTTCACAACGTAGACATCAGCAAACTACTCGCCCACATGACGCCATACACGCTGTCTGCCAACTGCCCAGTACAGTTAAAACCGGGATTCATCCGTGAAGAGCACACTTATGCAGCATGCTAGTATGCTAGTGGCAATCGAAGGTGAGCATTTGCCACTGAAGTCCTTTACAACGGCGAACTGCAGTCAGGTTAAGACCCTGGTGAGGATGACGAGCACGCAGATGAGCTTTCCTGAGACGGTTTCTGACAGTTTGTGCAGAAATTCTTAAGTTGTGCATACCCACAGTTTCATCAGCTGGGTGGCTGGTCTCAGACAATCCCGCAGGTGAAGAAGCCAGATGTGGAGGTCCTGGGATGGTGTGGTTACACATGGTCTGCGGTTGTGAGGCAGGTTAGACGTACTGCCAAATTCTTTAAAACGACGTAGGAGTAGTCTTATGTTGGAGAAATTAACATTTATTTATCTGGCAACAGCTCTGGTGGACATTCCTTCAGTCAGCATGCCAACTGCAAGCTCACTCAACCTGAGACTAAGGTTGCACATTTTGGGGAATATTCAAAGGTGGAAACTTTCCAGGAATTATTAACAGGAATATATGGGAATTATCAGAATAATATGCAAATTAATATTAATACCATTTCAATGTAGATGTTTTTTGCATTGGATATATTTACCATATCATATGGAGACAGATATATAAACCATTTACCTAATTGCAAATTATTAAATCCTTCCAATAGAAATACAAAAAAAAAAAAATTGTTACGAATTGAACTTTAATTAAATGAGTTGACTTCACATGGGATGATTTCACTGAACAACAAAAGGGAATATTGAATGATCCCCAATGATCCATACCATCTCCCAAAAATGTATCTGTTAAATGATAGTCTAGAAACTAAAGCTTTGGTTGTCCTCCTCTCAGGCTTCCATGTCTTCTCCCTGGACCTCCTCAATGTCCACCCCTTGAACATCAGACTATGAGGCCTCATTTTCATTGTCACTTTCCAACGTTGTTGAGGATGGCTCATTGTCAGGCTCAAAAAGCCTCAGATTTGCCCAGATGGCCACCAATTTTTCAACCCTTGTATTGGTCAGCCTGTTGCGTGCTTTGGTGTGTGTGTTCCCAAACAAGGACCAGTTGCGCTCAGAGTCAGCTGATGTTGGTGGGATTTGGAGGATGATGGAGGCAACAGGGGAAAGAGCCTCAGATCCACAAAGTCCCTTCCACCAGGTGGCTGATGATACTGCCATATTGCATTTCTTCTGAACATCAGAGAGGATGGCATTGTCTCCCTCAATCTGTGCAATGGCTACTGCTATAGGTTTCAGGAGTTTCAGGCTGCTTACCACTCTCTCCCAAAATATATAATCCAGGAGGATCTTCTTGATGGAGCTGTCCATATCTCTATCATTTGCTTGACCTTCACTTGAACTCTGTTGAACTCTACATCCAACAAATGAGTAGATAAAGCATGTCTGGTTGGAGGGGTGTATGCTGAGCGAAGAACATATAGAAATCTCTTCCAACACACATTGCCTGTGAGCATCAGAGGTGAACCAGTTGCATACACAGCTCGAGCAAGACATTCATCAGCATTTCTCTGACTACGTTCCTCCATTGAGTAAAAAAAAAAAACTTCTGATCCCAGGAGGACCATGAGCTGTTGTTATCGATAAGGTGTCTGATTTTCACATCGAATAGAAGTAGAGGGATTTTTGTCAGAGGTTGCTTGCTGTGAGCGCTGAGGGAACTTTATGCACTTTGCCAGATGATTCTGCATCTTTGTTGCATTCTTCACATATGATTTGGCACAGTATTTGCAAATGTACACAGCTTTTCCTTCTACATTAGCTGCAGTGAAATGTCTCCACACATCAGATAGTGCCTGTGGCATTTTCCTGTAAAGATTAGAAGAAGAAAAAATCAGTTAAAAAAAAACAAATACATGTTGAGACCAAATTCCATGTACAGATAAATAGTTAAGCAGTTAGATTAAACAACTCCTATGTAAGATACATGTTTTAAAATGAAACATGTATGGAAACAGGTGAATTAACACTCCTCAGTTAGCAGGCTCAAGCAAGCTAAAACCCACATGGTAGCAAAAACTAACTAGCAGGATTTGATACCAAGTCAACACACTTTGCTGTAGGGTACTATTTACTAGTTAACAAAAAATCATGTATGTCATATAAAATATATTCACACCACCCAGTATTGTAATCACAACTTACCAGAAAGCATGTAGTCCTTGGCTCAGACACTGTAGTAGTGTGGGCTCAATAGCATCTCATTAGCGTGCAAGATCTTGAGAATCAGCTGTACATGTGATGGAAGAATGCACTGTGCATGCAGAGGGTTGCAATTCCATTGAATTGGGGATAGTTTATCCAAAATATGCCACAAGACCTATAATTGCCTTGTGTATCCCACAAAAAAGGTTCACTGTTATAAGCTAACATTTTTGATGAATTTAAGCAAAATTCCCCAAATTACAGTGCTTAACTTCCCAAGGAAAATGTCTGGAAATTTACTGGAAAGTTTCCGACACTTTGCAACCCTACTTGAGACATCTGTGGCATTGTGTTGTGTGACAAAACTGCACATTTAGAGTTGCCTTTTAATGTTCACAGCACAAGGTGCACCTGTGTAATGATCATCTGTTTAATCAGTTCTTGATATGCCAAACCTTTTAGGTGGATGGATTATCTTGGCAAAGGAGAAATGCTCACTAACAGGGATGTAAACAAATGTGTACAACATTTGCGAAAATAAGCTTTTTGTATGTATTATTTCAGCTCATGAAACATGGAACCAACACTTTACATGTTGAGCATATACAGTTGAAGTCGGAAGTTTACATACACCTTAGCCAAATACATTTAAACTCAGTTTTTCACAATTCCTGACATTTAATCCTAGTACAAATTCCCTGTCTTTGGTCAGTTAGGATCAACACTTTATTTGAAAAATGTGAAATGTCAGAATAATAGTAGAGAGAATGAATTATTTCAGCTTTTATTTCTTTCATCACATTCCCAGTGGGTCAGAAGTTTACATACACTCAATTAGTATTTAGTAGCATTGCCTTTAAATTGTTTAACAGGTCAAACATTTTGGGTAGCTTTCCACAAGCTTCCCACAATAAGTTGGGTGAATTTTGGCCCATTCCTCCTGACAGAACTGGTGTAACTGAGTCAGGTTTGTAGGCCTCCTTGCTCGCACACACCTTTTCAGTTCTGCCCACAATTTTTATATAGGATTGAGGTCAGGGCTTTGTGATGGCCACTCCAATACCTGGACTTTGTTGTCCTTAAGCCATTTTACCACAACTTTGGAAGTATGCTTGTCCATTTGGAAGACCCATTTGCGACCAAGCTTTAATCAGCTGATGTCTTGAGATGTTGCTTCAATATATCAACATAATTTTCCTTCCTCATGATGCAAACATAACGATGGTCATTATGGCCAAACAGTTCTATTTTTGTTTCATCAGACCAGAGGGCATTTCTACAAAAAGTATGATCTTTGTCCCCATGTGCAGTTGCAAACTGTAGTCTGGCTTTTTTATGGTGGTTTTGGAGCAGTGGCTTCTTCCTTGCTGAGCGGCCTTTCAAGTTATGTCGATATAGGACTCGTTTTTCTGTGGATATACAGTGGGGAGAACAAGTATTTGATACACTGCTGATTTTGCAGGTTTTCCCACTTACAAAGCATGTAGAAGTCTGTAATTTTTTTTGACATAAGTATTTGATACATCAGAAAAGCAGAACTTAATATTTGGTACAGAAACCTTTGTTTGCAATTACAGAGATCATACATTTCCTGTAGTTCTTGACCAGGTTTGCACACACTGCAGCAGGTATTTTGGCCCACTCCTCCATACAGACCTTCTCCAGATCCTTCAGGTTTCGGGGCTGTCTCTGGGCAATACGGACGTTCAGCTCACTCCAAAGATTTTCTATTGGGTTCAGGTCTGGAGACTGGCTAGGCCACTCCAGGACCTTGAGATGCTTCTTACGGAGCCACTCCTTAGTTGCCCTGGCTGTGTGTTTCGGGTCGTTGTCATGCTGGAAGACCCAGCCACGACCCATCTTCAATGCTCTTACTGATACATGGCCCCATCCATCCTCCCCTCAATACGGTGCAGTCGTCCTGTCCCCTTTGCAGAAAAGCATCCCCAAAGAATGATGTTTCCACCTCCATGCTTCACGGTTGGGATAATGTTCTTGGGGTTGTACTCATTCTTCTTCTTCCTCCAAACACGGCGAGTGGAGTTTAGACCAAAAAGCTCTATTTTTGTCTCATCTGACCACATGACCTTCTCCCATTCCTCCTCTGGATCATCCAGATGGTCATTGGCAAACTTCAGACGGGCCTGGACATGCGCTGGCTTGAGCAGGGGGACCTTGCATGCACTGCAGGATTTTAATCCATGAAGGCGTAGTGTGTTACTAATGGTTTTCTTTGAGACTGTGGTCCCAGCTCTCTTCAGGTCATTGACCAGGTCCTGCCGTGTAGTTCTGGGCTGATCCCTCACCTTCCTCATGATCATTGATGCCCCATGAGGTGAGATCTTGCATGGTGCCCCAGACCGAGGGAGATTTACCGTCATCTTGAACTTCTTCCATTTTCTAATAATTGTGCCAACAGTTGTTGCCTTCTCACCAAGCTGCTTGCCTATTGTCCTGTAGCCCATCCCAGCCTTGTGCAGGTCTACAATTTTATCCCTGATGTCCTTACACAGCTCTCTGGTCTTGGCCATTGTGGAGAGGTTGGAGTCTGTTTGATTGAGTGTGTGGACAGGTGTCTTTTATACAGGTAACGAGTTCAAACAGGTGCAGTTAATACAGGTAATGAGTGGAGAACAGGAGGGCTTCTTAAAGAAAAACTAACAGGTCTGTGAGAGCCGGAATTCTTACTGGTTGGTAGGTGATCAAATACTTATGTCATGCAATAAAATGCAAATTAATTATTTAAAAATCATACAATGTGATTTTCTGGATTTTGTTTTTTAGATTCCGTCTCTCACAGTTGAAGAGTATCTATGATAAAAATTACAGACCTCTACATGCTTTGTAAGTAGGAAAACCTGCAAAATATGTAATGTATCAAATACTTGTTCTCCCCACTATAGATACCTTTGTTTTATGTGGATATAGATACTTTTGTACCTGTTTCCTCCAGCATCTTCACAAGGTCCTTTGCTGTTGTTCTGGGATTGATTTGCACTTTTCGCACCAAAGTACGTTAATCTCTAGGAGACAGAACGCATCTCCTTCCTGAGCGGTATGACGGCTGGTGGTCCCATGGTGTTTATACTTGCGTACTGTTGTTTGTACAGATGAACGTGGTACCTTCAGGCATTTGGAAATTGCTCCCAAGGATGAACCAGACTTGTGGAGGTCTACAATTTGTGGAGGTCTTGGCTGACTTCTTTTGATTTTCCCATGATGTCGAGCAAAGAGGCACTGAGTTTGAAGGTAGGCCTTGAAATACATCCACAGGTAAATGATGTCAATTAGCCTATCAGAAGCTTATAAAGCCATGAAATCATTTTCTGGAATTTTCCAAGCTGTTTAAAGGCACAGTCAACTTCGTTTTTGTATTTATTTTATTTCACCTTTATTTAACCAGGTAGGCCAGTTGAGAACAAGTTCTCATTTACAACTGCAACCTGGCCAAAACAAAGCAAAGCAGTGCGACAAAAAACAACAGAGTTACACATGAGAATAAACAAATGTAGTCAATAACACAATAGAGAATCTATATACAGAGTGTGCAAATGTAGTGCAAAATGCAGTAAGGTTAGGAAGGTAGGACAATAAATAGGCCATAGTGGCGAAATAAGTTACAAATTAGAATTAACACTGGAGTGATAGATGTGCAAATGATGATGGGCAAATAGAGATACTGGAGTGCAAAATGAGCTAAAATAATAAATATTGGGATGAGGTAGTAGAGTGGGCTATTTACAGGAGGGCTATATACAGGTGCAGTGATCGATAAGCAGCTCTGACAGCTGATACTTAAAGTTAGTGAGGGAGATAGGAACCTCTAGCTTCAAGGATTTTGGCAATTCGTTCCAGTCATTGGCAGCAGAGAACTGGAAGGAATGGCGGCCAAAGGAGGTGTTGGCTTTGGGGGTGACCAGTGAAATATACCTGCTGGAGCGCATGCTACGGGTGGGTGTTGCTATGGTGACCAGCGAGCTGAGATAAGGCAGGGTTTTAGTGAATGTTCACTTCTGACCCACTGGAATTGTGATATAGTGAATTATAAGTGAAATAATCTGTCTGTAAACAATTGTGGAGTGGTTGAAAAAATTGTTTTAATGACTTCAACCTAAGTGTATGTAAACTTCCGACTTCAACTGTATTTTTGTTCAGTGTATGTAGAATGCATGCCCAATATTTTGCTTCACTCTAAGTGGTATGCTAGCCTAGACTTGTCAGACCTGGGTTCAAATACATGTGTATTTGAGTATTTTTTTATTAAAGATGCACTATGCAGAAATCGCTCTGCCATTCCCTGTTTGCTAATTCTAATAGTTTACCTAATTTCAGTTTACGTGACAAAACAAGCAAGTATAGTGTAAAGAATCATTTTACCATGTAAACCGCTGTGAAATATATTGCTCATAACCAAAAATAAAACTTAAAAATGGGAAGCATAGAAATAGCTCACATAGAACATAGCTTCTTAGACTTGCTTTTAATGAGAATGACAGATCAGTAACACACATTTTCATGCGAATTTGGTCGGGTCGCCCAAAACGTTACATATTACAGCTGCAAATACTTATTTTCTGTGCATTTGAGTACTTTCAAATAATGTGGCCCGAATCAACTACTCCTGTCATAAGCATTTGAAAATACTGTATTACTATTTCAAAGTATTTTCAAATACTTATTTCAAATAATATTTTCAAATACCTGAGTTAAATGCATGGAAGTGTATTTGAATCAGTGTGTTTGAGTATTTACAAATACTTTCCAAGTGTATTTCCAAATACAATATTCAACTACTTGTCAAAATACTTACTTCCAAATGTCTAAGACTAGTATGGATATTGGAACAGAGTCAGTGTTTCTGAGTGGAGCGGATGACCATTAGTCAACTTCCTGTTTCTAAAGCCAATAACAGCACCAGGTTCTCCTCTGACTGAGTGGTCCAGGAATGTGTTGTTTACTCTAACCGCGTCTGTGAACTGACATAACATTAGTCGCTAATCAAGCCAGAGTGGGGTTTAAGGTACCGGTAAGTAGTATTCTCTCAATATAGTGGACTGCCAACTGCCTCTGTTGAACATTCCGAGGCTCCTTCATAACTTGATGTGTGTTAATCTGTCCGTGGCTGTAAAATAGAGCACATTGTTCTGTCTGGCTTACTCCACGTCATCCCAGAGCAGGCAGAACAACCCGGTCCTATACACAGCTAGGGATTATCTCTGGGCTAATTTCTTAAAGTCGGGTACACACACTGCTTTTGAAAAGGCTGAGACAGACCTGGGCAAAGTTATTACTCAAAAGGGAAAAGGAGCCTATGAAAAACCGACAACGTGAGATGAAGACGTTTAAGGTGGTTTCCCGTCTCTCTCTTAGACCATGTGTTGAGCAGATTACATAAACTGTCAATCACCTGCATCACTATGGCAACCACTAGTCTTGTTTCAACCCTTTTCTCTTCTCTCTCAGCCCTCAAATGGGCAGTCTGAATAAACCTGAGTCGGCCTTGGCATGAATGACCTGAAAGTGCATAGGGTGTGTTGTGCTTTCATCAGAGAATCATGTCTGATTCATAGAGATAGATAAATAAGTAATCATGTAGTCTGTCAGTCAGTGTGCATGCGTTACACATATGATATACAGTACGTCTATGCAAAGTCTGACGGGAAAATTGAACGATGTCAATGTAGTCGGATCAGTCTGCGGAAAAGTAATGGCTGTCGAGATGCTGTTAAGATAGCTTGCCTGGAATAACATCAGCCTGCTTCCGTCTCTATTCGTTGCAGGTCATGGATAGGTACATACAGTATGTCCTCTCTGAGGACGGGCCGACCCCAGGTGGTGAGGGTAGGCTACATCACCTCCACCACACAGACCCTCGACACAGGGTCCCCATAGTTACACGCTCAATCCAAACGCCACACACATTCAATAGAAATGCCATCGTTAAGTGTTTCTGCCCTATTTGCCATAAGAGATTGTCAGCTTTTCCAGCTCCTTTGTCACCAACAAGACAAGAGGCTTCACTTTCCATTTCCTCTGAGCATCTCCAGCACAGACATCACACAGTATCAAAGGCACAGCTGACTCATTGACTAGAAAGCAAATGAATTGTGTGTGTGTGTGTGTGTGTGTGTAAGGGCTATCCACCTCTCTAAGTTACCGCCAAGGCAGGAGCAAAGCCTGAGCCCACAAACTTACCAAAAACCTACGATGGTTCTATCAGTAAGGCTGGTCTGAATGGCTAGCTCACTTTAGTTTTAACTTCATTCAGTAAGCACAATATAATTCACATAGCTTCCTCTTCTATGGGCATAGTTGGAATGTATCATATTATGTTAGTGTTTACAAACGTTATCATCATCAGCTTAGCATCATGTCTCTCCTCCTCTTTTAACATTAGGTTCATGCAGAATGTCATTCACCTAGTACCTTATAGCCTATGAGCACGACACAATAATGCAGCTTTACCACGCTTGCTGAATAACCTATGGGCATAATCACCTTTCTCTTCACCAATGAGTATTAAATAATTCTCTCACTTGGGTGGGCAGGTTCGAGGCGGGTATTCTATTGATGCCAGCTGCCCGCTTAGGGCTACCTGCCATCACAGCATCTGGCTTTGAGGATAATCCCTCAGAGACGAGGCCATTTTAATAAATGTTAATATTGCATTTTGTCTCCATTGTTCATTCAGTTAAGACTGTACTCGATTAAACTATTGACAGGAACCTTGATTATCTGGCTAGAGGAGAGATCCCGGTCACACACACATAGAACACATGCGTACACACACACACACACACACAACCTGATGAAATGCTGATCTCCACTGCAGGAGGGTGAGATCACAGTCTGAGGAGGAAGCTACCTTGTACCTAACTGTGTGTGTGTGTGTGTGTCTGAGCAGCAGGCTCCAAGGCCATTCCAAACATGCTCTGTGGAGTGCCTCAGCGGTCTCATCTGCTGCTGCTAACATTTGCTGTCAGAGTGGGACAACAGAAGCCTGCAGACACCAACGTTTGCAGATGGCTTCCACAGTTCATCCAGTCAAACCTTCATTCTTACACTGGGGGCCAAAAGTTTGGAATATTACTCATTCAAGGGTTTTTCTTTATTTGCACAATTTTTTACATTGTAGAATAAAAGTGAAGACCTCAAAACTATGACATAACACATATGGAATCATGTAGTAACCAAAAAAAGTGTTAAACAAATCAAAATATATTTTATATTTGAGATAAATTGAACATTCTCTCAACCAGCTTCACCTGGATGCTTTTCCAACAGTCTTGAAGGAGTTCCCACATATGCTGAGCACTTTCTGGCTGCTTTTCCTTCACTGCGGTCTGACTCATCCCAAACCATCTAAATTTGGTTGAGGTTGGAACCAAAAATCTCAAATTTGGACTCATCAGACCAAAGGACAAATTTCCACCGATCTAATGTCCATTGCTCGTGTTTCTTGGCCCAAGCAACTCTCTTCTTATTATTATTATTATTGGTGTCCTTTAGTAGTGGTTTCTTTGCAGCAATTCGACAATGAAGGCCTGATTCACACAGTCTCCTCTGAACAGTTGATGTTGAGATGTGTCGGTTCTTGAACTCTGTGAAGCATTTATTTGGGCTGCAATCTGAGGCTGGTAACTCTAATGAACTGATCCTCAGCAGCAGAGGTATTTCTGGATCTTCCATTCTTGTGGCGGTCCTCATGAAGCTGGTTGAGAGAATGCCGAGAGTGTGCAAAGCTGTCACCAAGGCAAAGGGTGGATACTTTGAAGAATCTCAAATATAACATATTTTTGGTTACTACATGATTCCATATGTGTTATGTCATAGTTTTGATGTCTTCACTTTTATTCTACAATGTAAAAAATTGTGCAAATAAAGAAAAACCCAAACTTTTGGCCCCCAGTGTATGTCCTGGCCATGTTCTGTTTATGTTCACTGAATAGGGTTTCCAACACAGATGGTAGTGAGGAGGTAGCGCTAGAAGACAGCATGACATCCTTTAGTCCTTTGATAGTTCTGCTTGCTAACTTCGGGAAATCTTTTATGTCCTTTCAACCGCCTTTCACTGAACGAACGGGCACACATCGGCGAGAAAAGCAATGGTGGAATTTGGTTTAACAGCTAAATCAAGGAGTCTGGGTCAATACTTGTCTGCGAAGTATAGATTGTCCAATGAACACCATAACACAGCTGTTGAGCGTTTCAGTTCCCCCGTAGCGAAACACACTGAAAAACTCTATCAGTAATCATTGATTGAGAACAGTATGTTCCAAACACAGACACCAAACACACACAAACTCATAAACGCTGTATTTGTTAGCCATATTGAGCAGCCAGCCGTGAGTGCTCTTCAAAGATTACATCACTGTTATTGATAACAACCAATAACAGTGTAGAAATACCTCTGTATCAATAGCCCTCCTACTAAGTAGTGGTTGTGTATGTCTTAAGCATCACCCTCAGGGTTTATCATGTTGTCTTTGTATGTTTGCGGTTCATTCGCTGTATGTGAATTACTGGGAGTCACGGCAAGCCTTGAAGAGGTCAGGTAGGATTACAGCAGAGATGCAGTGTTTACGTGCGTGTGTTTGTGTGTGTGTGTGTGTGTGTTGCAGGGGTGACGTGTGCTCAACAGCTGTTGCTCTATTGATCCCCAGATCAGTTTCCACCCTTTAGGGATGAGTTCATCTTCACTCCTCATTTCCTTTTCACCCTCCACCCCCTTCAGCCACAGAATATGAATTAATCTCCCCTCCCTCATTCCCTGCTTCCCTCTCTCCCTCCCTAATATTCCCTCCAACCATGC
The DNA here is from genome assembly GCA_023634145.1 of Thymallus thymallus. Lineage (NCBI taxonomy): Eukaryota > Metazoa > Chordata > Actinopteri > Salmoniformes > Salmonidae > Thymallus > Thymallus thymallus. Next base: position 23,917,153 of record CM042406.1, read on the forward strand.
AGATAAAGCCACCATAGAACCAGATGTTCAATCAAGTTATATTTCTGTTTTGTGTTTTGCTGTTCCCAGGGCAGATCTCTGAACACATTGCTCTTTGTTCTGAAATCATCATATAAACAAAGCAGGATGCAGGGATGACACAGACCCCTGGCTGCATATCGCCAACAGATGCTTGTTCTAGCTAGTAGGGCTAAGAGGGGAAGGGATGTGTAGTGCTGCCTGTCACGCCCTCTCCCCTGTCGCCCCAACGTTAACCAACAGAAAAATCTCCTCCTCGCTACAGTAGATTCAGTCATTTTTTTTCGCAAGTCATTTGCAACATATGTCACGGCTCTTAGACCTCCTCTCAGAGCCAAGGAGCAATCTTCTCAAATGTATTTGTTTTCTGAAGATACTAGAGATTTCCCTTTTTAAAAAGCAAGGTCTTTAAATTATTATTTTAAAGGCTGGCTCACCCTTTAAAGTTCACCGCCACCCATAATGTGGGCTCCATAAATCATTGAGAATTTGCTTTAATTTGAAAAGTATCCTCTGCCCATTCAACCACCTACCTCTTACTCCTCGGTAATTTGCACTCTTCTTCAACCTGCAGAATCTAATGCAAAAAAGCTGCTAGTGTGATGAAACCGAGCACATAGAGGGTGGGGTAATTGTCTTCTTATGCTTACAATCTCACATGAAAAAAAACACTACAATTTACTATAGAATACTATAGTACTTACTATAGAACTCTGTAGTAAACTGTAGTATACTATACTACAGTGTCCACGAATCAATATTATAAACCTTTTACAGATCTCTCATCGAGAGCGTTCTGTGTTTCTCCTTCGTATGCGGGTTCACATCCCTTTCTGTCATTGCTATAAGATCACCTGGGTTCCTCTCAGAAGTCTGGCTTTATTCTTTGAGCAGCAGGTGAGGAGGAAGGCCTATGACATCCTGGGGGACAGCACCTTGTCCTCAACCTGCAGTTCCAGCTGCTCCCCCTTGGACGCCGCCTGCGGTGTCTCAAGTGCCCCACCAATAGGCTCTAGGCCTTGTTTGTGCCTGAGGCCATCCGCCTGGTTAACAGGACCATTAAGGAAGACCTATGGACTATTTTAGAGTTAGTTTAGCCCTGCCATTAATAAGAACTGTGGCTACCATGGACTTTTCGTTTCTCAAAATGCACCATACACTTTTAACTTAATTTATTTTCTTCTTTTGACTGTCTGTCTCTGTGTGCACCAATAGAATTCCCTCAAGACATGCTAACTTCTCACCATTACAAAAAAACGGGGAGGTTAGATATATGATATTTGTGCGTCTGTAACTTTCTCACTCATCATTATTCACAATTCATTCAGAATTATCCGTAATCATGGTAGCATCCACATTAATCTAGTGTTTAGAAACCTATTCTATTCATATTTACAATAAAAGTGACTCCAAAATGACACAATACATTATTTACCATTCATTTCTATTGGCCAAAATACAAAATAATCACAGCAAATGCATCCAACCAATTTGTAGAGTCACAAGCTTGCGTGCTATGAATATGGGACCAAATACTTTGTACTACTTTAATACTCATATAAGTGAATTTGTCACAATACTTTTGGTCCCCTAAAATGGTGGGACTATGTAAAAAATGTTCAGTCATTTCTAAGTGGTTCACATGACATGGATGACAATACTGTCAACTTAAAGCTGACAATCTGCACTTAAACCTCATAGTCATTGTATAATTTCAAATTGAAAGTGCTAGAGTACAGACCCAAAACAACCAAAAATGTGTCAATGTGTCACTTTTGGAGCTCACTGTATATATTTTCATGTAATCTTAGTGATATCTCCTAACCTCCCCCGTTAGCTTGCCTGGCACGGTACAATATTATTTCAAAATTAACCGGAGCAGAAAGCAGGAAGACAAGTGAGCGAGAAAGACCAAACTCACCGTTGATGCACTCGTACACATCACAGCATTTCCCGGGGGTACCGTCGCCATCTAAGACCACCTCGGGGGAGCTCCCGGCGGTGCATTGTGGGAAACTACACTGGCCGGGCAAACACTCACACCTAGAGATGGGATGGCGAGACGGGGAGTAATAGAGTTAGTACACATCAGATGGACACACCCCCTGACTACTTTTTAGGACTGCCAAAGAGAGTACGATGATTGTTGCATTCAGAGGGAGGTCGAGGCTCACCTGGTGGGAAGGGTGCAGCAGCCGTCTGCGGTGAGACGCACCTGGGTCTCATAGCTATCAGGTGGACACTGAACCTGCTGGACAGGAGGGCACTCCACTGTGCTGCAGTCCACACTAAACACTAGGTAGGGTACAACACAAAGACAATCATCATAGAGGTAGCAGTAGGGCTCAAATTGGATTGAGAGCAAATCAAGAAAGAAAACAACTGTAAACTATCAAGTATGTGGTTTTCTATAAATAATATTCCTCCTTCCATGTTTGTTACTCCTTGCGAGTGTTTGTTGCAATTACTCTGACAATTACCCTCGTAGAGGATCACATTGACAGTAGTGTGTTAAGAAAACCAACGTGAAAACAGGGAGGTCACGGCACAGCCACATTTATATCCTAGCAACCATTCCCTCTGTTGGCTATGGCCTACGTTACGCCACACCACAGCTCAGAGGTGATACGCCACTGGTAAAAGGATACAGCTGCCATTCATGAGTGTAAACACATGCATATGTAGCCTACAATTTGGGCATTGAGTTTGGGAAATTCTACAAATTAAATATTATGATGAGGATTATTATTATTACTACTACAATGAGCTAAGTATCAGAATCTGAAAACGTTGTTGCCATGTCACAAATAGTTGCTACCGATTGTTATTTGTAGCTACCTGGCTTGCACTCATATAGATCGCAGCATTCTCCAGGCTTCCCAGAGCCCTTCGACACCAGGATGTTGAGATATCCAGGCTGGCACACCTTCCTCAGGCATCCTGCAGGGCTGCAAACACAGCGGCTGGGCAGGGGACAGCACTCTCCAGGGGGTGCGTAGCCTTCGATTAGCACAGAGTCCTCAGGGCAGCGGGGTGAGAACTGCACCTCACACCGCGCCTTGGAACAGTCAGGCCGCTCCTCTGCAAAAGAGGAGATCAGATTGTTGATTGTAGTTTCAAGCCAATATTTGTACAGTTTCAGATGAAATAATCTGCTCTGGCTGTTATTTTCAGTGTATTGGGTTAAAAGAAAAAATCAAGGAAATGTAAAACATTACTGTTTTTCTCAGGGAATGTTTCTCAAAGGAACACACTTGCGACACCCTAACCTAACATAGCGGCATTTCTTTCTTCCTGGGTCTGACGAGAAAAAAACATGTCAGGGGGAGGTTCTCTTCTGCACTGTTCAACCAATCCAGTAAATGTGGCGGAGGAGTTAAGATGGAGTGTTGCCTTGTTAACGTCCAAAAGCAGAAGTCGTGTCACAGGTTCTCTTTCCATTTCCCCTGAAAACCGGACGCAGCCGGTTGTTCCCGACTACGCAGAGGCTGGGGACACCAAGAAAACTGACCAAGGAGTTATAGAAATCGGGAAATGTTAATGCTAACCTTTAAGAAAGAACATTCAACGAACTAAAAGGTGCAAACTGGGCAGTCAATCAAATTGATTACTGACCATTCAGGTCAAAGTCCAAGATTTTATCCACATAATCAGTACGACTCTGACCTTTATAGAAACAGAGAGCAAGATTAAGGAAGTATAAAGTACACCAGAGGGACAGGTAAAACAAGCATTGAACATTGACGTGAATGTGAATGAAGTGTAAATGTCAACTGGTGGAATGATGAGTAGAGCAACACCCTCTCTTTCACAGACGCAGGAGGCTAACAGGCCGAAAGTTGAACACACACACACACACACGTCAAACACTGCAAAATTAAAAGCTAATCCACTCTGCTTTATAACAGCCTCCATGTCTGGCATGGCAGCAAGGTACAAGGCTGGGCTGAAGCTCTAGAGGTAGCTCTAGAAGGTTACATATTTCTGAGTGAAGCCGCTGGGGTACGACTGGCTTTTAAGTGTCGTTCTTGTTGTTTTTGTTGGGCTTGACGAAAAAAGAAGAAAGAGTTTCACCATAGGGTTGGACAAAAGCTTCTGTAGTATAATGATTTTCTGTGACGGGTAAAGTTGAACTAACACAGACTAGAGCTTTGCTGTGAAGTTAGGCTCCAGCTACCTCGGCAAAGGGCCTGTCTGGTAAGGCCAATCTAGAATTCTATAATGACTAGAAAAAAATACTACTGAAGACAAGATAGATAACAGTGTTGGGAAAGCTACTCTGAAAATACTACCAACTACTTCACATAGGAAGACGTTAAGCTACATTAAAGCTACCCTTAAGAAAAATCTAGTTTACTTCAATAAAATTACTTTGAAAAAGAAAGACAGTGCTGCCACTATATCTAGTATAACTAGTCTGTGAAAAATTATCATTTGTAAATCTGAATTGTCATAAACTACAAATTGCAAGAATAGATCACTTCGGGCGATATTTAAAGAAAATGTGCAATTTATCCTATTAAACACAAAAACTGTGTTTCAAGTGAGAATTAGGCTGGTCTGATGCCAAAAAAGAAAGGAAATTATTTCCTACTTTACTAACTACTGAAAACACTACCTAGATTTGAATTTAGTTCAACGACCACAGAGCTACTGCAAAATGTAGTTCAATTACTAGTTGAACTACATGTAGTTCACCACTCCCCAACACAGAAAGACAAGGATAGCTTTCCGTTTTTTGTATCTCTTTTTCAAATCATATCAGGATATTGTGCAAAGCAACAAAGAAGGAAAAAACTGAATGAGAAAATGTTCTAATCTAACAAGATAATAATTCTGGTATCTTTAATTAAAACTTGTAGCCGAGCTCAGAGCTGTAAAGAGAATAGTGGGGAAAGTACTATAGAATCCGCCTTTGTACTAACTTGCTTGTTTGACATAGGCTCTTAAAAACACATCCGCTTTATTAAATGCATCTATTCTGTCTTTCTACTGGAAGTTACTGATTCTGTGTGATGTCGGACAAAGAAAGAGAGACAAAGAGAGAAAGAGGACCCTAAAAGAGAGCAGTGATACTCTTGAGAGGAGGATAATTAGGCTATATTAGATGGAGGAGAGTGTTTGGGAACACAATGAAAGGAACTACAAAAGAGGAGCTGCGGAAGACATTAGAATATAGTACACCTTTTTGTCTATTAGAAAGCTGTTCGTATTTAACAACTGTGTTGGTGTGATTCAAAGCCCTATTTCACATCTGTTCACAATGGACCACTCACTAAAAGGACTGTGGAATCATATTTCTGCTGAATGTAAAAGGTAAGCGCAAAATGGATATCAAATGGCATGGTTTACCCATGGAACTTATGGGAAGTAAACACCTTTCAAAGTAAACAAAACATTTTTTTTGAAGAAATGGACCAATTGATGTTGGTACGGTAACAACATCCTCCTACTCCTTCACTCTGACCCTATGACGCTTTTAGGTCTGTTAGACGCTCCGGTTAAGAGCATCTGTGAATGTCAGAGGAAGGTAAATTGAACTCTTCTGAACACAGCAACAATCTTGCAGACAAAACTGTTATGTTGTAATATCAACCAGTTTTGCCTGCTAGCTGGGAAAAATATAATGGTGCTTGACAAGGAAATAGATGGTAACAACTGTCTTACAGTTGATTCTGGTACCTCAACTTAGTCATTTACTCCATATGAGTATGTCTACATGAAAATATAGCATTTTTAATTTAAATGAGGCTGTCAGCAGTATGTGTGGGTTGTAGAGACTTACTCAACATGTTAACATACGTAGATAGCAAATTGCCAATTAAGTGTTGCCAATTTGCCAACCAGTTCTTCTCCTCTCTATGTTCAGTGTAACAGCGCATGTCAACGTCAGAGAGTATGCTTTTCATCTGCAAAAAGCAGAGAACATTTCAGCTGCATTCGCTCCTTTATGGATTTTGTAAGCTCTGAAAATGCATTTCCTGACCCAATGAATATTTCCTTAAAGGCAAAGGCGTGACTCTCGCTACCGCTGGCCAATCAGATCACCGTGTCTGCACAGTTTCCTCAAACCATAGACTGTAAAGAGAAACCTTGAACGTATAGCAAAGTTGACACTGTGAGAATTCAAAACTTTTAAAGCAATTACTAGAGAGACTCAACGAATACAGCAAAGAGCTGCTGTTTTTATGAGTAAGTTTATGTTTTGTTTTTATTCAGCACTGTCAACACTTATAAGCCATAAAATGTGTGTGCTCACGCTACAACCAGCACTGCATGTCACGCTCGGGTGTAGGAATAGACCAAGGCACAGCGCAGCGATAGTTCGACATCATTTATTAACATTTAAACTAAACTTGATGTTAACTATACAAAACAACAACGATACATATACAAAAGGGAAACCACTTACTTTGAACGGAACTGAAGACAATTAACTCCTAGGGAGTGGAACATACACACTTAAGTAGGATCCCTAATTAGAGACAATGCATAGCAGCTGCCTCTAATTAGGGATCCAACACACAACACCACACAGATATAGAACATATAGAACTGCCAGACTCTGACCATAGAATTATAGAGAAGCAATAGGCTTCTCTATGGCCAGAGCCTGACAGTACCCCCCCTCAAAGGCGCGGACTCCCGGCCGCAAGAAACTAAACATAATTACATGAGGGAAGGGTTAGGGAGGGAAAAACAACAAAACAATAACAAATCGCAGGTGGCGGTTCCGGCCCCGGCGAAGTGGATAGCTTCCTCCTTGATACTAATCTGATGATCGGGCCCGGGCTGGGCACCGGTGTGGCGAACGACTCCGGCCATGGAGCGGGGCAGATAACCGGTCCAGGACTGGGCACCGGTGTGGCAGGCGACTCCGGCCTGTGGACCCTCACGGGAGGCTCCGGCATGTGGACCCTCACGGGAGGCTCCGGCATGTGGACCCTCACGGGAGGCTCCGGCCTGTGGGCCATCACGGGAGGCTCCGGCCTGTGGGCCATCACGGGAGGCTCCGGCCTGTGGGCCATCACGGGAGGCTCTGGCCTGTGGGCCATCACGGGAGGCTCCGGCCTGTGGGCCATCACGGGAGGCTCCGGGCTGTGGACCATCACGGGAGGCTCCGGGCTGTGGACCATCACGGGAGGCTCCGGGCTGTGGACCATCACGGGAGGCTCCGGGCTGTGGACCATCACGGGAGGCTCCGGGCTGTGGACCATCACGGGAGGCTCCGGGCTGTGGACCATCACGGGAGGCTACGGGCTGTACCGGACTGGAGAGACGCACAGGAGGCCTGGTGCGTGGAGCCGGCTCAGATGGCACTGGACTGGTGACACGCACTTCAGGGCGAGTGCGGGGAGCCGGTACTGGGCTTACCGGACTGAAGAGGCACACAGGAGGCCTGGTGCGTGGAGCCGGCACCGGTGGAGCGGACTGCTCTGGCACTGGAGTGTAGCAGACGGCTCTGCGCCCCCCATTTGTACATTGGCCTCTCCATGTTCCACAAGGGGAGTGGTACTGGCGCGTCTTCCTTGCGGCCAGACCACCCCCCCCGAAATTCTCTTGGGGTTGCCTACGGGCTCCATTACCTCCTGCTCCCCGATTACGACGCTGTCCTCTCTTTTCCTCCTTCTCTCCCAAATAGCGCTGCTTGGTCTTATGGTGCTTCATTCTGTCACGCTCGGGTGTAGGAATAGACCAATGCGCAGTGCAGCGATAGTTCGACATCATTTATTAACTATTAAACTAAACTTGATGTTAACTATACAAAACAACAAAGATACATATACAAAAGGGAAAACACTTACTTTGAATGGAACTGAAGACAATGAACCACGCCTAGGGAGTGGAACATACACACTTAAGTAGGATCCCTAATTAGAGACAATGCATAGCAGCTGCCTCTAATTAGGGATCCAACACACAACACCAGACAGATATAGAACATATAGAACTGCCAGACTCTGACCATAGAATTATAGAGAAGACATAGGCTTTTCTATGGCCAGAGCCTGACACTGCAGCTGCAATGAGTGAGTATAGGGAAGTCTTCCAGTAAGCTTGCGTTGTTATTATTAGCGGCTTGTCTTTTTTAATACCAAGGAATATTTCATTTTCATATTAGTCCCTTCAAGTATGTAGCTACCTGTGTAGGACGTATTGGCTTTACTTTACAATAAATCGTTTTCAGTTCCAAATAGACCCAAACATTGAGCAATAATTCTAGTTTTCTGCAATGGTCCGCAATCTTAAATCAAGTCTAATGTCATCACAGGAGGTTGGTGGCACCTTAATTGCATTAAGGTGCCACCAATTAACTCCATTAACTCTGTTCCAGCCATTATTATGTGCCATCCTCCCCTCAGCAGCCTCCACTGAATGCCATGGATGGAGCTGGGGTAAGAGAGATTTTTCATTGATCTGCTTTGTGTACAGAAGACACTCAAGAAAACATGGCATTCAGAAAAACCTGTACACCACACACTAAATCAGGAGCCAGAGGAACCTTGGTTTCTGACATTTGTTTGAATGAGAGGCTTTATAGAAGGAAAGGCGCACCCACCGTCTGTTGCCTAGCGAGTGAAACAGTGGCTGACTGTAATGCAGTCGTGATTTAAACCCCTTCCTTCTCCTCCCTCTGATTTGTGTTTTGACAATGGCATCTGGTGGGGTTTGATCACATCTGAGTGGTGTGTGTGTGTGTGTGTGTGTGTGTGTGTGTGTGTGTGTGTGTGTGTGTGTGTGTGTGTGTGTGGGTGTGTGTGTGTGTGTGTGTGTGTGTGTGTGTGTGTGTGTGTGTGTGTGTGTGTGTGTTTGAGTGAGTGAGTGTGTGTGTGTTGCCAAGCATCTGGAGAGGCACATGAAACCCATTGTTAAGTGTGTACAATCAAACTGATTGGCCACACCATGCCTTCTTTTAGAACTTGATGACAAATAAATCGGCCTATCAGAGGAAAGAAAGACAGTGCTGCCACTATATCTAGTATACAATCAAACTGATTGGGCCACTCTTGATAACACACACACACACACACACACACACATTACACAGTATAATGAACACCAGGTAAAGCAAATTCAACTTTTTTTATATACAACCCACTAATTACATCAAACCCCGACTGAGCAGATAATTGTCCAATCTGTAAGTCAAAACCGTATACAAGGCTCTGCTCTGCAAAGAGAGACTCCAATGCAATGCCTCCAATGTAGGTTTATAACTGTAAGCAATTATTTGATATTCCACACAGAGAAAGTGAGAAAGGGTGAGAAATCATCATACCTTATTGAGTCAAAGAAAAAAGCCCCACAGCTTCAATACAAACAAAAAAATACAGTATGCTAAATATGTGACACCACAAACTCAAAAAAAGCTTTTTGCAGGAGAAAATAGGAGGACATAAAAACACGCCATTGGGTTCTGTGTTCAGTTGAAGCTAGCCTTTTAACTGTCCAATTAATCAGCTGGTCGAATCCCTTAATGGTGAACTAACCATTGTTGTTTATTCATCTTTTCTGTCCAAGGAGGTATCTTGTTCATCTCTCACAGGAAGTCTTATAGTTTGTCATTTTGTAGGTGTCCCAAATATCTAGCCAGTCCAGATCTGTTTGTGCTGTCTTTTGGCTCTTATGCGACTATATGAGTTGACTATACAGCACTCACAGATCTTGTAGCGGGCTACCAAAACATCCATACATACACATTACATTTATACCAAGACAAAGAGATGGGGTCCAGCGGACAAAATATTACAGAGCAAAGTGAAAGGGTTGTAAAATCCCCCAAAATTATGCAAAGGTCTTATGTTAGAAGAAAATCTATGCTGAAACATTTGCTCTACTATACACGTCCCTTTTCATTTGGTTCTTCATCCATCCATGGAGCTGTGGTGTGGATGGCGGCTGGATGGCTTGGCTGCTGGAAGCGGGGGCAGCGAAGGGTATCCATGGAAAGGAATGAGATGAATATGAGATGCCTTTCCATCCACTCATTAATGACTCTCCTTAATCTAGTCAGTCACACACAACACCGCACAAAAACGCACTCTCTTTCTCTGTTTCCATCTACCTCTCAATCTACCTCTTCTTTATCTCTACCTCTCTTTACCTCTCTTCCTACCTCTCATCTCTCTAGCCTTACCTCTCTCCACCCCTCTCTCTTGTTCCTCACTGTACCTTTCACAATCATCATCCCCACACTCTCTTTTGTTTCAGATAACGTACGACGAGCAGCTGGCACGTCACTCTACGGAAATCAACATCTGCTGTGACGTTAAAATACAGTACGGCTTACAAGAGGCATGGCGCAAGTGCGCGCGCACACACACACACACACACACACACACACACTGCTGTGCTGCTATTCACACGCCACACTCCGCAACATTGTGTGTGTGTCGTGTCCTCTAAGGTAACATCAGCGCCCTGATGGTTGTGGTTCAATTTTGACCTCTTATCACTACGGCAACCAGTTTTATCGCCCTCTATGGTTTCTCTTGCAACCAATTGTACTGCATTTTTCACACTTTCTCTCTGGAGTACAAAAAACATTGTGTGTCTTTCTCAACCAGGTTCAACTGGAGGAATACTGTCATAAACACACAAATCCATGCATCATGAAATGCAATCTACTTCAGAGATTATGAAATATGTTTGTGAGCGGGGTTGGTAGTAAATTACCAGTAATAAAGCAATTTGTGCTCCTTGATATCCTCATTTGCATAGCCAAATTAAAAACCTGCAGAAAATGATTATACTATATGTTGTAAGCCTCTAACCTGCTAACCCACTAGACATCCACATGTACTTTAACGGATACCGTTACTGACATGGAGGTATACCATGGCGCTGAAGGTTTATTGAACGATACCCTATGCTATAAACAACCAGTTGTGGAATATATATTAAAAGGCTTGATGGACTATCATCATTAGACTGATGTGTCTTCACTCACATCATCATCATCATCATCATCATCAACATTAATGGTTCCAGTCAGTCAATCAGTCAGTCATCATACCTCTCACAGCACGAGAGAGAGAGAGAGAGAGAGAGAGAGAGAGAGAGAGAAAGGGTGTGAGAGAGAGAGAGAAAGGGTGTGAGAGAGAGAGAAAGGGTGTGAGAGAGAGAAAGAGAGAGAGAGAGAGATAGAGAGAGAGAGAGAGAGAGAGAGAGAGAGAGAGAGAGAGAGAGAGAGAGAGAGACAAACAGCAACATCTGTTCCTGACCTCACATTCTTTCATATTGTTTTTGTCCCTTTGATGTGACATTTACAGTCTATGGAGTTTTCAATGGACGTGCAGCAGTTTAAACAAACTGCAGCAAACTTTCTAATTACGAAGACGTCTTGAAAAAGGATGAAACAGGAGCCTAAGCAGAGGTCCCGAGTCCCGAGTCCCAACTCCATTCCATTTCTGACCTTGCATTCAATTTGAGTTCAACTCCAAACTGTGATCTCAATGATAATCCAAATTCAACCCCACAAATCATGGCTGTTATTGCTGCTGCATTTCATCTGACTCCAACCAGAGGCAAACACAGTAGGATGCGCTGTCAACATGACTCATACACATAGAGAAAACTCTTCGGTCCCTCAGCATGGTGCCTGCATCAAAGCTTTGCTCATAGTATATAGCTTACGAGTATCACGGGGATAGACATTACAGCTGACATATTACTTGGGAACTCAGACAACACTATGCGTCACCATGCATGATTCTGCCTAACTGTTTCAGATTTTGCTGGTAGGCATAGCCCAATGATCAATACTAGTCGTAATGACGTCCTTTCATCCGGTTTTGCCCGCTAGGAAGGCTTTGCAGGGAATATTTCTGCAGAGCATTTTGTTGGTGACTTTGTGGGTCTCTTAATGTACTGCTATGTATAGCTCTAGTGAGGCAGCTTTAGAGGACTACAGTAATCTGACAACAGTAACCAAATTGATGCAGACATCTCGCTGAAGTACCAACACAACCAATAAGCATTTTAACAGTGGAATCCCTTCTGAGAGAATAAAGACTTAATTGTCTTCAGAAGGAAATGGAAAGCATTTCTAAGCCTTCTTAATAGTCTTCTGAAGGAAATGGAAAGCATTTCTAAGCCTTCACAAAACATATCTGTCCGTTCACACTGTTAATTATCTGTATGCTCTAACTATGCAACAATTGAAATGAATTACTTTTTGGGCCATCGTTATGAAGACTCATAAAGGACATTGAGATTCTGTATTATAAAGGCCTTAGGCCATCTACTGCTAGCACTAAAAATTTGCTTTGACAGCAAACAAAAACAACAACATTTACAGAAGACTACAGTGACATGGAATAATTGAGCCATCATATTGGATTATTGACCGGAATACTGGACAAAGACTGAAAACTTTAGACTGACCCAAACATCTACTGCGCAGTGCATGGCCCCCCAAACAGATCTAACTGGTCACCATATTCATCAACCGATATGAAATGATTTCTACTCTCAACAGGGTTTTCTTAAGCCAGTAATAGCCAGCTTTTGGCCTATAAAAATTTGAAAAGCCGGTAAATAAAATTGGCACCGGCCAATCGTCCAGGAGAAGACTGGTATATCCATTCATGGAAATACCAGTCAATGTAAAATGACCATTTGACTGGTCCTCCTCTGTAAAAAATGTTTTAAAAATAATAATAATAATTTGGTGCATAGCCTACTGCTTGTGCGCATTGATGCGCTTATAATGTGAAGAAATAATAGTTTATCAACATTTTAAACTAAACGTTCTGATCCGTTGCATCAGACTGATTGCTTTTTAACTTTTCTTTATGTAGCCTAGGCCTACTGGTTGTATGAGTTTGGGATCTATCGTCCCACAACTGTCCCAGAGTCTGTTTGGAATAGGATGTTTCTTTCTCGACAAGCTGACCAATAGAATAGGTCAACTTTATCTACTATGGGGGATATTAGATTGAGATAGGCTAGCGATTTTGCAGTCGTTGCTTGTTCTTCAAAGTGCACATCAGAATTCGGTAGGAAGGACACACGCGGTTGCATCCTCGATTTGCATGTTCTGTTATTATTAATTACCATCATCTAAATGTGATTTCTGTAATTATCAGCACCGTGTGTGGAAGCCCTAATCAAGGGCCCGTCAGATTTCTCAAACGTCCGGTAAATTAAAATGTCAGGTAAGAAAGTTGAGCAAACGTAATGCACTGAACTGGAATCAACAAAGTGAACTTGAGGCACTTTAAAAAAGGCTTGTGTCCTGATATTAGTATACAGGGTGGCTTTCCCTCTCTCTCCCTCGCTCTCTCTTTCCTTACACTAGCCGACCAAACTCAACTACACAATTTACGATGGAGTTGAGCGGCGACTAGTGTCGGCGGACTGGAGCTCCAAAATCTTCACACTAGGCAACTAGTGTGGGCGGAGCTTTCTCAAAAATAAATAGCACAGGACACGTGCTATTCTTTGGGTGATGAAATCCTTTTATGTGACGCCGAAACTCCAGTCCGCCCACACTAGTCACAGCTCAACTCCATGGTAAATCGTTGAGTTGAGTTTAGCTAAACTTCACACTTGCTTTCTGACACATTCACACCTGGATGAGCATTTGTGTTTGGCCTCCAGGTCTGCGACGTGCCTCTGCTTCTCTAACCTTAGGTGGTGTGTGTGTGTGTGTGTGTGTGTGTGTGTGTGTGTGTGTGTGTGTGTGTGTGTGTGTGTGTGTGTGTGTGTGTGTGTGTGTGTGTGTGTGTGTGTGTGTGTGTGTCAGGTGAGGGACTGGCTCTGCTCTCGTCCTTCTCAAGATAACTGACACCCTAGTGACAGCTGGGCTGCTGTTGGCTTGGCACGCAAGAGAGCGAGAGGGACGGAGGGAGGGATGGACAGAGTGAAAGAGGGTGAGAGAGAGGGGGATAAGGACGGAGGAAAAAGAAAGTGTGATCCGCAGCTTCCTGGCCCGTAGCCAGCAAAGGCAGAGGATCAATCTGTCCCTCGTTCCACCAGAGTCACACAAGTTTGCATGAATAATGTAATGCAGCCTCATCCCTCCATCCCCTCATCCCTCCATCCCCAATCTTAGCTCTGCCTTGAATCTGCATACAAAAACCAGGCCATTCACCTCCCATCGCCTGGGTTGCGCCAACACAAACATGCTTATCTTTAGTTGTGGAGTTGAACAGCTGAATCTGAAGCTACAAAACATTACTTCCTTTACATTCTGCACAGTGAACATTCTCTTTTTCTCTCATATAACAATGTTAGCTAATGAATCAAAGGAGTGTGGTAGTGAGAGGAGAGGGATGTTCCACACGGCTGAGGAAGAAAGAAAGATCCATAAGGCATTGCAATATGTTTCCTGCTCTCTCTCTCTCTCTCTCTCTCTCTCTCTCTTGCTCTCATTCTCTCTCTCTCACCCTTTCCCCACTGAATCACAGTCAGTTTGTAAATCATTAACAGCTACCACAGGAATATAACCTTTGAATATAACCATTCAATCATTACACAGGCTAATGGAATCACTTCCAACATGGCTAATGGGTGGATTGGTTGTTACCACTCTACACTTGGTTTCAATTAGGAATAGGAAATATAACTTACTTACTAATGGGGCATAAGGTAGAGACAAGAAGACTATCTTGTTTTTGACTATATATTGTAATATCCAATAGTTGCACTGATCCAAGAGGGCTACACACATGGCAAGGCATTGAGATGACAATGTTTGATCTAGCTTCAGGCTGATCAATAGTCAGATGTGTCTTCGATGTACCAAAACAAACACTGAAGCAGGAACCCAGTAGTTGTCCGTTAATACCAGACATCAGCTCTCTTCGTACTAAAGCCGTGTTAGAAAGAGACAGTGCTACACCTCGGAACACAGTCCTGTCATTCCCATAAACCATACTAGTTTTAAATGGGTTTCAAGGGGTGTGTGTGTGAAGGGGGATACCTAGTCAGTTGTAAAACTGAATGCATTCAACTGAAACATGTCTTCCGCTTTTAACCCAACCCCTCTGAATCAGAGAGGTGCGGAGGGCTGCCTTAATCAGGGGGCAGAACGACAGCTTTTTACCTTGCCAGCTCGGGGATTCGATCCACCAACCTTTCGGTTACTGGCCCAACGCTCCTAACCGCCAGGCTACCTGCCGCCCGTGTGCGTGTGTGTGTCTGTATGTGTGTGCATGTGCGTGTGTGTGTGCGCATGTGTGTACACCCATCAGAAGCCCAACAGATTAGAGTGTTTTGATCTTATATGAAGTCAGCTTTCTGAGAGAGAAACCATATGTAGGTTTCTATTGAAATGCATATATGTGTCTGCATTAAATTGAGGACCAAAAGAAGCAATTTCACAATTAGCCAAAAAAACACATTGAGGAGTAACAGTTTTACAAATGACACGGTGGCAGTAACACAAAAACAGGTACCTAACAGTCCATACAAAAAGCCTATTTATTCCTCAAAGCTAAACCTGCACAATGACAATAATGGTTACCTGCTATTCAAATGAAATCAGAGAACAATTGACTGTTGTCACGGATCCCTCCGGTACTGTTGCTCATTCCGTGCACCAGTTCCGGAGGTCTACGTCACCGGCCTCTAGGCGTGACTGAACTGTCATTACGCAATACCTGGTTCCCATTCTCCTTGATTTGTAATTGTATAAATGTGCCCTCTGTTAACCATTGAGATGTCAATTATTGTTCCCATGTCCGTTGGTCGTGTGAGTACATGTGCTTGGTATTTTGGCTTTTGTGCTGCGTTTATTGTGCCAATGTGATTACGGGTCTCGTCCCGCGTCATATTGTGCACTTGCTATTTTGGGTCTCGTCCCGTCTATTTATTACGGGTCTCGCCCCGTGTATTTATTCAAGGTTTACTTCGCTCTTTTGTTTGGGTCACAGTCCTGTGTTTTTGTATGCGTGTTTGTTTTGGGCTTCGTCCCGGTGCCGTTACATTTATACTTGTTGTAATTTGGGTAGAAAAAAAATATATATATTACGCATTCCTGCGCCTGTCTCCCGATCCTTTCATACAACGTGACAACTTCTATTTCATTGGCTAGCTCCTTGGCAGTTTTAGCTCTCACAGCCCCTGCATGACTCAATCTTTTTTATTTCCTCAACATGTGAAATAAGATTAACAAAACAAAATTCCATGAAAGCTTAGCTCTCCCAGAGAAAGTAGGAAGGAAAGCTGGACTTCAAGCGATAAAACACCCCAGCAGCAGCCATTATAAGTCAGTTTGTAAAGTCTACTGCTCTGACTTCCAAATCCTATACATGACCAATACAATTACACACAAACACAACGTTTCACAATGCAAACTCTTTTTACAGGTACATGACTGTGCACTAACCAGGCACAACAACCCTTGCATTACTATGCAATTTCATGAAAGTTTGGCACCTTCACATTACTTAAAACCAGTTACTTCCAACAATATCATTTTTATTGTATTATTACAGATGATTGGACATGATTGTGATTGTGATTGCTCAGCATGATTTAAACAGGAAAGAACTAACATACAATACTTTACTGTTCTGTACTGTACAATTCTTTCTCATATGAGATGTTCTAATAAACGTGAAATCTTGTAATCCTGAGGTAAAGTATACCCCTTCGGTTTGGCAGGGTTCTTTTCCACCAGTGCTAGGGACAGAGACCAGAGGAGGCCAGAGGCCCCAGGGGTCATTAGCTGGATTAGGATTAAGACGCTCACAGTGAAATAACATTAATTGGGGGCCTGTTTGGGAGGGGTTCTCCAAGGGGATGAAGCATGGGAAACTCTGGCCTCTCTCCTCTCTCTCTCTCTAGCTCTCTTTCTTTCTCTCTCTCTCTCTCTCTAGTGCACTCTCTCTCTAGCTTTCTCTCTCTCTCTCTCTCTCTCTTTCTCTCTCTCTCTCTCTCTCTCTCTCTCTCCCTCTCTCTCTCTCTCTCTCTCTCTCTCTCCCTCGTTCACTCTTTCACACACCCTGTGTAAAGGAGGTATGTCTACACCACATATAGTCTCAGAGTGATGCCTGTGAGTCAAATGGTACTCTCCCCAGGAAGCAGGGGATTACGGACCCCCACTAGACCAATCATGTGTAGCCAGTATCCTTAGGCCTTGACCAATCAGATGGAGCCCTAGCCTTTTCACTCTTCTTCCTGACAGTTAGCAGTGTTTAAAGTCTTACTGTAACCTTACTCTTACCGTAATCATGGGTTACATAGATTTTCTTTGAATTGGGGCTGTTAATGTGAAGAGAGGGGTATATAAGAACAGGGGGTGGGTGACAGGAGAGAGGAGACGTCAGACTAGAACCAAATAAGAAGGACTAATCAAGACGGGGGAATATATGGGAAAATGAAATGGCATTATATGGGGGAAATGACTTGATATGGGCCTAATCTCCAAGCACCGGTTGTGTATTGCTGCAATCCCACTGGAATAGCTGAGATGTGACTATATCATATAAACCCTGAAAATCACATCAATTGGCTGTGTAGTGACGCTAGCTTTCTTCAAATTGCCACGAAGCAATCTCCTCTGAAGTTGTCATAAAGACGAGTCCAGGACATCAGAGTCTAGTGGGAGATTTCTGCGACTGATTTTGATTGCGTTACAAGACAGCCACCACCACAGAGGAATGGGAAAAACATTCAAACAAAGCCATCCCACTGCTGCCATACCAGGGACACATCTGACACGTGCATCATTGCAACTAATTATCGAAGTGACAAAAACCAGCAACACAGAAAGAGAGAGAGAGCAGGAACAAGAAAAAGCCACAGACAGACATCTTGTCTTGAGATCATTAAAAGCTGATGAAAAAGAGTTTTATTGTGCCGACTTTAGTGGCAGTGCAATTACGAGGAGCGTCCAGGTAGATTAGGTTGGTAGGCAGTGACTGCAGTACATACAGGTGGGCACGCTGACAGTCATATGACATATAGCATTGAGACTTCTATCTCCATCTCACTTTCACCATCTGAATGCCAGCTAAACCCCCCCCCAACCCCCCCCCCCCCCGCCCATTCTCTGAAATACCCCTGGCTTTAACACAAAAATGTCACCGCGACTGACGTCATAATGTACAAACGCACATAATAATATAACTGTCTGACTGTCATCATCAAATCTGTCCTTGATCTCTTTCTCTCTCTCTTCCTTCTCCTCTCTTTCTCTCTCTCTCTCTTCCTTCTTCTCTCATTCTCTCTCTCTGTCTTCCTTCTCCTCTCGTTCTCTCTCTCTGTCTTCCTTCTCCTCTCTTTCTTTCTCTCTCTCTCTCTCTCCCTTCTCTCTCTCCCTTTCTTTTTCTGTCTCCCTCGCCTCAGTTCCTAGCTCGTCCTTGTCGCCCTCGACATCCCTCCTACTACCTGCTGCCATGCCAAACTTCCTGCATTCCTCCCGTAGCGCCGGGCCGGTCATGCAGAACGCCTCCCAGCAGGGGCCCACAAATGATTTCCCAACATGTGTTCGGAAGAGTTATTAATAAACGACATGGCACAAACTGCTTTTCAGAGGGAGAGGTTGTAAAAGGGTTCACAAAGTAAAGAAATTTACAGGAAACAGATTAGACTGGAGCTGTGCTGTGTGCGTGTGCCTGCTTCTGTTAGCCCTGCTGAGTTTCATTGGCTTGATGTGTGTACTGTGTGTTCCAGAGCTTTGTTTATCTTAAAGAAAATGTCTGACAGCTGAGACAGATCCAGGCAGGGTGGCAGGTCATCAGGTGTATGTGTGTGTGTGTGCGTGCGTGCGTGTGTGTGTGTGTGACAGACGCAGGGTGGCAGGCAGGTCATTAGGTAATGATGCTGGGCTGTGACGGCTGTCTCTTCTGTCAACAGCTTCAACATGCAGGGCTATGACCTTTAGGAACAGTTAATCTGCTTGAAAATGAAAAAGAGTATGAAAATGTATGTAAGTCGCTCTGGATAAGAGCGTCTGCTAAATTACATAAATGTAAATGTACGAGAACATCCACAATACACTGATCCAATTACACCATTAAATGCATTTCCATGTTATTGTACTGTAAACACGGACAACTGTTTGATGCATGGACAGTCGTTGCATCTGAATCTGGCTCCATTTAGGTTATGATCTGTACTGCTGTGTGTTTAAAATGTAGTATTCTATTGAAATGCTGAAAGAAGGTTCCTTTTATGGTTTTTACTAGGAAATGTGCTCAATGTTCACAGTGAACTCTTTGTCTTGTCATAGCCTTTCCTCTACTGCCAGCAAATTCCAATCCTCAGAAGAGCAACCTGAACATTCATCACTCACAATGTTGAAATATATCTATTGCTATTGCAGTCCATTTACAGCAGAACAAACCCAAACTTGAAGTGCTGGCTTTATTAAACTTTAGATCTATGTAAAGCTGGAATACCTGCCACGTTCATCCATTGATCAATCCCTTTTCATTAGGGCTTGTCAGCCAGGAGTGAGACTCGGCACGCAGAGCGGCATGGAAACAAAATTATTCAGAATAATTTCTCAACATAACTGCTCTGGTTCCTCACTGCTCTCCCAGGGAAGCTTGTCTGAATGCCAGCCTTGCTGTGAACGCTCGCTAGATGCCATAAAAATATATATAATAAATAAATAAAAACATCTTACCTTGTGAATTAATCATATCAATAAAACCCAGCAGAGATAAATCAGCTGCCAGCTTACAAGCTCTACAATTTGTTGCTCTCCTGGTTCTCTCTCTCTCCCTACCTCCATCTCCCTCCTTCTCTTTCACTCCTTATCTCTCCCCCCTCTCTCTACCTCTCTCTACTTCTCCCATTCTTTGTTTACATTTTTTAAAAATGTTCCTAAATCCCATTTACAGTGGAGCTATCGACAGACAGGTGGACTTTTAGACGTATCTCTTTGACCTGTGCCTGCCTGCCTCAGTGCCAGCGCTAGAGCAAGGAGATCTGTACTCTAGAAGTACTATTATTGTTAACTGGCTTTTTTTGTCTGTACATTTCTATCTTCTGTGCAAAAGGCGCTACTGTAAGCTAGTGTTGTCGTGATACAGAGCCATTTCAAACGCATTTGACTTTCACCTTCCTGCGCATTGACACACAAGAAAACCCAGGAAAGAGATGTCGTTAAATATGAATTTTATTTTTCAAAACTATTAAATAACATACACAGAATTGGAAATATATGTTAATTCTCTGTTGAGGAAAATTCGGAAACCGATTTTTAAGTACCATTAGCGTTCCCATAGACTTAACATGGATGGTTAGCTAGCTAGCGTAGTTAGACTATATCTAATGGTCGTTATCCACACAGACTATTTTCAATTAAAGAGCAATACTTGAAAGGAAATTGTTGCTAGACACAGAATACCATTGACAAAGGACAGAAACAATGCCAATATGTTTTTATGTAGATAACATTTGGATACTTGGAATCTATTGAGCCACATAGCTAAATAGATAACCGGCCATGTCCATGTTAAGTCTAAGGGAATGCTAACTAACATTAAACTTCGGCGTTATACGTGAAAACAAAGTTTAAATGTGTTCTATAATTTTCCTCACGAGATAATTACCATACCTTTAAAATTCTGTGCATGTTATTTAATAGTTTTGACAAATGTAATTTATATTTAACATACATCAACATACATCAAAAATGTGTGTCAATGTGCCGGGAGTTGAAAGGCAACCTCAACAAATTGGCTGTGCACTTGTTGCCAGGCTAGATAAGGTGGATAGACAGTAACTGTTATTAACTGGACTTCTCTTTCTCTGTATATTTCAATCTACAGGATGAAAGGTCCTACTGTGTAGTAAGTATTTCAATAGATGTCTCTGTGTTAGAGGAATGTCAGGCCAACACCCAATTTGAGGTGGGAGAGATCACTCATCTGGGGGTTTGATGAGTGGGTTACACCTTCTGCACTGTACTGTACTTTGAATATAAACACCAAACTGTCCATTTTAATCCTTTAAATGGCTGGTGGAAATACTGGCTGTCATGAATAAAACAAATAAAATAAAATAAAACCAACTGCCGCTCTCTCTCTCTCTCTCTCTCTCTCTCTCTCTCTCTCTCTCTCTCTCTCTCTCTCTCTCTCTCTCTCTCTCTCTCTCTCTCTCTCTCTCTCTCTCTCTCTCTCTCTCTCTCTCTCTCTCTCTCTCTCTCTCTCTCTCTCTCTCTCTCTCACACACACACACACTTGAAAGTGTTCTGTTCTACTCTGTAATGTTGACCACTGTGATGGTCGCCATTAAAACCGGCCACAGCTTTCAGCTCTCTCTTGTCACAAACTCCTTGTCGTCAAGTGCAAATTGGTCACACATGACAACAGAGCCTTCCACCATGGGAATTCTGTCAGCCTGCCTCCACCTTTATGACTTTGAATACAGCGTTGCCTTACTGGTTCAAAATATGGTTTAGAATGGAAGAAAAATGTGTACACTTTGCTGGTTCAAAACACAGTTTTAAAAAGTTTTTTTTTCTTTTGTCAAAATGGAGAGATGATAATGTTATTTTTATGTGATAGGCAATCCTACAAATAGTCCCCTAGTGGAATTTATATTTCATATTTCAATTTGCCATTTTGTATCATGGTTATGCTAATGTCCCAGTCCCAGTGTCCCATGGCTCTGATACTGCGGAGGTAATGGGGGGTTTGGTTGATGCCAAGGGCTGTACATCAAAACCCTATGCCTTGTGATGACGGCTCGCAATACAGGGAGAGAAATGGAAACCCTCCCAATGACCTCGTCCCATGAGGCTGAGGTACCTAACCACCCACCCAACTTGGGGGAAACACTGAGGGATCTAACAGTTATTAGAAACCTGGTGGTAAGAGCCCTGAATGCTGATTGGCTGACAGCCATGGTATATCAGACCGTATACGACAGGTATGACAAAACATTTGTTCCTACTGCTCTAATTACATTGGTAATCAGTTTATAATAGCAATAAGGCAACTCGGGGGTTTGTGGTATATGGCCACTATACCCCTGCTAAGCTCTGTATCCAGGCACTCAGCGTTGCATCGTGCTAAGAACAGCCCTTAGTCATCGTATATTGGCCATATACCACAACCCCTCAGGCCTTATTGCTTAAGTAACCCATAACTTCCTGTTACACTGATGCTTTATGTGAAAATACACATGAACAGCAATGGAAAATCCCTACTAATGTAATTTGGGGGGATTTCAGTATGTTACAGTATATTCTAAGAAAGAGTATACATTCTTTTTTAAATACTTTTTAAGTACGATCTTTCATGAATATTATATTTTAGTGTGCAAGGTGGCAGGTAGCCCAGCGGTTAAGAGTAACCAAAAGGTTGCTGGTTCAATTCCCTGGCAAGGTGGAAAACAAATCTGCCATTCTGCCCTTGAGCAAGGCAGTTAACCACCAGCTGCTCAACGGGCACCGTAGATGTCGATTAAGGCAGCCCCCCGCACCTCTCTGATTCAGAAGGGTTGGGTTAAATGCGGAAGACACATTTCGATTGAATGCATTCAATTGTGCAACTGACTAGGTGTCCCCTTTCCCTAATCAAAAGGGGACCATCGTGCTCTCCCAGAGGTTTGGTTGGTGCGCAAAACTTGTAAATTCAGATAAGCAAAAGGGTGTGGTGGGTCCGCACTCAAAAATATTTTTGGGTGTAATATATTTACCTTGAAGTCAAGAAAAATACCACTGTAAACGGAATCCGTACTATGAAAACACTGAGTTCAAAAATAAGTTAAAGTTCTACCAGGTGACAGGAGTGTTGGGCCAGTAACCGAAAGGTAAATGTTATATCTACCCAGCCTGGGATCACACATCTCTCACTCCTTGGTATGACTGTAAATGTTATATCTACCCAGCCTGGGATCACACATCTCTCACTCCTTGGTATGACTGTAAATGTTATATCTACCCAGCCTGGAATCACACATCCCTCACTCCTTGGTATGACTGTAAATGTTATATCTATCCAGCCTGGGATCACACATCTCTCACTCCTTGGTATGACTGTAAATGTTATATCTACCCAGCCTGGGATCACACATCTCTCACTCCTTGGTATGACTGTAAATGTTATATCTACCCAGCCTGGGATCACACATCTCTCACTCCTTGGTATGACTGTAAATGTTATATCTACCCAGCCTGGGATCACACATCTCTCACTCCTTGGTATGACTGTAAATGTTATATCTACCCAGCCTGGGATCACACATCTCTCACTCCTTGGTATG
Source organism: Thymallus thymallus (assembly GCA_023634145.1). Taxonomy (NCBI): domain Eukaryota; kingdom Metazoa; phylum Chordata; class Actinopteri; order Salmoniformes; family Salmonidae; genus Thymallus; species Thymallus thymallus. Next base: position 23,940,346 of record CM042406.1, read on the forward strand.
ACTGTAAATGTTATATCTACCCAGCCTGGGATCACACATCTCTCACTCCTTGGTATGACTGTAAATGTTATATCTACCCAGCCTGGGATCACACATCTCTCACTCCTTGGTATGACTGTAAATGTTATATCTACCCAGCCTGGGATCACACATCTCCCACTCCTTGGTATGACTGTAAATGTTATATCTACCCAGCCTGGGATCACACATCTCCCACTCCTTGGTATGACTGTAAATGTTTTATCTACCCAGCCTGGGATCACACATCTCTCACTCCTTGGTATGACTGTAAATGTTTTATCTATCCACTCCTTGGTGTTAACGTAGGTGTAATTGAACACTACGGTCTCCTAGCCTAATTCAGGCCTTTAAACCTGTGGTCTGTGCCCCACTATAGTGTTGCCTCAGCCTGATGCTGCATTAATCCAAGCTGCTGCACCCACCCAAGTCAGCTTATACAAATGAAGGACACCCGGCCAAGAGTGGAGACTGGGAATGTTTTTCTCTCTAACCCTTCTTTTTTTTCATTGAGAGCAAAATCCTGAGCCTGATCTGTGTGAAGCGTGGGCTGGTGGGAGACGATTGGAGACGTGACAGAGGGAGGGAAGGAGGTTAGAGAGGGAGGGAGAGACGGAGGGAGCTAGCACCATGCAGCGTCCAACCGCCTCTCTGCCGCTCCGCTCTGCCACATCAAACCAGTGGCTTTCGACACACATAGATCAATGAGGGCTGCAATGGCAGGGAGAGAGAGTTGACAAGAAGATAAGCACAGCTCAGACGGGCTCATCTATCTCATGTCTTTAGCCCTGACGTTAAGGCTTTTTTTTTTAAGGAGGCCTGGTAACCTATTACCCTTGTAGCCCATGTTATATTTTCGTTTTTTATTTTACTCTTATCACAAGTCATGGGTATAACCTAACTTTACATACTGTGACAACAATATGTCTGTTGCAATTTCTTGGAACTGCAGTGGTGACAACGTCCAACCTTGTCGAGTTCAAACTGTAGAAAGTATTTGTAGAAATATGTAATATCTCCAGAGCTTGAATTCATCTCAATAAAATTGTTTTAAAAACACCTTCAAAAGAGCTGCATTGAGACTCTTGAATAATTACTAATTACATTATTGATTATTGGGTCTTATCTCAGTATATGTGGTGGTTTCTATACCCTCTGGGGACCAACGGAAGACGAAGTTAAGATGAAGTCCACTTTATCAAGTGTTGAAGTTGTAAAGCAGCACGTACAGTAGAGTTCAGCAACCCCCTTGGCTTCACAGTGAACTGTCTTTGAAATAGAACATACTGTAGATGTTCAATTACCCACACGTGTTTTTACTTCATTTGACACGGGTTGACCCCGGGTTTTAAGATATATATATATATATTACAATACAAAACAAACAAAAGACAACATACAGACAGACGCACAACAAACACCAACAACATCACTCCTGCCCACACCCACCTGTTCTCACCCCTATCTCCAGTGCCTGCAGGGCTGCACCACTCTCCGACACATGTACTCAAATTGCATCATATTGTTCCTCTCTGTTGCCCACACTCAACCAATATGTTGATGGTGAAGCATACGGTTGCTTTTTGAGTTAATTCATTTGCGTGCTTTATGCCTGTCTCCGTATGTTTGTTGTTAGTGGCGTTATGATGCCCTTTGGTGCATTAGTATCCGTCTGTCAATATTGAACAATCAATACTGTCGACCTCTGCTGATAACAGCCACAGCCAGCTCTGCGTGAAAACGTCACAACTCCTGAAATTGATGTATCAGAGCCACCCAGCCCATGGACTGGTGATGTCCCCTCTAGACATGATGGGTTGCAGAAAGCCAAGCTGAGCATCATCCCAGGGACTTTGGGAGGGGAAACAAACAATGGCTTCATTCCCTCAAGTCAGGAAGGGGATCTGTAATTCAATACGCAAGTCAATTACACCCCTGCACAATTCTATAGGCTATAGAATTAGTTGAGCGCACAGTCTTGTGGTGATAATGGAATGGGTTGGGATAGACCTCTGGTACCAGTCAGTATCTTACCTACCCCAGCACCACCAACCCCTATAAACAGCCCTTTATCACACTGAGGCACACCATCACACCCACATACTAAGATCAGCTATTTCCAGCAGGAGAAAGCATTCCTCTGTGAGAGTTCTCAAAGGCGCAATATGTGTGTGTGTGTGTGTGTGTGTGTGTGTGTGTGTGTGTGTGTGTGTGTGTGTGTGTGTGTGTGTGTGTGTGTGTGTGTGTGTTGGGATAAATGAATGCATATTTCTAACAAAGAGAGAAAAGGGGCGATAAGAGAAGCTGTCTGCCTTACACATTCCAGGCAAAGTCTAAACATGTCCTGAAATTCAAAGCAATCCTTGACTTGAGAAACTCTGTTACATAACACATGGAACCATTAGGCCTGTAGATGTTCATAATATGTTATGGGAAATTCATGAACAAAGACTGATGGCTTTTTTGAGGAATTATTTAAAAAGGTTTGTTTTATACACTACCGTTCAAAAGTTTGATGTATGTTATGTATGTATGTTTTCCATGAAAACATACATAAAATGAGTTGCAAAATTAATTGGAGATATAGTCAAGACGTTGACAAGGTTATAAATAATGATTTTTAATTGAAATAATAATTGTCAAAGAATCCTCAATTTGCATCAATTACAGCCTTGCAGACCTTTGGCATTCTAGTTGTCAATTTGTTTAGATAATCTGAAAAGATTTCACCCCATGGGCACTTCTTATGTACCATAAGGTCAAGCTGCTCCCACAACAGCTCAATAGGGTTGAGATCCGGTGACTGTGCTGGCCACACCATTATAGAAAGAATACCAGCTGACTGCTTCTTCCCTAAATAGTTATTGCATAGTTTGGAGCTGTGCTTTGGGTCATTGTCCTGTTGTAGGAGGAAAATGGCTCCAATTAAGCGCCGTCCACAGGGTATGGCATGGCGATGCAAAATGGAGTGATAGCCTTCCTTCTTCAAGATCCCTTTTACCCTGTACAAATCTCCCACTTTACCACAACCAAAGCATCCCCAGACTATCACATTGCCTCCACCATGCTTGACAGATGGCGTCAAGCACTCTTCCAGCATCTTTTCATTTGGTTGGCGTCTCACAAATGTTCTTCTTTGTGATCCGAACACCTCAACACTTAGATTCGTCTGTCAATGACACATTTTTCCAATCTTCCTCTGTCCAGTGTCTGTGTTCTTTTGCCCATCTTAATATTTTAATTTTATTGGCCAGTCTGAGATATGGCTTTTTCTTTGCAACTCTGCCTAAAAGGCCAGCATTGCGGAGTCGCCTCTTCACTGTTGACGTTGAGACTGGTGTTTTGTGGGTACTATTTAATGAAGCTGTCAGTTGAGGACTTGTGAGGCGTCTGTTTCTCAAACTAGACACTCTAATGTACTTGTCCTCTTGCTCAGTTGTGCACCGGGGCCTCACACTCCTCTTTCTATTCTGGTTAGAGCCAGTATGCGATGTTCTGTGAAGGGAGTAGTACACAGCAATGTACGAGATCTTCAGTTTCTTGGCAATTTCTCAAATGGAATAGCCTTAATTTCTCAGAACAAGAATAGACTGACGAGTTTCAGAAGACATTTATTTGTTACTGGCCTTTTTGAGCCTGTAATTGAACCCACAAATGCTGATGCTCCAGATACTCAACTAGTCTAAAGAAGGCCAGCTTTATTGCTTCTTTAACCAGCACAATAGTTTTCAGCTGTGCTAACGTAATTGCAAAAGGGTTTTCTAATGATCAATAGCCTTTTAAAATTATAAACTTGAATTAGCTAACACAACGTGCCATTGGAATACAGGAGTGATGGCTGCTGATAATGGGCCTCTGTACGCCTATGTAGATATTCCATAAAAAATCAGCCATTTCCAGCTACAATAGTCATTTACAACATTAACAATGTCTACACTGTATTTCTGATCAATTTTATGTTATTTTAATGGACAAAATATGTGCTTTTCTGTCAAAAACAAGTACATTTATAAGTGACCCCAAACCTTTGAATGGTAGTGTATATATAAGGGGCCTTCTACTAGCTTGTCTCAAGGACTTGTGCAAATCCAGTGGGACACAGAGAAAGAGAAAAAGAGAGAGAAAGAGAGAAAAATAGAGCGAGAGAGGAAGGGACAGAGCAAGAGAGAGAGAGAGAATGACAGAGGGAAGCACAGGCAAACGGAGGTATATTGAAGCTTTGCTTAAATCTTTATGGACCTTTCATTTGTTTGAAAAAATTGATTTCCCTTTGATTTGGTGTAGCTCACATCTACTGTGGAAAAACATAATCAATAATTTAATACCCTACTGTACCTGTCAGGTTTAAGACCAGCAGTATTACGTTTATCAGAGTTGAGAGCTTGAGGAAAAAAGGTACTTGGAATTATTTTTTCTGAAACTATATTGCATAAAAGTACCTTAATAGTACCTAAAGTACCTTAACAGATAGGCTTACATTATCTCACATTTCCAAATTGAGAGTAACTTGTTTTCCAATAGATTTTTCTTATCCTAGAACTCATACATAGCCATAGTAAACTGTAGGGTGGAATACTATGCTGTTAAAAAAGCACTGTCGACTCAACTTGAAACACGTTCCCCTTTCTGTGTCTGCATCGGAGGCTTAGTGTTCCTCTGAAAATGTCTTCCTTCCTGATTTCTAGAATGAGCACATTCAGAAATAGACAGATATAATCACAATAACATTCGGTTGCAAAGAGAGAAACAAGCATGACCCCTTCGGAGGCTGTCGGTGGCCTGAAAACAATACGCTCTTGTTGAGCTTGTTTCCTATTCTCTCCAACCGTTGCTCAACGCATTCAGTTAAGGTTCAAATTAAGGCCCCCTTCAACTTCAATTGGCTCTCTTAACTGCATTTTAGCCCCTCAAACACGCATACTTCCAGTTCCTCTTTTAACACGCATTCGTGAAGAGAGTGGGGAAACCACAGATGTTACACACACTAAGAAACAGAAACAGGCATCTACACAGTGATCACAAGAGGTTGGTGGCACCTTAATTGGGTAGAATGGGCTCGTAGTATTGACTGGTGGAATGGTATCAAATACATCAAACACAAGACAAAAGATTGAAGTGCCTTTGAACGGCAGAAGGTGCCAGGAGCAGCGATTTGAGTGTGTCAAGAACTGCAACGCTGCTGGTGTTTTCAAGCTCAACAGTTTTCCGCTTGTATCAAGAATGGTCCACCACCCAAAGGGCATCCAGCCAACATGACAGTGGAACTGTGGAAAGCATTGGTGTCAACATGGGCCAGCATCCCTGTGGAACGCTTTTGACACCTTGTAGAATCCACGCCCTAACAAACTGAGGCTGTTCTGAGGGGAAAATGGGGTGCAACTCAATATTAGGAAGGTGTTCCTAATGTTTTGTTCACTCAGTGTACACAGGGCTAGCATAGCAGCACACACTCAAACATACACACCCAACAGTATTTACTCAGTAAACAGGGACAAGTGACCTCTCCAGACCTGTTGTGAGTTGACAGAGATCACATATTACGAGCACTTCACAGTTATTTTCCAGTCCAGCTGTCACACCATTGCCTTTGAAAGGGTCGTTTAAAATCAGAAAGAAACGCTCCATAGTTTTGGACATGAATTGTAAACAATGAATCTAGCTGCTAACATTCACTTGAAAAATAACTGACTCTGGCAACACTAAATGGGATAAACACAGCCATTTAGATGAATGCCAGGGACCTCAGTCTGGAAATAGAACCAATAATACCTCCTGCTGTAAAATGAAGTGTCTCCTCTGGCTTGACATACATTTCCATTCCAGGACTGTATGTGACTGTACTTGGCAGATGCTGGTGGCCTAGTCCCCTCTGTTACCGCCATAACACAGTCACCCCCATGTATTCACCTCAGTAATTTCCTGAGTCTGTTGAGTGTGCGCTCATGCATATGGCACCTGATGAATGGGGTGACAAATGGTGACTATTTGCAATGCCCTTTCCCTTCTATGGTTGTACTTGCACTCAACCGTAGGTCACTTTGGTTTTGATGGACCAAGCCATTTCTGACCCGGGGAAAGCACATATTTGCATACAGAGAGTTTTGTTGGAACAACTGAACGGAGCGTAATTCAACTGCAAAGCCAAAGCAGCAGAAAAAAACTCTGTTGACAGCCAATGCTGTCATCCTCAGGGACAAGGCAATAAACTAGAGCTGTTTCTCCAGATTGCACCACACCACTGATGCTTTATTCAACAAATAAATAAACAAACACCATAATCACGAGACGGTAGCGGGCAAGCAGGAAATAAGGCTCCCTACAAACTATTTACAAAAAACAAAACCCAAGATCAGACTATGCACGGCCACTCACATTAGAAAAAAAGGAGCAACGACACATTTTTCTGTGAAAGAGGGGGTTTTTTATCATTAGGACCGGCGGGACAAATGAGAGGCACGCATGAAAGAAGCTGCGTCTGAGGCATTTTTATCAGCCCAGTCTGGCTGTCTGCACCACACACACACACGCACGCACGCACGCACACACAGCTCCACCATGCACCAGCACCACCCCACCCCATATAAACAGTAGCATCCGCTCTGCTGTAATCCGACGCAACACAAAGAGAACATAATGTCATACCTCAGGTGACCAAACAAACATACCCAGAGAATTCAATAAGAAAACAACTCACGGTCTGTTAGTCTGTTCAAGTCTGCCACCGTCTCTGTAGCTATCTTCTATGACCAGAACAGAACTACAGGTGTCGGAAGACAAGCTTATCACAAACAGAACAGTGATGTTGGTTTATTGACATTCTGGCAGAGGGCAATCATCCACCTAAATGTCATCTTTAAAATCCAATTGAAGGTGCAGGGAAAAAAATCTCAAATTGTATGTTTTGTCAGAATAAACGTGTTTCTTAGAATAAAATTCCCTTTTTTGCTTATTTATCCAGGATAGTTCACTCAGTAACAAGTGCCACTGTTTTCATGGAGCCCCGGGAGCCAGATTCTTATTTCTACAGTACTTCCTGATCCACTGGAGTGGTTAGATGTAGACTATAGTCTGATGACAATGTCTTATTGGTGTATAAGACAGGACACGGTTCATTGGTTCATTGGTCTGTGTCTCCCACGGTTCAAAGAGGACAGCCACTGGGCCGTCATGATACTATCCCCCAAACACCTCTGAGAGAATGGAGGAAAATGTCAGGGAACATTCTTCATAATGTTAAGCCACACTTACGGTCAACACCCAATCACTCTGCATTTCTCCAGCAGGAGCCATTTGCACTAAAGACAGTAGTGCTTGGGGACTTTGAATTGGGAATCACACACACACACACACACACGCACACACACACACACACACACACACAATAGTGATTGTGGGACTTTGGGGAAAAAGTGGGACTTTGGGAAAAAGGTTAGAACCCCATGCTCCCTTAGCTCTGCTAATATGATGGTTCCTGCATGTGCCCAATGCTGTGGCCTCAACTTCCACCGGAGACGACCTGCCAATACCATGAGGCCGGCCTGCAGAGTGATGTCAGCGGGGGACCCATGGTGTTTGTGTGTGGGGCTGCTAATTATTGAACAGAGGCCCCACCACCATCACCACTACAACCGCTATTGGCGACTTTAGATCATTTGATTCGATTTCCCTTTGTCCCCAACACAAAGGACACAGCGGCCCTTTCTGGTCCCGAGGGTGTATGTAGATCACTGGGTTTCAACTGGATTCCTGGCTGGGTCACTGCATGGTGGTAGAGACTACAGAGGACGAGAGTCTCCACACACGGTGGGGCGGCAGGTAGCCGAGCGGTTAGAGCGTTGGGCCAGTAACCGAAAGGCTGATGGTTTGAATACCCGAAGCCGATAAGGTGAAAGAAAATGACCTGTCGATGTGTCCTTGAGCAAGGCACTTAACCCTAATTTGCTCCAGAGGCCGACCCTGTAGGAAGGCCGTCATTGTAAATAAGAATTTGTTCTTAACTGACTTGCCTAGTGACATTAGAATTTTTTTTAAATGGTAGTGCTAGTTTGGTGACAGTGTGGTGAGCAGTATCTATTTTTTATAAAGAACGCAACTGCTTATATAGGATACCATTAAAGCTGCCATATTCAACTTTTTGGGTGACCCAACCAAATTTACAAAGAAATGTGAGTAATAGCTCTGTCTTTCTCAATGAAAGCAAGTCTAAGAAGCGATAGATCTGTTCTATGTGCTCTCTTTGTCTGCATCCCGTTCTTAAGTTTAGTTTTTGCGTCTTTTACTTTCGGTTTTGTACACCAGCTTCAAACACCAAAAAATATAATATTAAACTATTACATTTTTTGCAACCAGGAAATGGCAGAGCGATTTCTGCATATTGCACCTTTCAGGAAAATGCATGCTTGGATGTAGAGCTGTCCTAAATATTCTCTGAAACGTATATCCGTCATGACTAATCCGGGGGAAGAAACAGTGGAAAACATCAAAAACGTAATTCTTCAACCATTCAGAACAACTGTTCTTCTATTTCTGATTTCAACAACATGAAAACCAACCAAACCACAGAAGGTGACAGAGGGTGTCTCTCCTTCTGTCTAGTGCTCACAGTATCCGGTGGCCATATTAGCCTCGTTGCCCTATAAATGTGACACAGCCACAGCCTATTAACATACGTCTCTGTGGCTATAGCGTTCCAGCCCTGGCCAGACTTAGTGTCCCACTGGCCCGACAGATTGATGTGAATGAGTTTAGGAAGCCCCAGACGCAGTGGCTCTAAATCTTGGCTGAGGTCAGGTGGTGGAACAGAACACGTAGCAGGCCGCGCTGAATAGAGGCAGCGCTGGATAGATAGACAGATGTCCCGTCGGTGAAAACTCACTGCAGGGAGGAATGCATGCCATGGATCTGTTTACAGACCTCTAAAACGCCCCCCACCCCGAGCTCACAGAAATGAATTAACTCTCCCTGTGTCCTTACACATAATCAGTTAATGTGCACACACACAGACACACACACATACAGAGATATAAGGCATGCAAAATAATTCAAATGTTTAGATAAAATAGCATAACCTTCCCGTTGCCTGGTATTTAGTTTTCACATTCTTTGACTGCTCCCTCTGAATCGGAGTTACATATTCTGTTCTGAATGTAAAGCCCCTTTCCCATGGTGGGCTACATGAAAACAGCACCATGTTCTCTGCCTGCCTGTACCCTTCCCCCCCCCCGGTCTAAATATCCAGGCAGCAGTACCGTAACCCTGCCAGAGTAGAGCAACAGAGACAGAAAGAGAGAGAGAGAGAGAGAGACGGAGAGGGAGAGAGAGAGACACACACACACACACAACTCCTCCGCAGGCTCAAGGAATGTGAGGCATTTCCTTTAATGTGCTTTGGCCTTGCTGGGTCAGAGGAACTAACCAAAGCTCCCCTTGCCTCGCCTCGCCTGCCTTGCTTGAGAACAAAACTTCCTGTTTAACAGTCCCCGAAAGAATTTATATAAAGAAATATTTTTCCCTCTTTTGATCTCTCTTTCTCTATCTTTCTCTATTTTTCTCTCTCTCTCTTTCTCTCTTTCTCCAATTTATAAGTTCAAATAATAATCTTTCTTACTGTATCTCTCTAGTGCTAGTTTCTGAAATAACACAACCATCGGGATTAGCAAGACAGCACAAACAGATGTGGGACCACATCTGCTCCCTGCCTACCTGGCTGACTGGCTGCTGGTTTGGTTCACACAGCTCTGCTCGCTCCTCACTCCAGAAGGTTTCAGTGTTCCTGCTGAGAGCTGAGAGTCTGTAACGATAGTCCTGTCATCAGATCCTCAGGAGAGTACATCATTAAACTTTATCAGGACACAGCCACAAAACAGCCCCCTTCAGAGGCCAGAGATCACTGATGCTGGTCAAAGCCATAATGTAGCAAGTAGCCAGTCTGTCAGTTACAGATAAGATTAGAAACGCTGAAGGTTCGTTAGTGAGAAATGTTCTCCTCTTTTTCACATTCCCTACCTAAGACTAACGGTTATACGATATGTTCTATGTACTGTGAGCAGTCTCAATATGCAAAAATACTGTGGTCTCTTTACGCAAATAGCTGTGCCAAAGAATGTGACAGCTGTCAGTTTGTTCTGTTACTACATTAATTTTGGTCAGATATTTGTGCAGCAATAAACCCACACAAGTCTTTATAGATCAGTTAAACGTTAACTTGTCAAGCAACTGGTGCCTGGCTTTGAGCACCTCCGACTTAGGACCTTGATCGGTGTGTCTCAACACAACAGCCACTTGGGACTAAATCATTTCCTTAAACACTGAGTGAGAAAAGTGACCTCAAGCTAGCACCACCAATGTGTCGGAGGAAACACTGTTCAACTGACGACTGAAGTCAGCATGCAGGTGCCCGGCCCGCCACAATGAGCCAAGGACAGCTCACCGGTCAAACGGCTCTGGGCCAATGGTGCACCGCCCTATGGGGCTCCCAATCCCAGCCGGCTGTGGTAGTGGTGCCTCATCACTGCGATGCAATGCCTTAGACCGCTGCGCAACTCAGGAGGCTACCTCAAGCCTCCTCAACAGGTTACGATGCGAACAAGAAATACAGTTTTCTAAGCTAAAAATAGCTCTAAAGGCTTGAAAGGTCAACAAGCCTTTCCACTTTTATTGAAGATTGATTTTCTGTAGTAGTAGCAGGCGTGGAGAAGACAGAGCAAGAGCATTATCAATCTCCTGTTGACCTTTCAGGAGACCTTTGTCTCTGTGTTAGAGAGTTATTAAAGGCTGTTAGGGCAGAATGCACCATCAGGGGTCATTCAGCCAATCCGAATGCACTATCAGGGGTCATTCGGCCTATCAGAACACACCATCAGGGCTCATTCAACCTATTAGAACACACCGGCTGTACAGATCAACCTATCAGAGCACACCAACCAGGCATACAGATCCAATTTATCACAACACACCTTCAGAGGTCATTAGACCTATCACAACCCACCGGGCGTGGAGATATACCGCACAGATTATTTTTGATTATCTGTTAAACGGCTGGAATACTTTACATTCCTACCATACAACATTTGTCCAGAGATAGTATTTTTTACATCAGTCAGATGTTATCTTTTACAAGGACGTGGCTGCTATTGTGTGCACCTGGAAGGCTTTGGTCGTGTTCGAGGCAGACTACATTGCATGGGATTACTATATGATAGGGTTAGCTGATATGTTAAACACCTAACTAGGACTGCCTCAGGCAGGTAACTAATGTAGTCAGCCTAGAACGCAGCCATTGTATAATCAAGCATCATGATAATAGTACAGTATACAGTGCATTCGGAAAGTATTCGGGCCCCTTCCCTTTTTCAAAATTTTGTTAACTTATTTTAAATGGTGTTTTCCCTCATCATCCTACACACAATACCCCATAATGACATGATAGATAGATAGATGGATAGATAGATAGATAGATAGATAGATAGATAGATAGATAGATAGATAGATAGATAGATAGATAGATAGATAGATAGATAGATAGATAGATAGATAGATAGATAGATAGATAGATAGATAGATAGATAGATAGATAGATAGATAGATAGATAGATAGATAGATAGATAGATAGATAGATAGATAGATAGATAGATAGATAGATAGATAGATAGATAGATAGATAGATAGATAGATAGATAGATAGATTTATAGATAGATTTATAGATAGATAGATAGATAGATAGATAGATAGATAGATAGATAGATAGATAGATAGATAGATAGATAGATAGATAGATAGATAGATAGATAGATAGATAGATAGATAGATAGATAGATAGATAGATAGATAGATAGATAGATAGATAGATAGATAGATAGATAGATAGATAGATAGATAGATAGATAGATGTTGACAGTGCATGTCAGAGCAAAAGGCCATGAGGTCGAAGGAATTGTCCGTAGAGATCCGAGACAGGATTGTGTCAAGCCACAGATCTGGGGAAGGGTACCAAAATATTTCTGCAGCATTGAAGGTCCACAAGAACATCATTCTTAAAAGTAAGAAGTTTGGAACCATCAAAACTCTTCTTAGAGGTGAACAAGAACCCAATGGTCACTATGATAGAGCTCAAGAGTTCCTCTGTGGATGGGAGAACCTTCCAGAAGGACAACCATCTCTGCAGCACTCCACCAATCAGGCATTTATGGGAGAGTGGCCAGACGGAAGCCACTCCTAAATACACATTCTCTGGGGTGATGAATCAGGCGTTACCATATGTCAGTCCGACGGACTAATCTCAGTTTGACGGATGCCAGGAGAACGCTACCTGCCCCAACGCATAGTGCCAACTGTAAAGTTTAGTGGAGGAGGAATAATGGTTTGGGGCTGTGTTTTCTGGGGTTCGGGCTAGGCCCCTTAATTCCAGTGAAGGGAAATCTTAACGCTACAGCATACAATGACATTCTAGATGATTCTGTGCTTCCAACTTTGTGGCAACAGTTTGGGGAAGCCCTTTCCTTTTTCAGCATGACAATGCCCCTGTGCACAAAGCGAGGTCCATACTGAAATCGCCCAACATCCGTGCCCGACCTCACTAATGCTCCTGTGGCTGAATGAAAGTTAGTCCCCGCACTAATTTTCCAACATCTAGTCGAAAGCCTTCCCAGAAGAGTGGAGGCTGTTACAGCAGCAAAGGGGGGACCAACTCCATATTCATTTGACGAGCAGGTATCCTCATACTTTTGGTCATGTAGTGTATGATTCTCCGAAAAAGAGGAAATGGCCCATTAGCATTAGACTGCTTCCTGATGACATAGGAGCCTCATCTTTCTCACCCTCGTTTTTGTCGGGGAGGTAAGGTCTGCGTCCCAAATGACACTGCATTCCCTATATAGTACACTACTTTTTTACCAGAGCCTAATTGGGAATAGATGTCTGCCGTCATTGCACAACAACCAAAACCAGGCTCAATGGTATGCTAAGAAATATCAGTAATCCCTGTGATGTTGTTGAGTATGATAATCCCAGTCTGTACTCAGTGTAATCTCTCAGTCTGTGGTTATGGCAGCAAGAGCCCAGTCTACACACCAAGGCACTCCTGGGCCAAAACAGAGAGCCCAGACCACCAACGTTAAAAACACCATCCACCAGCCATAACAAATAACTGAACCAGCCAAACAGGACACAACAACTACACAAAGCCACAGTTAGTTACACAGTAAAGTCAGTCACAATGACAGAAAACAACACAGCTAAACAGTGACAGGCTATACGACAGGCCTTAAAACAGAACAGAACACAACAACAGCTCCTCCATGTACAAAGGTTATACTCCATAGATCTTCACTGTGGAGAGGGAACCTGTGCTTTTCAAAAGGAGAGCCGCCACAGCACAGCAGCCATAGACTGAAGGTACACCTGCCACAACAAAACAACAAGGGCCATCATCCCTGTTGCTAGGACGGTTGGTTGCCATAACAAGCCTATATTTTGGTGCTTTAATTGGCCGTCTGCTGCCAAAGAAGTGTAAACACACCGGCAGACACAGAGATACAGCCTGGGTATCCATGGGGGACTGCAGTCCTAGTTTCGCTACATTTGCATTCTGATAGGCCTATTAGAATCCTATGTTTATTTGTTCGTTTTTTTGAATATCACAGATGCACTGAAGAGAATCTGTCACAGAAACACATCCGACTAAACAAACAGGACCCCCTCACTCAAAAAATAAAAGAATGGAAAAAAGAGGCAGCAAAAGAGCAGATAAATACATGACGAAATTGTGTGGCGCCAGGGATTTCCGTGTTGTTTTTCAAAGTGCAGTACTCTGTAAAATAATTTTAAATATGCTGGGGGAACAACAGAAAAGGATGAATCTGGAAACACATGGGAACATTACAAAGAAAGAGTGGCATTTGCTCACTGCATAATGACTCAGTGACAGCAATTCAATCAGTTTGGAGGCTGCTTACCACCCTTAGATCGAAGCTGGGAATTGATAATAACGAAGCACATAACAATTAGCTGAGTTAATTTCTGCTAATAATAAATCCTATAAGCCTGGCAGAGACATATCAGGTCTATGCGTAATATCCAGAAAATCACCACAGAAAATGTGCTAAAAGGATTCTTCAGCTGTTCCCTTAGGAGAACCCTTTGAAGAAGGGTTCTACCTGGAACCAAAGAGGGTTGTCCTATGGGGACAGCCGAAGAACCCTTTTGGAACCCTTTTTTCTAAGAGTGTTTGAAAACTGTACATTACGAGTCCGATTAGAATTAGTACCCATTCACTTGGATCTATTCAAAGTCATAGTATCGAACAAAGTGTCCATCCAGATGGTAGCTAACAGTAGATGGCATGCATAAATAAGACTGCATGTCGTCTACACTGCCTGTGGCTTGATACCTGAAACATGACCATGCATGCACCACTCTCCCGAGTCTTTAGAACAGCGTCATGCAAGCGAGAGAGAGTGAGGTGTTGTTTTGAGATGTGTTCCCCTCTGGGAATAATGTTACACCTTTTAAATTATCATTTGAAGAGGTATCATAAGCAAAACATTATTGCTGATGGCTCACTGACACGTCACCTTGGCATGCCAAGGGTTTTAATTCATTTCTAGGCATATTTTAACATAGCATATAGGCCATTTAGCAAAATACACTAGTGATCGCATACATTTTCACACGGGTGGCCCCAGCGAGAATCGAATCCATGACCCTGGCGTTGCCAGCACCATGCTCTACCAACTGAGCCGTACAGTACCAAGAGAACCAACATTAATATTTAATTGTAAACATTAATTGATATGCATCATACCTTCAATCTTCCTCAGAGCGGTCTGGCATGCGTCCTGGCTGGGGAACTCAAAGGGGTTGTTGCAGGTCCGTATGCTGTCACACTCACACTTCCCATCAATGATGTTGCAGCCTGTGATCAGGTTTTCGTTGCACGGCTCAAATCCCAACAGCTGGTCGTCGTCCCAGTTTTCATCTGATCCGGAAGAAAGGTACAGTGAGGGCAATGTCAATGTAAGATGACATCAAATCAAGGACATTTTGTTTTGTTTTATTATCTATGTTTGCTAGCATACCTCATACATAGTCCATGATCAAGTAAACAATATAACATTTCTTAAATGTTTCAATTCAAGATGTCATAATGTTTTAATATTGCCTCCAACAATCATAACTGAACATTGTTACTGGTACTCACACTATCCACAAAGAATGTATTGCAAATAAGAAACTAAAAAGGTCAGTTACTGTATTTTGTCAACTCCTCGACTCAAATAATGATTATGGTGTATGACAGTGGGAACCTCGCAAATGGCACCTTTTCCCTACAGGATTTTAATTTGATCACCCTGTTGCAGGAGAACTTTCCTGCAATGCAAGATATTTCAAACTTGTAGTTGAGGTTTAAAAAGACTTCAGAAGTTTGTCATTTCCACTTTGAAATTTCAGACTTGATTTTCCCTTACGAACAATGTATCAACCCCTACAAAAACGTCCATTAATTATAATAATTCACATTTCCTGTTTCTGCAGGATTATTTTCCTACTGTAGCAAACTGGCTCAAATTAAGATCCTACATCTGTATATAGTGCACTACATTTGACCAGAGCCATAAAGGCCCTAGTCAAAAGTAGTGCACTATATAGGTAATAGGGTGCATTTGGGACACATCCAGGTATACTGTATGAAGCTAGCTAGCTCACAATATTATCTGAGTAAGGCTCAAGCCCTTGACCCCAACACACTGCAATCTCACAGCAATATTCTGAAGTTATATTTGCAGTGCAAATGTACAGTACATTTGAGATAGGGCATTGCATTTTCTCCAGCTCCTTTCTTATTTGTGTGTGTGTGTGTGTGTGTGTGTGTGTGTGTGTGCGTGTGTGCGTGTGTGCGTGTGTGCGTGTGCGCGTGTGCGCGTGTGCGCGTGCGCGTGTGCGCGTGTGCGCGTGTGCGTGTGTGCGTGCGTGTGTGCGTGTGTGCGTGTGTGCGTGTGTGTGTGTGTGTGTGTGTGTGCTCGCACTCTTGAGCATGTGTTGACATACAGTATGTTTTGCACTTCCATCTTTGGGCATAAAAGTGACATTGAGAGAGAGTGTGTGGGGAAATGTTTGAGTGTGTGCGTATAGACAGACAGATACAGTAAAGTACAGTATGTGTATATTATTGTCAATAACTATGTGTCGGCTTGGCTGTGCCTTGCTTGACACTGATGTATAGGAAGCCCACTTCATCAAGTGCTTGTACAGCATGAGAACTTCCATTTTTTTTTTTTTTTTTACTTTTATTTAACTAGGCAAGTCAGTTAAGAACAAATTCTTATTTACAATGAATGCCTACCTACAGGGACAGCCATAGTAGTATGGTGCCCCTGGAGCAAATTAGGGTTAAGTGCCTTGCTCAAAGACACATCGACAGGTTTATCACCTTGTCAGCTCAGGTATTCGAACCAGCGACCTTGAAAAGAGATCTGTGTAGTCTATGGAATGCATATGGTTCAAATTCTGAGAACACAATGTACATCAATGTACATACATACTCATCACTATCTTAACATCTAGCACTGACAATACTGCATGTGTACATAAGAGATTTGGCCATGAATGCACAGGTGAGAATCAAAAAAATGGTTTGGTGATTTTGCCATATGAGGATATTCACTACTGTATTCTTTTTTTATGGAATCATAACTTCTCTTCTAAAATGCTACAAATGCTTTTAGCAATGCTAAAAGAAAACTGTTGAATCTGATGTCCCTGTGATGGACAGCTCTGGTTCCCTGCGGTGGCAAATAATAGCTAGGCCCTGCCTGGATGGAAGAGGAGGCAGTACTTGCAGTAGCTGGTACTGAAGATACCAACACTGAACAAAAATACAAAAGCAACATGCAACAATTTCAAAGATTGTATCGAGTTACAGTTCATATAAGGAAATCGGTCAATTTAAATATATTAACTAGGCCCTAATCTATGAATTTCACATGACTGGGAATACAGATATGCATCTGTTGGTCACAGATACCTTTAAAAGAAAAAACTGAAAACCAGTCCATATCTGGTGTGACCACCATTTGCCTCATGCAGCGCAACACATTTCCTTCGCATAGTTGATCAGGTTGTTATTTGTGGCCTGTGGAATGTGTCCCACTCCTCTTCAGTGGCTGTGTAAGTTGCTGGATATTAGCGGGAACTGGAACACGCTGTCGTACAAGTCGATCCAGAGCATACCAAACATGCTCAATGTGTGACATGTCTTGTGAGTATGCAGGCCATGGAAGAACTGGAACATTTTCAGCTTCCAGGAATTGTGTACAGATCCTTGTGACATGGTGGCGTGCATTATCATGTTGAAATATGAGGTGATGGCGGAGGATGAATGACATGACAATGGGCCTCAGGATCTCGTCACAGTATCTATGTGCATTCAAATTGCCATTGATAGAATGCAATTGTGTTCATTGTCCGTGGCTTATGCCTGCGCATACCATAACCCAGTGATTCTCAAATGGGGGTACGCGTACCCCTAGGGGTACGTTGCGGTACTGTAGGGGGTACGTGAGATTTATAAAAAAACATGATTAATTTAAACTATTAATTTAATTTAAAAGATATACAAAATCATCCATGATTACTAAAAATATCATACGAAAATAAGTTTAATAAAATGTTTATGTAAACCACATTTATATATACAATGTTTCTATTTTAAATGTGATTGTAAACTACCTAAATCAGAGAAGAAGAATTTGAATCACGCCGAGCGGGAAGCCAGTTGCTTTACTGGAAACAAACAGACATTTAAATGAAATCCTGGTTAAAACGTAGCAATACTACAGCGGAGAACGGGGAGGATGAAGAAAAAAAGAAAGCCAAAGTGGAGCCAACAAAATACTGTCAATATCAGGAGGGGTATGTTTTGATGGGATTCACTGCAAAACGGCAACCCTCCCCAGGCATTGTGTTTTTTCTGTGGGGAGAAACTAGCTAACAGCTCGATGAAACCGGCGCACC
This sequence comes from Thymallus thymallus, assembly GCA_023634145.1. Lineage (NCBI taxonomy): Eukaryota > Metazoa > Chordata > Actinopteri > Salmoniformes > Salmonidae > Thymallus > Thymallus thymallus. Next base: position 23,958,375 of record CM042406.1, read on the forward strand.
TCCAGAGACATCTCAGCACCAAACATCAGTGTCATGTTGGAGAGCCACCAGAACTTAGTTTGTTGTTTATTATTACAAGTGTTTTTGAGCTAAAATGTTATAAACATCATATATATATACACACTGTATATATATTATTTATATAGGTTTCTTTTATCAAACATGTTTGGGGCCAGTCATGGGGTACTTAAACTGCATGATCGGTAATTATACATTGTTTATTATTGCAAATGTTTATTATTGCAGATGTTTATTATTGCAAATGTTTATTATTGCAAATGTTTTATATATGTTTAATAAAACTCATAATGATGGCACATCACTATATCGTAGTCATAGCTTTTATTTCTATCTCAAATGATTGGGGCCGGTCAGGGGGTACTTGGCTGAGAAAAAATTTGATAGGGGGTACGTTATTGAAAAAAGATTGAGAAGCACTGCCATAACCCCACCACTCTGTTCAAAACGTTGACATCAGCAAACCACTCGCCCACACGACACCATACACGCTGTCTGCCACCTGTCCGGTACAGTTGAAACCGGGATTCATCCGTGAAGAGCACACTTCGCCAGCGTGCTAGTGGCCATCGAAGGTGAGCATTTGCCCACTGAAGTCGATTATGACGCCAAACTGCAGTCAGGTCAAGGCCCTGGTGAGGACAACCAGCACACAGATGAGTTTCCCTGAGACGGTTTCTTCTGTTGTGCAAGCCAAGTTTCATCAGCAGTCTGGGTGGCTGGTCTCAGACAATCCAGCAGGTGAAGAAGCCAGATGTTGGAGGTGGCTTATGGTAGAGAGGCGGCTTATGACGGCTTATGGTAGAGAAATTAACATAAAATGATCTGGCAACAGCTCTGGTGGACATTCCTGCAGTCAACATGACAATTCCATGCTCCTTCAAAACTGTGACATTGTGTTGTGTGACAAAAATGCCAATTTTAGAGTGGGCTTTTACTGTCACCAGCACAAGGATCATGCAGTTTAAAGATGCACTATGCAGAAATCGCTCTACCATTCCCTGTTTGCTAATTCTAATAGTTTGCCTAATTTCAGTTTATTTGACAAAATAAGCTAATATAGTGTAGAGAATCATTGTACCATCTAAACCGCTGTGAAATATATTTTCCATGACCAAAAATATTGTTGTTTTGGCTGAAGCTATTGTACAAAACCGAAAGTAAAAGACGCAAAAACAAAACTGTAGAACGGGAAGCAGAGAAATAGCAGACATAGAACAGATCTAACGCTTCTTAGACTTGCTTTTAAGTAGAATGATAGATCTATGACTCACATTTCTATGTGAATTTGTAAGGGTCGCCCAAAAAGTTACATATTTTCACATTAATCAGCTTCTTGATATGCCACACATCAGGTGGATAGATTATTTTGGCAACTGAGAAATTCTCACTAACAGGGATGTAAACAAATTTGTGCAAAACATTTTAGAGAAATAAGCTTTTTTTGCATATGGAACATTTCTGGGATCTTTTATTTCAGCTCATGAAACATGGAACCAACACTACATGTTGCTTTTATATTTTTGTTCAGTGTATTAATTACTCAAGAGGAGAGACATTTCAAACGCTTAAAGACGCAATGCAGCCATTTTTATCTCAATATCATATTATTTCTGGGTAACAATTAAAAACCTTACTGTCATTATTTTTCAATTAAAATGGTCAAAAAGGAACAAAAATAGCTTCTTAGCAAAGAGCAATTTCTCAAGCAAGAAATGTGTTAGGACTGTCTGAGATTGGTCTGAGTGGTGAGGGGAAAACTGAAAACTAGCTCTTATTGGTAGAGGTTTGGAACTCTGATTTCACCAGGCAGGCCAAAACTCCATCCCACCTTAACAGGCTAAAATTTCAGGTCTTTTCAAACAGTTCTTACACTATTTCACAATTTCACAGTATTATTCCAACCTTGTTGTGTGGAAATATATATAAAACACAGGAAAACCAAATTTTTGACTGCACTGGGCCTTTAAGCTTTTACAGTAATGTCGAGTAGGAGAGGGGAATTAAAGAACTGTCTTTGTGAGACAAAACGACGCAACATTAAGGCAAAAAAATATATGTTTTTTGCCTTTAGGAAAATAATATGTTATTTTAATGGATTAAGCTACAGAAACTGCAGTGCTCTTCCTGTCCTGAGGCTTTGTGTGTGATTCGCTCGCTTAGGTTTCTAACCTAACTTCTATATTCTTCTTCTTTAGTCCCGCCAGACAACCCTAACCCTTTCGTCTCTACTTCTAGGCCCTAAATGATATCCACTGTCCAGCCCTGGAAGTTCTATTACTTCTCCCAAGCCCACGGTTCCCTTGAGGACAGATTGCCAGTTGATGCCAGACCAGTGTTCAAATACTATTTGAAATTGTTCCAATACTTTTAGCATTTACTCTAGTCTGCCTGGAGTGCCAGGTTGTTGCCATTTTGTGACTATTCTATTGGTTCCATTTATGCCAGGCAAGCTCAATAAAGCTCGGATTAAGTATTTGAAATGATTTGTAATAGTATTTGAACACAGGTCTGTTCCAGAGACTTCAGGGACAAAGAGGAGGAGCGTGACAAGGAGGAGGTAGTGGAGGAAAAGGTACACATTTCCGCTTGTCTTCACTCACTACAGACGACAACCTGTGTTCTCAACAAATTGAATCCAGTCTTCACCGGCCCTATTTGTGGGAGCATCAGAAAGACACTGGGGCACAAAATCACCCTTGGCGGTAGTCACAGCAGTCACATCCATCTTTGGGCAAAGGTGTTAAAGGGTTGTCTCACCATCGAGTGTCGGGATCTTATTTGAGCTGGTGAGCCTGTCATGGCCTCTGGCGTCACTCAATTAAATATGTCTTCATTTCTCTCTAAGTGTTATCGCACAGTGTTATTGGAAAGTGGATACAATATTATATTGCATTGAAATCTACTCATAAATCAATCAAGCGAATGACTGGAGGGTGTAAGAGAAAAGGAGGCATCTGGGATTGGTTTAGGTTGGGTGGTTCACAACCCCTCTGCTCCTACAGATGTAGGATCTTAATGTGATCACCCTGTTGAAACAATGCAGGAAATTTAAAACTTGTTAGGGGACCGAGTGGCGCAGCGGTCTAAGGCACTGCATCACAATGCTAGAGGCGTCACAACCGGCTGTGATCAGGAGCCCCATAGGGGGGTAGGCTGTCATTGTAAATAAGAATTTGTTCTTAACTGACTTGCCTAGTTAAATAAAGATTAAATAAAATAAATACAAATTTGAGGTTTAAAAAGGGTTTTGAAGTTTGTAATTTCCACTTTGAAATGTCAGACTTAATTTTCCCTTGCAAAAATGTCTGTTAATCCACATAATAATAAAAATGTCCTGTTATGAATCTCACATACATACATATTTTAAAGTGGTTTTATTTCCACAGCCCCATCCCTAATCTTACCAGACAAAGTGGCAGGGTCAGGCTGTTAAAATTACAGATTGTGTCTTTGAGTTTTAGATACATTTTTAGATGGATGGATGTCATTGCCAGCGGTTGAAAGAGAGAACATTTGAGACATACAGAACAGAGAAAATAGTAGATGCCTGCAAATGAGAAGTGACACCTACAGTACCAGTCAATGGTTTGGAAAAACCTACTCATTCAAGGGTTTTTCTTTATTTTACAATTTTCTACAAAATAATAGTAGAATAATAGTGAAGACATCAAAACTATGAAATAACACATATGGAATCGTGTAGTAACCAAAAAAGTGTTAAACAAATCAAAATATATTTTATATTTGAGATTCACCCTTTGCCTTGATGACAGCTTTACACACTCTTGGCATTCTCTCAACCAGCTTTATGAGGTAGTCACCTGGAATGCATTTCAATGAACAGGTGTGCCTTGTTAAAAGTTAATTTGTGGAAATTCTTTCCTTCTTGATACGTTTGAGCCAATCAGTTGTGTTCTGACAAGGTAGGGGTGGTATACAGAAGATAGCCCTATTTGGTTAAAGACAAAGGCCATATTATGGCAAGAACAGCTCAAATGAGCTAAGAGAAACGACATTCCATCATTACTATAAGACATGAAAGTCAGTCAATACAGTTTCTTCAAGTGCAGTCGCAAAAACCATCAAGCGCTATGATGAAACTGGCTCTCATGAGGACCGCTACAGGAAAGGAAGACCCAGAGTTAGCTATGCTGCAGAGGATATGTTTATTAGAGTTAACTGCACCTCAGAAATTGCAGCCCAAATAAATGCTTCACAGAGTTCAAGTAACAGACACATCAACATCAACTGTTCAGAGGAGACTAAGTGAATCAGGCCTTCATGGTCAAATTCCTGCAAATAAACCACTATAAGGACACCAATAAGAAGAAGAGACTTGCTTGGGCCAAGAACCACAAACAATGGGCCTCCCGAGTGGCGCATTGGTCCAAGGCTCTGCATCGCAGTGCAAGGTGCGTTGCTACAGATGCTAGTTCGAGCCCTGTCTGTGTGGCAGCCGGTCGAGTTCGGGAGACCATTGAGGCGACGCACAATTTGCCCAGCGTCGTCCGAGTTAGGGGAGGGTTTGGCCGGCCAGGATGGCCTTATTCCATCGCGCTGTAAGTGACTCCTGTGGCGTGCCGGGCGCATGCACACTGACACGGTCGCCAGGTGTACGGTGTTTACTCCGACACATTGGTGCGGCTGGCTTCCGGGTTAAGCGTGCATTGTGTCCAGTCTTCCGTACGGGAGTTGCATCGATGGGACAAAACTGTAACTACTAATTGGGGAGAAAAAGGGCAAAAAACTTTTTTATAAAAAGAAACACGAGCAATGGACATTAGACCGGTAGAAATTTATTTTTGGTTCCAACCGCTGTGTCTTTGTGAGACGCAGAGTAGGTGAACGGATGATTTCTGCATGTGCGGTTCCCACCGTGAAGCATGGAGGAGGAGGTGTGATGGTGTGGGGGTGCTTTGCTGGTGACACTGTCTCTGATTTATTTAGAATTCAAGGCACACTTAACCAGCATGGCTTTCATAGCATTCAGCAGCGATACCCCATCCGATCTTTTTTGCGCTTAGTGAGACTATCATATGTTTCTCAACAGGACAATGACCCAACACACCTCCAGGCTGTGTAAGGGCTATTTAACCAAGAAGGAGAGTGATGGAGTGCTGCATCAGATGATCTGGCCTCCACAATCACCCAACCTCAATCCAATTGAGATGGTTTGGGATGAGTTGGACCGCAGAGTGAAGGAAAAGCAGCCAACAAGTGTTCAGCATATGTGGGAACTCCTTCAAGACTGTTGGAAAAGCATTCCATGTGAAGCTGGTTGAGAGAATGCCAAGAGTGTGAATAGCTGTCATCAAGGCCTAGGGTGGCTACTTTGATTTGTTTACCACTTTTTTGGTTACTACATGATTCCATATGTGTTATTTCAAAGTTTAGATGTCTTCACTATTATTCGACAGTGTAGAAAAGAAAATAGTAAAAATAAAGAAAAAACTTTGAATGAGTAAGTGTGTCCAAACTTTTGACTGGTACTGTATGTTCTGAACACAACACTAATGAGGAGAGTCATTGTTATAGTACATGCTAAAGGTGCACTGTGGGTACGGTAGTGTTTGTCATGTGCTAATTGATGTTTGACAGTTAACCCTGATGCAAATCTTTATCACTGAAAATACTGAAATGTCAGTTTCAGTAATGATGGTTATTATGTTCCCTTTTTTATAGGCATTGGTAGCACTATGGTGTAGCACTATGGTGTACCAGTTGGGTGAACTACACCTTTAAAGTCTGCTTAGAGAAATGCACCTTTAAACACTGTCTGTAACTCCCAGGTGGCCGTCTGTCTAACAGGAAACCCTTGAGATTGGACGTCTGTGGAACTGCAGCTCATTGTATTCTGTAAATATCCAGCTGCAGAAATGGCTAACATCACCAAGTGGGCCTCCCGAGTGGCGCAGCGGTCTAAGGCACTGTATTGCAGTGTCACTACAGATCCTGGTTCAATCCCAGACTGTATCGCAGCTGGCCGCGACCGCGAGACCCATGAGGCGGCGCACAATTGGGTTTGGCCGGCCGGGACGTCCCTGTGCGCTCTAGCGACTCCTGTGGCGGGCTGGGCGCATGCGCGCTGACGCGGTCGCCAGGTGTACGGTGTTTCCTCCGACACATTGGTGCGGCTGGCCTCCGGGTTAAGTGAGCAGTGTGTCAAAGAAGCAGTGCGGCTTGTCGGGGTCGTGTTTCGGAGGACGCACGGCTCTCGACCTTCGCCTCTCCCGAGTTCGTACAGGAGTTGCAGCGACAAGTCTGTCACTACCAACTGGGGAGAAAAAGGGTTAAAAAAATGTTTTAAATAAAAACATCACCAAGTAAAAATGTAAACTATGCACGTCGCCTTAGACGAGGGTGTGAGCAAATATATTACTATTATTCCCCCCCCCAGCCCTCATGCCATAGCATGCATGAAGCTTATATAGAGAAACTAGAGAGGAAAGCTGAACACAAAAAACATAGAACACTCTCTCCTCACTCTATTGTTATAATCTTTGTTGTATGGGCTTCCTGTTTTTTTTGTCGCTCAGAATTTAACACACTAAATTATTTGGCATAAGTCTGACAAGCAGGCAGCTTCGCTAACTTTCAGATCTGCTTCTGCGAGCAAAAACATTCCATGCGTAAACTGTGAAAACAAGAGGAAGAGGATGTGTCCTAGTTCCTCTCAAGTTTTTAACCTTCTTCTTGACAGAAGACAGAAGGCATTTCTATGTAGAAAGAAACCAATTTCATTTGGCCACATTACCATTTGAAAAACAAGGGAGCCAGCCAGAGCCAGCCATATTGCACGGCACACATTGAGTATTTGTTTTTCTAGCATTGTGACACGGCTCTGGTCTTATCTCAGTGACATTTAATTTCACATCAACATTTGATCAACACCGATGTTGGGCCTCAATGGAGGGACTTTAATTTAGATTTGAAAAGCACTGATGCAATGAATCTTGTATTGACCGCAGTCCAATGTTTGATTAACAATCTTTAGATGAGTTCATAACCAAGATGAACTAGTAGTTTTCTCATACAGCCTTATTCGGTTATGATCATTACTTAACTATTCCTGTAATTGTACTCATTGTCATCTGGTTGATTTAGCCTATTACTCCTTGAGAGCATGAACATAAGACTACCACCAAGAGTCACTCAAACAATGTGACAATGGTGTACTGTGACACTATGCTTGGGATTCATGGCACATCTTTTTAGAGGTGTCACTTCAAAGTCATTCACAGCTATAGCTTTGCCATTTGGGGTCACATGATAGCTTCGTGTTGACAGACACCTTAAGAAGACCCTATTGTGTAAGCCTTTTCAGGGTAGGGGGAGGTGGTGCTAGCAACGCCATGGTCATGGGTTCGATTCCCACTGGGGCCACATATACTAACATGTTATACACTCATATTTATTTGTATAAAAGTGTTTTCTAAATACTATATTATGTTAGTATTACACAATTTTTTGTATTTTATTTGCATATTGCCCCCTGATAGACCTGGGAGCTATTCCTATGAGACAGACCAGTCTGACACTAAACAACTAGTGCACGTAATCAATGACTTCCAATATGGTTAACATCGAGGACGGGGTAGAACCTATTTCCTCTTTAATAGGCCCACATGAATAGGATTCTCTCCTTCCTTCCTACTCTTGTTCATCTAAACATTCTGTGAATGATGTATACAGTAATTCATTGACACATACATACATATGCATGAGCGATTACTATTCCATCTACATACTTCAAAAACCTTGTCAATGACTGACTACAAACACTTGTGTCTGGTAGTGTGCTACTGTTCAAAATCGCATAATAATTATCACTGCAGTTGTTTCTCTCTCAAATGGCTGTCAAACTATACAACATCAAAATGATGTAGAAATATAAATGACAGATTGGATGTCAGACAGTCAGTGTGTTGTAAAGGACGCTACAGTGCAGTGCTGAGAGCCTTGAGGCGGTATATGGCCTGAAACTTGGAGCTGCCTGCCTGGGCGGTAATGTAACTTCTGTGTCAGAGAGCTCCTGAGTGCAGCTAATGTCCCCTGAAACCCAGACCATCCGACAGCACTAACTGGGGAACTGGGACAGAAGAAATACATAGCATCCACAGCAGGGCCATCATCCCCACTGGGACGACCCTAAAGCCCCAGAGCCTTCAAGCCTCCTGGTGCTCTTTGTTCCACGTTATCCCATTAGCCAGGCACCGTTCTGGGGATCTGTTGGAGGTGAGCTTGGGGTAAGCCACTTATACCCAGTGTGATTGTCCGAAGTGAGAGCGATCAGTGAGAGTCCTGGCTCTGGCTGATATAATCTGTTGGTTTTGAAATGTGATCGGATTCGTTTGAACACCTGCCCAGGACGGCATGGATATAAGTTTAGGGGCTAAAGGGCAATCATTTCATCTGACCCTTTGTGTAAAGGGAGAAGCTCTCAGATGGTAACAGTATCTGACTGAGGTGCCTCTGAGGTATGGCTGAGCAGAGCCCCTTTTGCTACACCAACAAAGGCCCGCACTCTGCCTGCGTCGTTGTGACACGCATCATCATTCATCATGACTCAGTACAGCCGACATTAGCCGTCATGAGGCGTGACACACTGCGCACTCTGCCTCGCTGAGGCTGTGAACAGCAGTAGACATGTCAGCGGTGGTGATTACTAGGGCTCTGATGAGCTAGGTGAATATAGGGTCTCTGGGGGACAGCTCAGGGAACATTAGGGGTTGGAGGTGGGGGGTGTGCGGGTAGGCTATGGGCCGAAGGTCATGCACTGTACTTTCGATGCTCTGTAGTGGCGTCACTGGCGTTCCACGCTTTGATCTGGTTCAACCCTCCGGGAGACCGTCGCTGCTGTTTTTTCCACTGGCCTTACATTAGACATTACCAGCCTGAGAGACTATTTAGACTACTTCCTGGCCAAACATTTGAGACTCTCATCAACATGTTCTCATTAATGGCCACCCCTGTTGAAACCCGACTCCTTGTGTCTCTCTCTGTGGCGTCCTCTAAGGCTCTGTCTGTGTCTACAGTAAGGCTGCATTTAGGGCTAAATAACGTCAGGGGTTTGTCTCCACACAGATATTGTCTGTATTGCTGTAAAGCTTCCATATCTTTGAGCAGTAGGCTATGAATCTCATTTGATTCATTTGGTTACATTCAGTCTGCGTAGCCCTTTACACTAACAACCTGTATACGGGTTGAAAATGGCAGATTTGTTACATGCTATACATGACGTTAGACCTCATGGTCTCCGCTTTACAGCGCTGTATGAAATTCAACTGACAGACGCTCTAAGCCTGAGCACCAAGCGCAAGATGCCCTCATCCCTCCTGCTAATTGGGCTATTTTTGCAAATGCTTTGTTGTCTGAGAGAGGGGAATGCTATAAATCAAGAGGACTCGATGTGTACTGAAAGATGAGACGCTGATGTCATACACCTGGTCCAAATGCGCACTTCACATTTCCATATTATAACACTCAAGTCATTTTCAGGGTCAATGTTCATGATCACTATGTTTGATGTACAATTACAAGAATGACATAACTTCATAGCCTGGGATGTTCTGAACAAAATAAGTCTATGTTTGTCGTATTGTGAAGAACATTAGCGGCGGAACACGCACCTGAATGCCCTCCATGCTTACCAACATTACTATCTGTTTCTCTGAAGTTACTTACTGTAACATCGGATTTTATAATTTAGCTAGTCATGCTGGCAATAAAAGCTTTAAAATTATGCCCACCTGACACAGATTGTGATTAAAGAGGATTCTCCGGTACTATTGAATACTTTCTAGCCAGTAGTTCTGAAAGTAGTGCTCACGAGCCAAAAGTGGTCCCGAACTCGAATTGCTAGGTGGCTGGCCCACATGGGGTAAATGTAGGGAATAATGCCGCCACACAGTTTCCAGAAAACAGTCACTTTCAAACTAGGGATTTAGTGGCTAGTTGAGGTAAGATAGTAATTCTGCCTAAGGATTATGCATGTATGAACTACAAAATGACACATTCAGCCCAAAGTGGGAGGTTAAGAAAATAATTACTAGTTGCCAAATTCCGGAGCATGTCTTTAATAATGGACAGTTTTTGGATTGTGTAAACAAAAACAGTATTTGTGTGATGGTGAGGATGTATGGCTGTATTCCAAACGAACAAATACAAGTGCGCTTGCTTCAGTTCCTTAATGGCACAGCTAGGAGACCTCAAAAAAGTACCTAATAGTTGAAGGCTCTTTCCTTGAGTCAAAAAAGTGTCTTCACACAGCCCACAGTCTATGCGACAGCCGCCGGTGAACATAGCAATGAAATAAAGGTGATGGCATGGGATTGAAGTGTAAAGCAAAGCTTTGGAAATACAAGCCGGCTATACCGTCTATCATTATGGGCAACGTGAGATCACTGCATAACAAGATGGACGAGCTTGAGGGTCTTGTCAATGGACAAAGAGACTACCGGGAAGCTAGCCTATTGTGCTTTACTGAAACGTGGCTAAACATCCCCATTGAGAACGTAACTATCGGCGGTTACCAGACCATCAGAGCGGACAGGTATAGTGTTTCTTCCGGTAAGGGTATGGGAGGGGGGCTGGCTTTATTAGTTAACAACAGATGGTGTAATCCGAGACATATTACTGTTAAGGAACAGTTTTGTAGCCCGGACATTGAGCTGTTAGCTGTTAGCCGTTAGCCTGAGACCCTACTATTTGCAGAGGGAATTCACGGCAGCCATTGCTGTTATTGTTTACATCCCGCCCTCCGCGGACGCAAACACAGCGTGTGACGTCATCCACTCTGCTATCGCGAGGTTACAGACAGCGCATTCCAGTGCTTTCTTTGCACTTTCGGGGGATATTAACCATGCATCTCTCTCTTCAACGATGCCAACTTTCAAACAGATAGTGAAGTGCCCAACCAGGAATAATAAAACTCTGGACTTGATATATGCTAATGATTGTCCACCACACCCCACTCTACAGACCTATGATCCAACAGCAGCCTGCGACCACTAGGACCATTAGGAGATGGTCTCCGGAAGCGAATGAGGCCCTACAGGACTGCTTTAAAACAACAGACTGGGATGTGCTCTGTGAGGCTCATGGGGATGACATTGATGGACTGGGGATGACTGCATAACGGACTATATCCATTTTTGTGTAGACAACACTGTACCCACCAGGAAGGTACGCTGCTGTTTTCCAAATAATAAACCCTGGGTCACCAGCGACCTGAAGGCCCTGCTGAATGAGAAGAAGAGGGACTTCAAGGAGGGGGGTGTGAGCAGAACCACCTTCAGCTCAACATCAGCAAAACAAAGGAGATGGTGGTGGACTTCAGGAGAACCAAGGCCCAACTGACTGCAGTCCCTATACAGGGGATGGATGTGGAAATGGTTGGGTCATACAAGTTCCTGGGAGTCCATATGGACAACAGGCTGGAATGGGCTGGTAACACCGGGGCTCTGTACAAAAAGGGCCAGAGCCGACTCTACTTTCTGAAGAGGCTCAGGTCCTTCAACGTGTGCAGTAAACTACTGCATACCTTCTACCAGTCTGTGGTGGCCAGTGCCATCTTTTTTTGCAGTGGTGTGCTGGGGCGCCAACATAAAGGCTGAGGATGCTTCTCGGGTAAATAAGCTGATCAGGAAGGCTAGCTCTGTTCTGGGGATTAGCCTTGACACTCTAGAGGATTTTATATTGTCAACAACAACAAAAAATAGAGCAGAATCACAGATAAACTCTTAACAACCTAATAATTACGAAACTTTTATTCGATCAAATAAGCCACACATAGCAAATAATCCATTAAATTAGTTTTTTACCAAATTCGACACTCATTGACCTCCACACAAAACCTCCTCGACTGGTGAGCAAAAAAAAACAACAACAAAAAAAAAGCGCCACCTGCTGGAGAAGAGATTTTGGCCCAGTTATTCCTCTCGCTTTGCAGAATCCTATTTTTTCCACCGGGCTTCCACAGCACGAGCACCACTGACCGCTCTGCCTGGATATAATCCCCCTAATCTAGGCTTCATTGAACATTAATGGGCCACCTTGTCCTCCGCACAATCTGTCAGCGCCTTTAGACTGAGACATACCGATATTACTTGGACTTTAAAAGCATTAATTATATTAATCAGTTTTCCTCTCCAATGGGATTCTATCAGTGGAGGCTGCTGAGGGGAGGATGGCTCATAATAATGGCTGGAATGGAATCAATGTAATGGTATTAAAAACATGTAAACCACGTCTTTGATGTGGTTGATTCCACTCCATCGACTCCATTCCAGACATTCCCCTCAGCATCCTCCACTGGATTCTATAAAAGTGGAAGGGACTGGGGATTGAAGCTTGAAGAAAATACCAAAAAATATTGATCTATTCTCCCATGTTAAAGGAATGAAAAATCTAATCAAAAACTGTCAGATTATTTATTTCTTCAATGTTCAAGGACTCCAGCCCCTTCATCAACATTTCACTAGTCCAATTACTAAAAGGTAAATGTAGGCCTTCTAGAGAAGCAGAGACAGCTGCATCACTACTCACCAAGAATTCCGACACAAAGGATAATAGTTTCTAAACCGAGGCGCAACATCGCGAGACTTCCGAGAAAGCTTGTGAAACAGACCAAACAGAACCAGGCCGGGGATTGGGGTTTGAGATGTCAATGAGAGAAGTGAAAAATTCCTTAGTTGTACATTTTCGTGAAATCTAAAGGCACAGCCTATATTCAAGTCAATGTCTTAAGTAGTTGAACATGTTATTACTCTAACCTCGTAAAAGTAACAAACTGTTAGGTTTTCATTTTCGTCAAAAACAAGTTTATATCGAAGGAGCGACGTTGATTTGACGGCATGCACATGCGCGGTTAGGCGCGAGACAACCGTTATATGCGATGACGTATTTCTGCGCATGAGCATAGCTGGCCAACTTCGCCATGACATCGCCTACAAGTGTGATCGGGGATTTCTATTGGATAAGCAGTTTCTTCCTATCTTCATACTGTACTGTCTTTGATAATAGGGTACACCTGTGATTCCAGGTATTTGCGACAGTGTATGTCCTTTTCGTTCGGGGCAATGTTAAAATTACGGTGCTGACGCGTAAATTGAGTTGCATAGCAGACATTCCATTGAAAAACCAACATGCCTCAGCGGAAAGAAATGGGCTGGCACCACGTCCAAAAACAGCACGAAACCCGTTAGCAAAGAAATGGAAAACTGACATCCTGCAAACACATTAACCAGCTCGCTTGCTCAATCTCGCTCTTATTCCAGCCCCCCACCACACCGCCAGACCAGCAGCATAGACAGACATGTTTATGCAGCTACAAGTTATGTAGCTCTACTTTGACTATAGAAATGAAAACAGCGTGAAAAGCCACAGCATTCACTTTTGAAAATAGGAATAACCTCCTAGTATGTAGGCTACAGTTACACAATAATAATATATTAATCATTATTAGCCAGCCTAACATGATTAGGCATATTGTGTAATAGGCTAACTAACAGCCTAATAGAGCAAACATTGCTCATTGCTATTATTTTAAACACATTTTAATGCCTTCTATATGATGCACTGTAGACTAGCCTAAACATGTGATTTTTATATGATAGCCTACAATAGGCTGCCATGCGTAGCCAAAGTGGAACCCTATCTTTGTACAATGGACATGTGTTTTGTCTGAACTTTACGCAGAGCATAAACCCTATTCATTATGCTGTAAATAGAATACAAACCTTCACAGACTCCGACCTCATACTGCGTGATGGATCCACCGTTCAGCGGCGGTCTGATCACGCACCGGAGCCCCCGGTCGCAAGTCCCGTACAGACCGTAGACACCACCGCAGTTCTCGTTTTTCTGTTTGGCGCAGACTGAGCAGCAGCCGCAGATACCGAGCACCACCGCGCCGGAGCAATGCTTTGGCTCCTCGCATTTAGATTCATCACACGGCAGACATAAAAGAGCCCGGTTGCTCTTCCAAACCAGGGAGATTAAAATGCATCTCGTTATAAAGTACATCCTGGCAGAGGCCATGGGAGAAAAAACCCCAAATATATATCCACAACCCGCCCCGCGGACCCCCAATCACCAGTCCAGCGAGGTAGAAAAGCCAAACTAAGCTATGCAACGCGAAGAACACCACGCCGTTCTTCTAAAAGGCTCAAAGTTCTGGCAAACCGTATAGATGTGTGCTGTATGTTGTTATACGTTACGTTTGAGAAACTTTTGTCCTCTTGTAAACCAGGTAAGAAAACGATCCGTTAAAATGCGCATGAAACGGCAACTACCCCACACTGTACATAGAGTGCATGGTTTCTGTGTTCCGCGCTGTAGTCGTGAGTTTCAGTTTGTTTTAGAAATTGAAACTTTCTTCACTGTACTCATGACTCATCACCTCAGAGTCACTCCGTCTCGCTCCCAGAAAGCAAGGGAATTCTTCCTGTTCAGTTCGTATGTAACTGCAACACAACGGCTCTATATACCTGAAACCTCTCGTAGAAGCGCAATCCTTTAGCCGCCTTGCTATCCGAGATTCGCTATACTAGCCTAATTTAAACTGTTTCTTCCTATCGCACATTCAGTGTGTGTGTGCCTCTCATGTTTATCATCCTCCAGTGCAGCTCTCCGCCTGCTGCTGCGCCCCCTGTTCAATCAGACCCTCACCGTGACCTCATAACGGAACCACTCCCATCGTGCATTACTTTGCTCCATTGGATCGTTCATTCCAGATATGGAACACACAGGAAATGTTGGCACACAAAGCGCGCAGAAGGTCGTCACTAGTTACCACAGCCACAAACCCCGCCTATTTTTTAAATGTATCTTCTTAAAATCTGACTTTAAACATAATCCTAACCGTATACCCTAATCTAAACCACACTGCTAGCTGTATGCCCAACCCTAACCATAAATTAATAGCAAAAGGCACATTTTTGTTTTCATGAATTAGTACGATATGGTCTAGTCAATTTGGACTTTGTGGCTGTGGTAACCAGTGAAAACCCGCGCAGAGAGAGTCAGTGATACGCGGGCTGGGAATGTAGTTTAGACGCAGGGCAGGTGTAGAATGTAGTCCCCGCATGGCCACGGAAACACTGTAGTTTATACTGTAAAGCAGCCTTGCTTTGCATGACAAGAGAAGATGTTGGACCAGGAGAGACTAGATGGTGAATATACAGTATATCTGTTATTAGGGCACTGTAACTATACACAACAAGTCGGCACTGACCTCTAGTCTAAATAGTGGACTAGCCTATCAACTATAGTCAGTTTTGGCAAGGCTATTACATGCTTATTACAACTATGTAATAATAGCTGTGCGTATTTATTTCATATGTAGGCTATATTCATAATGTAAGCTAATCATAATAACTAAATATGTAACTTAACTAGGTTATAATAGGGCGACGCACAATTGGCCCAGCGTCGTCCGGGTTAGGGGAGGGTTTGGCCGTGGTAGGCCGTCATTTTGAATAAGAATTTGTTCTTAACTGACTTGCCTAGTTAAATAAAGCTTAAATATAAGAGGTTATAAAAGTTTAGTAATACGTTTATAACACATTATTAATGATAACTGATATGCCCAAACCCAAATATTAATCTTGAAACACAGAAACAAATCTTGCTTGCACAGTGCAAATTATCCAAATATAGGCTACCCAATTGTTTTTTTATTCTCAACATCAATCAAGGAAAAGGCAAAGGTTTGTTTGATTCTATTATAAATGCCTTTTGAGATAAATTGATAGGGTAATTGTAATAGACTTTGGGGGATGTGGGAAATTAAAAAGTAAAGACTAATTAGCTATGGAGCCAGATCGGTGTGTAGCAAAGTAATTTTCATTAATAACATGGTTGATAGGCACAGTTGACCTTATAAAGGCTCAAGGTGATTATTGATCTAAGTGTTAAGGTCTAGGAATGGGTTGGGTTGATTCCCCAACACTTCAAGTTGATATGGCAAGGTCACGTGCATGTGGTCGTTTATTGGTTAACCATTAGGCTTAGGATTGTTTTCCCTTATATGATAGTGATCGAATGATGAATGTCTTCTCTAATTATCATTATATAAAACATTATAAGTAATTAAAACATGATTTGTTGGAAGACAAAATCATCAGATTCACCTTGGTCATTGTGTGGTAGAGAATAAAACATTTCGTGTTAGCCACCACTGCGCAGGTTGACGTTTATTGGTATGAATCTTGTCCAGGAGGCAGCACTGAGCGATTTCCACTTAATGGGCCCGCTGCAAAGTCAAAATTCGTAAAAATAAATAAATAAGCTTTTTGGTCTACATTTAAGTTGAGGGTTAAGCATAAGATTAGCAGTGTGTTTAAGGTTAGTGTTAAAGTTAGGTTTAAAATAAAATGGTATGACTTTGTGGCTGTGGCAGCTATTGACTACCCTGCAGAAATGCCTCCCGTAGACGAGTCATCCCAATAAATGCCAACCTGCTACCACTGACTGTGCATCGTCGGTTGAGCTGAAATCTATCTGCATTATGTGGCATATGATCCAAATTGTGTTGTGCATGGAGTCAATACTAATCCCCCAAACCTCTTTTGTCAGCATTATTGTCCTTTAGCTGCTTTGCCTAACACTGTGATTTAGTGTACAGCAAAGCTGAGGTGTTTTTAGCAGAACTGTCGCATTGGGTACAGACGTCAATTTAACATCTATTCCATGTTGGTTCAACTTCATTTTTGGGGGGATTGCTTTGTGTTAAAAAATCCAAAAGAACCCAACTTTTAAAGCCTGCACCACCAATGTTTTCATTAAAAAAAATGTCTATCCTGGCCCCAAGGCCTTTTGAGGTCATACATTCCCAGACTACTTATCTACTGATCTTGTCTTGATCTTTTACCTGTGACTTGAGGGAAGAGGTGGTAAAATGGAGTCGTTATGGAGCCTTGGGAATTCAATTGTATTTAACCATGTATGAGCTCGACATCTATATTTCCTGGAGGCCAGTCAGAGTGGACCTCAGCGTTGATGGAGTGAAATACCTTTTTTCATGGATCAATAAACCACAATGTTTTTTGCTCATTTTCAATCCTATTTCTTTCTTTCCTACCCTCCAAGAACTCTCAGATTTTCATGGTTCTCTGGATGGTTGGGCTTGAAACCAAATCAAGAGATGATAGGCTTTCATTTCAGGAGACATTTCTAAGACCAATGTCCTTCAGCTTGATACGCTTACCTTCCTTTTACTGGTCTGCATATCGCTCTCAGGGATTCGGATTTGTGATTAATTTATGCTGCTGATCAGGAGGACTGCCTGTGTCTGATTCTCTTACTATACACTACCGTTCAAAAGTTTGGGGTCACTTAGAAATGTCCTTGTTTTTTAAAGAAAAGCACATTTTTTGTCCATTAAAATATTGTCAAATTGATCAGAAGTACAGTGTAGACATTGTTAATGTTGTACATTACTATTGTAGCAGGAAACGGCAGATTTTTAATGGAATATCTACATAGGCATACAGAGGCCCATTATCAGCAAACATCACTCCTGTGTTCTAATGGAACATTGTGTTAGCTAATCCAAGTTTATCATTTTAAAAGGCTAATTGATAATTAGAAAACCCTTTTGCAAGAAAACTCTTATGCTGATTAAAGAAGCAATATAACTGGCCTTCTTTAGGCTAGTTGAGTATCTGGAGCATTAGCATTTGTGGGATTGATTACAGGCTCAAAATGGCCAGTAACAAATAACTTTCTTCTGAAACTCACTGGAGCCACCAGGCTAGGAACCGGCACTGGCTTCCAAGCTGGGGACACGCTGTGGAGGCACACCTAAGGTCTGGTACGTGGAGCCGGCACAGGGGGAACCGGGCTGGTCACACGTACAGGAGGACAATTTTATGTTCATTTAATGGACCAAACATTTGCTTTTCTTTCAAAAACAAGGAAACTTTTTTTTTTAAGTGACCCCAAACTTTTGAACCGTAGTGTGGTTTGAAGAGACATCGTATTTCATTACTAGCTAGCTGCTACTTGCTCTTACCTGGTCGACAGCGGAGATGCATTTTTGGAAAGACAGAGAACACCTGACATTTAAGTCTGCCAACGAGGATCAGTCTACCCTGCTTTGGGACCGCACAAAGTCCTGCTCTGTAGAAAAGAGACAAAAGAACTGTTGAGCCTGGCTGCGAGCAGAGCCATCCAATGATAGCCTAGCAATTATTGTGGACCAATAATAACAGGGTCATCAATCGCCACTCAGCTGAAGGCAAGGTATTTGGGATCATTGGTTAGAAAATGGAACAAAAATAAAAGACCATGTAACAAAAACTCAACACATTCAACAGTCTGCTCATCTTTAATATAGAGAAGATGTGAAATTTAAGCACAATTGTTGAAGGGATTGTGTATAATTGGGAGAAGAGGCGTACAAAAGGCTGTGGAGAAAGCAGATTCATATTTAGTTCATTTGGTGCCGAAACCTGGGAGCGAACACATGAACATATGAAATGACAGTCCACTTAGCTCTCTCCATCAAAAGGGATGTTGTAATGTTTCCGTGTTCTTTTGTAATCAGATTATGTATTGTTCAAAATTGATTCCGCAGTAGGGGGAAACAGCGCCACTGGACACCCCACCACCGCTGTTATTGGTTTTGTTGCCAAGCCGAGGAGTATCGCTCAGCATGGGTAAAGAAATTGCAGTATATAATGTGCTCTATTATTGCGAGTCCAATTACTGTATGTCAGAGGGAAAAAAACGTGTTTGTTGTTTGCAGTAACTTCTTTGTTGTTGTAATATCACAAATAGATGTGGCTGTTTCACCATTAAGGATTCCAGTTTTAAGCTGAGAACAAACAGTTATGACCGTGTTGTTTGTTGTGGTTGTAACCAGGGAGAGTAGGCCTACCACAGGTGCCAATGCACCAGTCCCTATTGAATTACCTTCAGGCAGTGCTCGGTTATTTATGATTTAGAATACTAAAAAGGAAGTGTCCTTAGAATCAAGGATGGTCTGTCATTTAAAAGTAAAATTTGTTACACTTACATTGTATTGATATAGTATGGAAATATAAAATATATGTCTTTGGAATCAGATAACTCTATACGTACCGCTTTCTCAACTGTAGAGAAAGGTTGCCAGCCATTCATGCTCATCTCAGAGGCATTCATTTTTATATATCTTATAAAACTAGCTCAGATAGATTCCCAATCTCCCAACCTCATACAATGCCTTCAGAAAGTATTCACACCCCTTGACTATTTCCACATTTTGTTGTGTTACAGACTGAATTTTAAATTAATTAAATGAATAAAATGTCTACCTACACACAACACCCCATAATGTCAAAGTGGAATTATGTGGACTCCCTCTGCCTGCAGTAATACTGTTTAACATTATTTTTGAATGACTACCTCATCTCTGTTCCCCACACATAAAATTATCTATAAGGTCCTTCAGTCGAGCAGTGAATTTGAAACTCAGATTCAACCACAAAGACCAGGAAGATTTTCCAATGCCTCTCAAAGGGCACCTACTGGTAGATGGGTAAAAAAAAAGCTGACATTGAATATCCCTTTGAGCATGGTGAAGATATTAATTACACTTTAGATGGTGTATAAAAACACCCAGCCACTACAAAGATACAGCCGTCCTTCCTAACTCAGTTGCCAGAGAGGAAGGAAACCGCTCAGCGATTCCACCATGAGGGCAATAGAGAGAAACAGTAATGGCGTCTTTTTGTAGGCACTATCTCCGCTATGGTTTGTTAGACAAAGCCTATGGGGAATAAATGCCGAAAATAAGGTCTGTGGTAAACACAGACTTAGGAGATCTTATAAGTTTTGTTCAATGAGATAGTTTTCATCACTGTTTAAAAATGTTCAAGCATATATGTTGTGACAGACCAGGGGGTTTGATCAAGACGTTTACACAGATCAGACACAAGTGTGATACCTCAGTTTCAAGGGTATTTATTCAAAACAATTAAGACAAATAAAATAAACCGGTCTTCTTCAGGAGACATCTTCCGGGTTACCGCCTTCTGGACTCTGGGGAATACTGTCTCTTCTGGGGTAGAACGCAGAGCCCCTCAGTTCTAGCAGACCGTGAGGACGTCTGTCCGGTAGCAACCTCTCACTACCTCCAACCCTCCCGTTTGCTGCCCTCCTGGCAGCTTTATGGGTCTCGTATGGCTGGTGAGCAATCAGCCCCTTGATTACTTACCAGCCTCAATCAGACCCAAATAGTCCTGGCCGTAGGACCCGTCGAGACCTGGTACGTCCAGCAGAGAGAGCCACTGCCGCGTGATGTAGACTCCGTCTGTCACCAGGCCTCGAGTCTCCCCCTGGTGGCTTGTCCATGGCTCAACACACAACCCCCCCTCCCCCTTAGCCCTGTCGGGGAGGGAGGGGGGATCGTCAGTGTGATGTACGTCTCCCTTCTCGATAGGGCATCTGCGTTCCCATGCTTCGCACCTGACCTGTGCACAACAGAAAAAGAGAAGCATTGAAGGGACAAGAATCACCTGGTGACATCGTTCTGTCCTTTCCCCTGGCCATCCAGACCAGGGGAGCATGGTTTGTGACTAGGGAGAAGTGGGTGCCCAACAGGTAATACTTAACTCCCACTTCACCGCTAGACACTTTCTCGACAATCAAGTACGGGGTATCAATTTCCGGCTTATGTACACGATGGGGTGTTCATCCCCATCGTGTGCCTGGGACAGGACGGCCCCTAGTCCCATGTCGGAGGCATCCGTCTGTACCAGCATCGGTACCTGGATAATCGGATGGGAGCACAGGGCTTCCTTCAGGCGCCTGAATGCCGCTTCGGCCTCATCCGACCACTTTTTTTGGGAGGTGGGCCCTGGTCAGATCGGTAAGGGGGGAGGCTATAGCCACATAGTTGTGGATAAACCGGCTATAGTATCCCACCAGCCCCAGGAAGGACTTGACCTGTGTGTTGGTGCAGGGAACCGGCCAGTCACAAACCGCATGGACCTTCCTCTCCTGGGGCTTGATATCCTTTGGTCAGGGCCAGGGTGCTGATGTACCGGGCCTTTCCCAACCGGTCGATGAGCTCGTCCACCCTTGGCATGGGTTAGGCGTTGAACAAACTGATGTCGTTCACCCCCACAAGTCACAGCAGAAACGGTTTGGGCACCAACACAATGGGGCTGCATCATGCACTGTGGGACTACTTGATGACTCCCATCCTCAGCATAGCCTCCACCTCCTGCTTCTCGGCCTTCCTTTGGGCCTCAGGGATCCGCTATTGCCTCTTTCATACCATTTCTCCGGGCCGGGTGAAGACGTGGTGTTCAATGAGGGTCGTTCAGCCAGGCTTCTCTGAAAACAGGGAGGCGTTCCGATGAATGAGCTCCCGGAGCGCTTGCTTCTGGGAAGCTGACTGTCGGATTGGGGAGTACGGTGGTAGGGTCATCCTCCCATCTCCTCCGACGGCTCCCGGACTCGGACTATGTCCCCTTTCAGCAGGGCCTCTGTATTCTGGTGCGTCTTTATGGCTCCCAAGAAGTCCTCCAAGGTTTGGGGCGTGCGTAGGCTCGCTGCCTTCTTTGTGTCGTGAGGTAGTGACCGTAAGAAGCGATTCATGACCACTTTGTCGATAACAGGGAGGGTGGCTACGTCGGTTCGGAGCCACGCTCTGGTAATGCGCAGTAGGTTGCTGATCTGGGCTCGGCGGGAAGCTTCAGCCACAAACCTCCAGTCGTGGACCAGTTTGTCCTGACGAGCCAGGCTGTACCCGTAGCTGCTGAGTACCTACCTCTTCAGAGAATCGTAGTTAGCTGCCTGTTCGGTGTCGAAGCCATAATACACCTTTTGGGCGTCTACGGACAGGAACGGGCAGAGGTAGTTCTCGATGTTCTCATCCTCCGTTAGCTTGATTATAAACTGCCTGGGATGCGATTCGGTCTGCGTTTCTCCTCACAGCTTCCTTACTTCCTCCAGCAGGAGGATATTCTGTAGACGCTGTTCTTCCAGCGTTTGTTTCTGAATGTCCTTTTGCTCTTGTTGGTCACTAACAAACTGAGCTCGTCCATGCTGATACTGCGTAAACATCAACCTTGGTCTGACTACGTTGTCAGACTTGCCCTCATTCTGCTCCACTTGTGGCAGACCAGGGGTTTTGATCAAAATGTTTACACAGATCAGACACAAGTGTGATACCTCAGTTTCAAGGGTGTTTATTCAAAACAATAAAGAACAATAAAATGAACCGGTCTCCTCCAGGACACCTCTTCCGGGTTACCACCTTCTGGGAATGCTCCTCTGTGGTAGAACACCGAGCCCCTCGGTTCCAGCAGACAGTGAGGACGTCTGTCCGGTAGCAACTTCTCACTACCTCCAACCCTCTCGTGTGCTGCCCTCTACAGCTGTTGAGCAATCAGCCCCTTGATTACTCACCAGCCTCAATCAGACCCAATTAGTTCTGGCCGGAGGACCCGTCAAGACACCAGGCCTCGATGAGTCTCCAATGGGGGATTGTCCGCGTTATGCCACAATGTATTTTAAAAAAGCATAAAAAGCACATAAAGGCTTCATAATTCATAAAGGTCATGTTAACTGACTGATATTATCTCATAGAACAAAACGTACAAGATCCTGTGTTAACGTTTATCCCAAAACCCTATTTTCCACATAGGGAAGGCTGAACGAACCAGAGGTAACTCATTTCCGGGTTTTAAGACTAAACGATGACTAGCTCTATGGCTGTGATAGGAGAAAACTGAGGATGAATCACCAACATTTGAGTTACTCCAAAATACTAACCTAATTGACAGAGTGAAAAGAAGGAAGCCAGTACAGATTAAAAATATTCTAATACATGCATCCTGTTTGAAATAAACTGCTAAAAATGTGTCAAAGAAATTAACTTTATGTCCTGAATACAAAGAATTATGTATGGGTCAAATCCGACACAACACATCACTGAGTACCACTCTTCATATTTTCAAGCACGGTGGTGGCTGCATCATCAAATCATCAAATCAAATGTATTTATAAAGCCCTTTTTACATCAGCCAATGTCACAAAGTGCTATACAGAAACCCAGCCTAAAACCCCAAACAGCAAGCAATGCAGATGTAGAAGCACATGTTATGGGTATGCTTGTTATCGGCAAGGACTAGGGAGGTTTTTTTAATGATAAAAAGAAGCGGAATAAAGATAAGCACAGGCAAAATCCTAGAGGAAAACCTGGTTCAGTCTACTTTTCATCAGACACTGGGAGACAAATTCACCTTTCAGCAGGACAATAACCTAAAACAAAAGGTCAAATATACACTGGAGTTGCTTACCAAGATGACATTGGATGTTCCTGAGTGGCCTAGTTACAGTTTTAACTTAAATCAGCTTGAAAATCAATGGCAAGACTTCAAAATGGCTGTCTAGCAATGATTAACAACCAACTTGACAGAGCTTGAAGAATTAAATAAATAATAATGTGAAGATATTGTACAATCCAAAGCTTACCCCAAAAAACTCACAGCTGTATTAGCTGTCAAAGCTGATTCTAACATGTATTGTCTCATTCGGAAAGTATTCAGACCCCTTCCCTTTTTCAACAATAATACAAAGTAGCACAATAAAATAACAATAACGAGGCTATATACAGGGGGTACCGGTACCGAGTCATTGTGCAGGGGTACAAGGTAGTTGAGGTAATTGAGGTAATATGTACACAGGTAGGGGTAAAAGTGACTAGGCAATCAGGATAGATAATAAACAGAGAAACAGCAGCGTATGTGAAGAGTGGTAGAGAGTGTATGTGTGAGTGTGTGTGGCGTCACTATGCTTGTGTGTGTGTGTTTGTGTGTGAGCGTATGTTGTGTGTGTGTGTATATGTGTATTGGAGTGTCAGTGTAGAATATGTGAGTGTGTGGGTAGAGTCCAGTGAGTGTGTGGGTAGAGTCCAATGAGTGTGTGGGTAGAGTCCAGTGAGTGTGGGGGTAGAGTCTGGGTGGCCATTTGATTAATTGTTCAGCAGTCTTATGGCTTGGTGGTAGAAGCTGTTAAGAAGGCTTTTGGTCCTATACTTGGAGCTCCGGTAACGCTTGACTAGGGTGACTGGAGTCTTTTTTGGGCTTTCCTCTGACACCGCCTAGTATATAAGTCCTGAATAGATAGATAGATAGATAGATAGATAGATAGATAGATAGATAGATAGATAGATAGATAGATAGATAGATAGATAGATAGATAGATAGATAGATAGATAGATAGATAGATAGATAGATAGATAGATAGATAGATAGATAGATAGATAGATAGATAGATAGATAGATAGATAGATAGATAGATGATAGATAGATAGATAGATAGATAGATAGATAGATAGATAGATAGATAGATAGATAGATAGATAGATAGATAGATAGATAGATAGATAGATAGATAGATAGATAGATAGATAGATAGGTACTTTATTGATCACAGAGGGAAAATGTATTTGTCAAGCAGCTACAAAAAAACATAGGGCAGGTGCAAAATGCCAGAACGAAAATACACAAAAGACAGATACACGACACTTGATACATAGAGCGGCAGTATGAAAAAGTATAGGCATACAAGAAGTCTGGAGTGCAAAAAAGCTATAAAAAGACATTGCATAGTATGGGTGGTTGGCTGAATATGTACACTATACATTATTACAGTGTTAGGTGAGAAAAAAAAATGATACAAATATTGCAAGTTTATATCGATAAATAAGGAGTATTTGCATGGTTAACTATACTATACAGGTCGATGGCAGAGAAATACTTCAATAGCTAAAAGTGTGTATGATATAAGTGAGGGTAATAATAGTTTACTTAATATACAGTCTGGTTAAATGAACAGGTAAGTGAATATTTTGCATGGTTAAATTAACTGTACAGGTAAATATACAGTTAAATTTACAGGTAAGTGAATATTTGCATGGTTACATTAACTGTACAGGTAAATGACATGAAGAGATACTTAAATAGCTAAATGTGTGTATGATATAATTAAGGGTAATAATAGTAATAAAAATACTTAAAAATACAGTCCTTAGTGCGCAGGGTTTAATTACAGATAACTGCACGTATTGCACATTCGATATACTAAAAGCAATGAAAAAAGATACAACTGACAGGATACTAATATGCATTCCTGAGTGAATGACTACGTAAGTTAAGTCCAAGAATTACTTGCAATATTGTGAGTATGTACGTGATATATTGTACGTGATATGATATAACAACTGTACATGAGTATGTATATACAGACCTGAATGAATAAATAAGATAGATAGATAGATAGATAGATAGATAGATAGATAGATAGATAGATAGATAGATAGATAGATAGATAGATAGATAGATAGATAGATAGATAGATAGATAGATAGATAGATAGATAGATAGATAGATAGATAGATAGATAGATAGATAGATAGATAGATAGATAGATAGGTACTTTATTGATCCCCCGGGGGGGAAATTTCATTATCAAGCAGCTACAACAAAAACACAGGGCAGGTGCAAAATGCCACAACGAAAGTACACAAAAGACAGATACACGGTACATGATACATAGAGCGGCAGTATGAAAAAGTATAGAAATACAGGATATCTGGAGTGCAAAAAAAAGCTATAAAAGGACATTGCATAGTATGAGTGGTTGGCTGAATATGTACACTATACATTGGTGGATGTTGGATGGTTAACTATACTATACAGGTTGATGGCAGAGAAATACTTCAGTAGCTAATGCGTATGATATGAGCGAGGGTAATAATAGTTTACTTAATAGACAGACTGGGTAAATGAACAGGTAAGTGAAAATTTTGCATGGTTAAATTAGCTGTACAGTTAGGTATACAGTTATATTTACAGATAAGTGAATACTTGCATGTTTACACAAACTGTACAGGTAAATGACAGGAAGAGATACTTTAATAGCTAAATGTGTGTATGATATCATTGGGGTAATAATAGTAATTCCCTTAAAATACAGTCCTTAGTGCGCAGGGTTTAATTACAGACAACTGCACTTATTGCACATTTGATATACTAAAAGCAATGAGAAAAGGTGCAACTGGCAGGATACTAATATGCATTCCTGAGTGAATGCCTAGGTCCAATAATTACTTACAATATTGCATGTGATATAATATAACAACTGTACATGGGTATGTATATACAGACCTGTATGAATAAGTAGGTCCTGAGTGGATGAGTGCTGACGGAACAGAGTTACTCACGGATGGATGCATAATTGTTAAACTAGGTCCTAGCACCCCAACAGTTCCAGATCTATGTTGCCGACGGCACGGCACCCCGGTGAGGCATTATATAGTCTCATAGCCGCCGGCAGGAAGGACCTCCTGTAGCGCTCTCTGGCACACCGTGGTGGGATCAGTCTGTGACTGAAAGAGCTCCTCTGCGTCATAACCATAGCGTGCAGAGGGTGGGTGACGTTGTCCATGATGGCCAGCAGTTTGGCCAGGATCCGTCTCTCCGCCACCTCCTCTAGAGTGTCAAGGCTCATCCCCAGGACAGAGCTAGCCTTCCTGATCAGCTTATTTACCCGAGAAGCATCACCGGCTTTGATGTTTGCTCCCCAGCACACCACTGCAAAAAAGATGGCACTGGCCACCACAGACTGGTAGAAGGTATGCAGTAGTTTACTGCACACGTTGAAGGACCTGAGCCTCCTCAGAAAGTAGAGTCGGCTCTGGCCCTTTTTGTACAGGGCCCCGGTGTTACCAGCCCATTCCAGTCTGTTGTCCATATGGACACCCAAGAACTTGTATGACTCAACCATTTCCACATCCATCCCCTTTATAGGGACTGCAGTCAGTTGTGCCTTGGTTCTCCTGAAGTCCACCACCATCTCCTTTGTTTTGCTGATGTTGAGCTGAAGGTGGTTCTGCTCACACCATAACACAAAGTCATTGATTGCGCTCCTGTACTCCTCCTCCTGCCCACCCCTAATGCACCCTACAATTGCAGAGTCATCCGAGAACTTCTGTAGGTGGCATGTTTCAGAGTTATATCTGAAGTCTGAGGTGTAGAGGGTGAACAGGAAGGGGGACAGGACCGTACCCTGGGGGGCCCCTGTGTTGCTAACTGCCCGTTCTGACACACAGCTCTGTAGTCACACAAATTGTGGCCTACCGGTCAGGTAGTCCGTGACCCAGGAGACTAAGGGTGCTTCCACTTTCATCCTCCTCATCTTCTCACCCAGTAGCAGGGGCTGAATGGTATTGAAGGCACTGGAGAAGTCAAAAAACATGACCCTCACAGTGCAACCTGCGTTGTCCAGGTGAGAGTAGGCCCTCTGCAGAAGGTAGATGATTGCATCATCCACCCCGATGTTGCGCTGGTATGCAAACTGCAGGGGGTTCATTGATGAACACACCAGGGGTCTGAGGTGAGCGAGGACTAACCTTTCCAGGGTCTTCATGATGTGGGATGTTAGCGCTACAGGTCTGAAGTCATTCAGGACAGTGGGGTGTGCCTTCTTGGGCACTGGGACGAGGCAGGATGTTTTCCACAGCACAGGGACCCTTTCTAGGCTCAGGCTAAGGTTGAAAAGACGCTGGAGTATTCCACACAGTTGGTCAGCACAGACCCTCAGCACCCTTGGGCTGATGCCATCAGGGCCCGCCGCTTTCCACTGGTGTAGTCTCTCCAGCTCTCTCTTCACTTGGTTGGTGGTGAAAGCCAGCCCAGGAAGGGAGGTGGGGGGAAGGGGGGTGTTGAGGATCAGTCCAGGGGGGGCAGGGGCGGAGGTGGGGTCACTGATTGTCTCAGCAGAGGTGCTGTGAGCAAAGTGGGGGTGGGATAGCCGTGAGGGTGTGTGGTCTGGGGAGCTGGAGGGGAGGTGGACAGGGCCAGTATCGAACCTGTTAAAAAATTGGTTCAGCTCATTGGCTCTGTCCTGGGTCCCCTCCGTCTGCCCACTGTTTGACTTTTTGACTTTTTGAAGCCAGTGAGTGAATGAGTGATTACGGACCAGAGTTACTCATGGATGGATGCATAATTGTTAAACTATGTCCTAACACCCCAACAGTTCCAGGTCTATGTTGCCGACGGCACGGCAGCCTGGTGAGGCATTAAATAGTCTAATAGCCGCCGGCAGGAAGGACCTCCTGTAGCGCTCTCTGACATACCGTGGTAGGATCAGTCTGTGACTGAAGGTGCTCCTCTGCGTCATAACCATGGCATGCAGAGGGTGGGTGACGTTGTCCATGATGGCCAGCAGTTTGGCCAGGATCCGTCTCTTCGCCACATCCTCTAGAGTGTCAAGGCTAATCCCCAGAACAGAGCTAGCCTTCCTGATCAGCTTATTTACCCGAGAAGCATCACCGGCTTTTATGTTGGCTCCCCAGCACACCACTGCAAAAAAGATGGTCTGCATAGGTACTGCAGTAAGTTGTGCCTAGGTTCTCCAGAAGTCCACCACCATCTCCTTTGTTTGGCTGATGTTGAGCTGAAGGTGGTTCTGCTCAAACCACAACACAAAGTCACTGATTGTGCTCTTGTACTCCTCCTCCTGCCCACCTCTGATGCACCCTACAATTGCGGAGTCATCCAAGAACTTCTGTAGGTGGCATGTTTCAGAGTTATATCTGAAGTCCAAGGTGTAGAGGGTAAACAGGAAGGGGGACAGGACCGTTCCCTGGGGGGCCCCTGTGTTGCTCACTGCCCGTTCTGACACACAGCTCTGTAGTCGCATAAATTGTGGCCTACCGGTCAGGTAGTCCGTGACCCAGGAGACTAAGGGTGCTTCCACTTTCATCCTCTTCATTTTCTCACCCAGTAGTAGAGGCTGAATGGTGTTGAAGGCACTGGAGAAGTCAAAAAACATAACCCTCACAGTGCAACCTGCGTTGTCCAGGTCAGAGTAGGCCCTCTGCAGAAGTTAGATGATAGCATCATCCACCCCGATGTTGCGCTGGTATGCGAACTGCAGGGGGTCCAGTGATGTACACACCAGGGGTCTGAGGTGAGCGAGGACTAACCTTTCCAGGGTCTTCATGATGTGGGATGTTAGCGCTACAGGTCTGAAGTCATTCAGGACAGTGGGGTGTGCCTTCTTGGGCACTGGGACCAGGTAGGATGTTTTCCACAGCACAGGGACCCTTTCTAGGCTCAGGCTATGTTTGAAGGGGCGCTGGAGTATTCCACACAGTTGGTCAGCACAGACCCTAAGCACCCTTGGGCTAATGCCATCAAGGGCCTTCACTTTCCACTGATGTAGTCTCTCCAGCTCTCTCTCTTCACTTGGTGGTGAAAGCCAGCCCAGGGGGGGAGGTGGGGGGAAGGGGGGTGTTGAGGATCAGTCCAGAGGGAGCAGGGACGGAGGTGGGGTTGCTGATTGTCTCAACAGAGGAGTTGTGAGCAAAGTGGGGGTGGGACAGCCGTGAGAGTGTGTGGCCTGGGGAGCTGGAGGGGAGGTGGACAGGGCCAGTATCGAACCTGTTAAAAAATTGGTTCAGCTCATTGGCTCTGTCCTGGGTCCCCTCCGTCTGCCCACTGTTTGACTTTTTGAAGCCAGTGATATTTCTCAAACCCTTCCACACCTCTCTCACCTGGCTCTGCCTCAGCTTGTCCTCCATCTTCTCCTTATTCCCATCACTGGAAGCTTGGCCCCAGTGATGTACTGGGCCATACGCACAACCGGTCAGGATGCTCTCGATGGTGCAGCTGTAGAACTTTTTGAGGATCTGGTGACCCATGCCAAATTCTTTCAGTCTCCTGAGTGGGAAAAGGTGTTGTCGTGCCCTCTTCACGACTGTCTTGGTGTGTTTGAACCATGATAGTTTGTTGGTGATGTGGAAACTCTCGATGTTAATGGGGACCTGTTCGGCCCACCTTTTCCTGTAGTCCACGATCAGCTCCTTTGTCTTGCTCACATTGAGGGAGAGGTTGTTATCCTGGCACCACACTGCCAGGTCTCTGGCCTCCTCCCTATAGGCTGTCTCATCGTTGTCGGTGATCAGGCCTACCACTGTTGTGTCGTCAGCAAACTTAATGAAGGTGTTGGAGTCGTGTTTGGCCACACAGTCGTGGGTGAACAGGGAGTACAGGAGGGGACTAAGCACACACCACTGAGGGGCCCCAGTGTTGAGGATCAGCAGGGTAGAAGTGTTGTTGCCTACCCTTACCAACTGGGGGCGGCCCGTCAGGAAGTCCAGGATCCAGTTGCAGAGGGCGGTGTTTAGTCCCAGGGTCCTTAGCTTAGTGATGAGCTTTGAGGGTACTATGGTGTTGAAGGCTGAGCTGTAATCAATGAACAGCATTCTCACATAAGTGTTCCTTTTGTCAAGGAAAAGGCAGTGTGGAGTGCGATTGAGATTGTGTAATCTGTGGCTCTGTTGGGGCGGTATGCGAATTGGAGTGGGTCTAGGGAATCCGAGATGATGCTGTTGATGTGAGCCATGACCAGCCTTTCAAAGCACTTCATGGCTACCGACGTGAGTGCTATGGGGCGGTAATCATTTAGGCAGGTTACCTTCACTTCCTTGGGAACAGGGACTATGGTGGTCTGCTTGAAACATCTAGGAATTACAGACTCGGTCAGGGAGAGGTTTTAAATGTACAGCTGTTTAAGTGCGATCTTAGTGCCAGCATCGGTCTGTGGTGGTAAATAGACGGCTATGAATAATATAGATGAAAGGTTTCTTGGTAGATAGTCTGGTCTACAGCTTATCATAAGGTACTCTACCTCAGGCGAGCAATACCTTGAGACTTCTTTAATATTAGACATCGCACACCAGCTGTTATTGACAAATAGACACCCCCCCCACCGCTCGTCTTACCAGACGTAGTACCAGACGTAGCTTCTCTGTCCTGGCGAGCATGGAAAATCCCGCCAACTCTATATTATAAGATATTATAGTTTTTAACGTCCCGTTGGTAGGATATCCTTGATCTTATTTTCCAATGATTGCACATCCGGCCAATAGAACGGATGGTAGTGGGGGTTTACTCACTTGCTTGCGAATTCTTAGAAGGCAGCCAGACCTTCGCCCCCTTTTTCTCTGTCTTTTCTTCACGAAGATGATGGGGGTTTGGGTCCGTTCCCGAGAAAGCAGTATATCCTTTGCGTCTAGAAGTTATTTTCTGTCATAAGAGACGGTAGCAGCAACATTATGTACACAATATTGTGTTACTTTACAGCGTTATTCTAATATTGGATAAATTATGTTTTTTCCTCATCAATCTACACATTTACATAACTATTCAGACCCTTTGCTATGAAACTCGAAATTGAGCTCAGATTTTCCATTGATGTTTCTACAACTTGATTGCAGTCCACCTGTGGTAGATTCAATTGACATGATTTGGAAAGGCACACACCTGTCTATATAAGGTCCCACAGTTGACTGTACATGTCAGAGCAAAAACGAAACCATGTGGTCGAAGGAATTGTCCGTAGAGCTCCAAGACAGGATTGTGTCAAGACATAGATCTGGGGAAGCGAACCAAAAAACTTCTGCAGCAATGAAGGTCCCCAAGAACGCAATGTCCTCCATCATTCTTAAGTGGATGGAGTTTGGAACCACCAAGACCCTTCCTAGAGTTGGCCGCCCGGCCAAACTGAGCAATCGGGGGAGAAGGGCTTTGGTCTGGGAGGTGACCAATTACCAAATGGTCACTCTGACAGAGCTCCAGAGTTCCTCTGTGGCGACGGCGGAGCCTTACAGAAGGACAACCATCTCTGCAGCACTCCACCAATCAGGCCTTTATGGTAGGGTGGCCAGACGGAAGCCACTCCTCAGTAAAAGGCACATAACAGCCCACTTGGAGTTTGCCTTAATGCCAAGCGTCACGTCTGGAGGAAACCTGGCACCATCCCTACGGTAAAACATGGTGGTGGCAGCATCATGCTGTGGGGATGTTTTCAGCGGCAGGGAGACTAATCAGGATTGAGGGAAAGCTAAAACGAGCAAAGTACAGAGAGATCCTTGATGAAAACCTGCTCCAGAGCACTCAGGACCTCAGTCTGGGGCGAAGGTTCACCTTCCAACAGGACAACGACCCTAAGCACACAGCCAAGACAACGCAGGTGTGGCTTCGTGACAAGTCTCTGAATGTCCTTGAGTGGTCCAGCCAGAGACCAGACATGTACCCGATCGAACATCCCTGGAGAGACCTGACAGAGCTTGAGAGGATCTGCAGAGATAAATGGGAGAAACTCCCCGAATGCAGGTATGCCAAGCTTGTAGCGTCATACCCAAGAAGACTCGAGGCTGTAATCACTGCCAAATGTGCTTCAAAAAAGTTCTGAGTAAAGGGTCTGAATAATTATGTAAATGTATATTTCAATTTAAAATGGTTTTTATAAATGTGCAAACAATTCTAAAAACCTGTTTTTGCTTTGTCGTTATGGAGTACTGTGTGTAGATTGATGAGGGGGAAAAACGATTTAATCCATTTTAGAATAAGGCTGTAATGTAACAAAAGTCAAGGGGTCTGAATACTTTCTGAATGCACTGTATATTTGTGTTTTGTTTTTCATAAATGTTTTACAAATGTTAGAATTGTTCTTCCATTTTGACATTACAGAGTATTATGTGTGGCTGGTTGACATAAAAATGACAATTAAATCCATTTCAATCCCACTTTTGTAACACAACAAAATGTGGAAAAGGTAAAGGGGTGTGAATACTTTCTGAAGGAACTGTAACTAGCTACCAAGAAGCCATTTCAGGCTTCAATCATGTTATAGTGAGTAGCTTGTCTAACTATCTTATCTCGTATGCCTGCTGGCAAGGTTGGTTGAAAAGCAAGCAATAACTAAATATATTGAATAAGACTCACATTGCTTTCGATCTTTTAACCAGATTGTAACAGAGATGCATAGAAGCATATTTCGTTTTAGTTTTTTTTTTAAGAACCAACAGTCAGGAGAATACAGACAGCTCAAGACTTATTTTTTTTAAAATTTTTTAACATAGAATTAAGCATAATGATTATGGTTCTAGAGGGAAAAGCTATTTTGAGTGTTTAAAAAATGCTAAATTCTCAATCTTACGGACAGGGGCCTAGCCCAGCTCCAGACCACCCCCCAGCCGTCCTCACATACTTTGCGGTGCATGACGCCCCTGGATCCTCTAATAGTTTAGTACACTCAAGGCTTTCATAGTGCTCTGTGTCATTGTTACTGTAATGGGGTTATTTTATTACATTACATTATGTTTTCTTCCCAGCACCGTCACTAACCTGATGTATCAATAATGTAATTGTTAGTGGAACAGTAGATTTATCTGTAAGCTCAGAGTTCTGTTGCAATAGTGTTACAATGACCTGTTGAATCAGTAATCTTTTCATAGGAAAAAAGTAACAAAACATAATATTTGTTAATATTCGGAGAACATCAGAAAAATATGAGGGAATTTAGAATTTAGAAATGTCACTGGGAGTTTTGCACACCAAATATACCAAATTATATATATTTTTTAAACATATAGTACCAGTCAAAAGTTTGGAAGCCTACTCATTCAAGACTTTTTCTTTATTTTTTATTATTTTCTACATTGTAGAATAATAGTGAAGACATCAAAACTATGAAATAACACATATGGAATCATGTAGTAACCAAAAAAGTGGTAAACAAATTTTAGATTCTTCAAAGTAGCCACCCTTTGCCTTGATGATAGCTTTGCACACGCTCTGCATTCTCTAAACCAGCATCACCTGAAATGCTTTTCCAACAGTCTTGAAGGAGTTCCCACATATGCTGAGCACTTGGCTGCTTTTCCTTCACTCTGCGGTCCAACTCATCCCAAACCATCTCAATTGGATTGAGGTCGGGTGATTATGGAGGCCAGGTCATCTGATGCAGCACTCCATCACTCTCCTGCTTGGTCAAATAGCCCTTACACAGCCTGGAGGTGTGTTGGGTCATTGTCCTGTTAAACAACAAATGATAGTCCCACTAACCGCAAACCAGATGGGATTGCGTATCGCTGCAGAATGCTGTGGTAGCCATGCTGGTTAAGTGTGCCTTGAATTCTAAAGCGCCCCCACACCATCCCACCTCCTCCTCCATGCTTCACGGTGGGAACCACACATGCAGAGATCATCCGTTCACCTACTCTGCGTCTCACAAAGACACGGCAGTTTTAACTAGAAATCTCAAATTTGGACTCATCAGACCCAAGGACAGATTTCCACTAGTCTAAAGTCCATTGCTCGTGTTTCTTGGCCCAGGCAAGTCTCTTCTTCTTATTGGTGTCCTTTAGTAGTAGTTTCTTTGCAGCAATTCGACCATGAAGGCCTGATTCACGCACTCTGTGAAGCATTTATTTGGGCTGCAATTTCTGAGGTGCATTTAAATCTAATGAACTTATCCTCTGCAGCAGAGGTAACTCTGGGTCTTCCTTTCCTGTAGCGTGTCCTCATGAGAGCCAGTTTCATCATAGCGCTTGATGGTTTTTGCGACTGCACTTGAAGAAACTTTCAAAGTTCTTGAAATGCTCCGGATTGACTGACCTTCATGTCTTAAAGGAATGATGGACTGTCATTTCTCTTTGCTTATTTGAGCTGTTCTTGCCATAATATGGACTTGGTCTTTTACCAAATAGGGAAATCTTCTGTATATCACCCCTACCTTGTCACAGCACAACTGATTGGCTCAAACGCATTAAGAAGGAAAGAAATGAACTTTTAACATGGCACACCTGTTAATTGAAATGCATTCCAGGTGACCACCTCATGAAGCTAGTTGAGAGAATGCCAAGAGTGTGCAAAGCTGTCATCCATGCAAGAGGTGGCTACTTTAAAGAATCTTTGTTTAACACTTGGTTACTACATGATTCCATATGTATTATTTCATAGCTTTGATGTATTCACTATTATTCTATAATGTCGAACATAGTCCCCCCCAAAAAGAAGAAAAACACTGGAATTAGTAGGTGTGTCCAAACTTTTGACTGGTTCTGTATATACAGTGTATATTTATACAGTATATTTTATTGGATTATGTGGTCATGTTATTATTTGACAGCAAAAGTAATCACATTAAATCCTTTTATATGGTGGAAAAAAGCTTTTTTCCACTGTGTCATTTGTACATGATGGCTTACCATAGAGAGGGTAGAGATAATATCATGGGGATACAGAATATGTTATGGGAGGGTGTAGTAGAGACATTATATGTTGACTATTGTTCAACATAAAATGTATACTGTGGTGACTAGGAACTGTTTGCTCAGTTAGCACTCCAATCCCAGAGACATTCAAATAAGCTCTGATAAGACATACAGTACGTGTGTATAATACATTATTTACCACCTACTGCTGTTTACCTTGGCACTCGCTGCGCTATTCGCCTGTTGTCTCGCTCTCCAGTCACACCCAGAACAATCATCTCTAGATTAATGGTGCATCTTAAATTAAATAACAAAACGCCTAAGAATATACATTTTATTTTCAACAAAGGGGGCTAGACGAAGAAGAACCACCCCCCCCCCCCCCCCACAACAACAAAAAATGTATAATTAATGTTCTCACAATAAGAAGTGGCGGGTTAAGATTCATGAGGCAATTTGATTCCAGAGCCTCTCAAATACACATAACCTGTAAAATGTCAGCTTGGCATTGGTTGGTGTTGGGCACGCTAGAGCTGTGATGACGGGGGCCATAGAGTCATGGGGAGTGGAGCACCTCTGCAGGCACCGACCGGGCTAGCTGCCCCATTAATCATCCACAGAGAGCGAAAAGGATGGAGAGAGCGAAAGGGGGCGAGAGAGAGGGAGAGAGAGGGGGGAGCGAGAGAGGGGGGGGGGGAAAGGGGCCGAGACGAGAGAGGGAAGGACAGGGGAAGAGAGAGGGGGAGTGAGTGAGAGAGAGAGATGGGGGAGAGGCAGAGATGGAGAGAGAGAGGGGAGAGAGAGGAAAGGGGGAGGGCTGGAGAGTATAGAAAGAGAGGGAGAGGAGAGAGAGGGAAAAAGTGAGAGTGGGTAAGAAAGAGATGGAGGGAGAGAGAGAGAGAGAGAGAGAGAGAGAGAGAGGACACGCACCACTGAGCGCACCACCCCCACCACTATAGCACCATGTATTTATCTGAGAGCTCTAGCTACTGAAGGGGCCACATTCAAATATGTCACAACGGGATGCTTGAACACTTTGTGTGACTAATTCTATTAAAATCGCTATTTTTGGTTTGTCGAATTTCAAACGCCATCCTTGGTGGCACATTGTTATTCTTGTAATGTGTTTTACAAATGAACACTCATAAATAAAACATTGAAACATTAACATTAAAACAAACTCAAACTAAAACAGCACTCCTTTTGTTGTATAAAAGCAACAGATAGACTTGTCAGAATCATTAGCATTTTCACATTAAATGCAATGTCAAACCCCTTTCACTAGTGGCCTAATCCTGTGGTATTACATCATATTATTCCGACTATAAGAAACACAGCCATTATCATAAATTATGTTTTTTGTCACTTCATATCCATCATGTTTTATTCATCCTTGTCTGCATCTGAAATGGCACCCTATCCCCTATAGTGGTCAAAAGTAGTACACTATAGGGGATAGAGTGACCAATGCCCATAGGGCTATGGTCAAAATTAGTCCACTAAATGTAATAGGGTGCCTTTTGGGACACGCCTCTTGCCATAGACAGACAAGGGTTAATGGTTATGAACGCCACCCTGTGGCTGATGCAGAGATGCCTGACTGACGTCAAAACGTCCATTCCTGAGGTTTCACCTTTGCAAGGGTGAAGTCTGAAGGACAAGCACATGGATCATGAGGCAAAGCCACGAGGAGTCAGGGCATGAAGTTACCCAAACTGAGTTGGAAAGAATTCCTCCATTAAACTTCAGCTATGAACAAATTGTTTTGTGTTGAAAGAGCAGCGGGAGAACTAGAGTTCGATAAGCATTGTCCGACCATGAAGCATGCATAGTAACATACTGTTTTATTTACTGGACATTCCAAGTAATCACTCAAACCTTCCAAATATGACAAATATCTTCAATTGTATAGGGGCTTTAATTGGGCTGTTAGAGTGTTCACAAAAAGAGTTTAATAATTGGTATTGATTGATGAAATAACTGAAGGATAACAGTGTCTGATGATGTGCACAAACACAAAGCATATTTGCAGGCAGTGGAGCCCTCTATCTCTCTCGTGTCACTCCCTCTATCCCCCCCCCCCACCCCGCTCTCTCTCGTCTCTTCTATCTCGCTCTCTCCCTCTCTGTCTCTTTCTCTCTGTCTCGTTTCCTCTATATATCCCCCTTTCTCCTGAACACTACTTTATTACCATGAACTGTAGCTTCTATTCTTTCAAGCAGATCACTCGTTTGACATGGTCACCGGGTTACATCACAGCCTCACCGACAGATAGTGTACACTAAAGATGAACCAAATCCACTATCCACTATTCACTAAACAGTGTAATATGCAAGGGTTAACTCATTGCAATTTTTCTCGGTCTATTCCCTGTCTCCCCTTTTCTCTCTTTTTCATGAGCACATGATGAAAGAATGCTGGGAATGCCAGTGAGCACGGCGCCAGCAGCCTTTGCAGTAGCACCCGCCTGTGAGAACTGAGAGGCAGGAGGGGGAGGCAGGGAAGGAGAGAGTCCTGGAAGTCTGGGCTCTTTACTGTGTTTAGGGAAATTATTGCTTTTTCCATATAAAGAAGTGCACATACCACAGCCCCAGCAAGTAGACTAATCCCCCTACTTGCAGTAGTAAGAGAGAGCGAGAGAGAGAGAGAGAAATTTGCCAAAACCCATTGTGCACTGTAGGAGGGTGTTTCAGTGTCTCTTTCAGCTCCCCTGCTCAGTGTGACAGGCTGAATGTGAGGTGTTGTCTGGGGCCCTCGTAAAGTTCCATCCAGGGAGGAAAACCTCAGAGACACAACTTTCTGTGAACAAGAACCGTACAGTTGGTCCAATGCAAGCATCTGAAGTTTTGAAAAGTTGATACGTTCTACTAATGGACTTCCTTGAGGTTTTTTTTCTCCAAATGCCAGCTTATTAATCGTACACAGAACACTATGCAGTAATTTATACAGCTATTCATACCTTGATTGTAAGTATGGATAGTTTTGAATGAACCATATAATTAGTATCAGTTATGCACACCCCTGGTTTGAGACAGGTCTGTCACAAAAACACATGCATGCACTCCAGCACACACACACACACACACACACACACACACACACACACACACACACACACACACACACACACACACACACACACACACACACACACACACACACACACAAACCCAGCCAAAGTCATTCGTTTAAATATATGCTAATAACTGGTATCTGAGCCCTGAGAAGGTTGCAGCAAAGTTTGTGATGAACCTGACACAGAATGGAGGGACACACACAAGATACCATTTCATAAAAGCTAGAGCAAGGGCAGTCATTATGTAGGAAGAGAATTCACTTTGGATATATACCCAAATGAAACCTCTGGTACAATCTGCTGCCCCATTATAGGCACATATATAGGCTTCTTTTAAAAACTCAAACCCGTTATAAGGAAATTCAATTCAAGCCTTCTCCCTGTAAAACTACGATTCAGATCATAATTTCTCGTCATTATCCCAGCTTTTTGAACATACTGTGTTGGAAATGTGTTTCCTTTAATGGGGGTAAAATGCTACCTTCGCCTAGGCGATCGCAATATCTAGCCTTTAAAGCACATATGCTTTAAATCTTGTAGACATCTCTACCTGCTTCCGCTGTGAAGAATGTAAAACAGCAATATTTAGCTAATCAGATGACTTGGTATGCCCTTATACATGAACTTATCACACCTTTCGCCAACTACAGTTCTGTAGGCCGACCTACATGTGCAGTACTTTGTGCTGTGTTTGAATGTACAGTCGTGGTCAAAAGTTTTGAGAAAGACACAAGTATATTTATTTTTATTTTACTAGGCAAGTCAGTTAAGAACAAATTCTTATTTTCAATGACAGCCTAGGAACAGTGGGTTAACTGCCTTGTTCAGGGGCAGAACGACAGATTTTTACCTTGTCGGCTCGGGGATTCGATCCAGCAACCTTTCGGTTACTGGCCCAACACTCTAACCACTGGGCTACCTGCCGCCCCAAGTATTGGTCTCCACAAAGTTTGCTGCTTCAGTGTTCTTAGATCTTTATGTCAGTAGTTACCATGGTACACTGAAGTATAATTACAAGTATTCCATGAGTGTCAAAGGCTTTCATTGACAATGACATTCAGTTTATGCAAAAAGTCAATATTTGCAGTGTGCAGTTCTTTTTCAAGACCTCTGCAATCCACCCTGGCATGCTGTCAATTAACTTCTGGGACACATCCTGACTGATGGCAGGCCATTCTTGCATAATCAATGCTTGGAGTTTGTCAGAAGTTGTGGGTCTTGTTTGTCCACCCGCCTCTTGAGGATCGACCACAAGTTAAGGTCTGCAGAGTTTCCTGGCCATGGACCCAAAATGTTGATGTTTTGTTCCCCGAGCCACTTAGTTATCAGTTTTGCCTCATGGCAAGGTGCTCCATCATGCTGGAAAAGGCATTGGTCGTCACCAAACTGTTCTTGGATGGTTGGGAGAAGTTGCTCTCAGAGGATGTGTTGCTACCATTCTTTATTCATTGCTGTGTTCTTAGGCAAAATTGTGAGTGAGGCCACTCCCTTGACTGAGAAACAACCCCACACATGAATGGTCTGAGGATGCTTTACTGTTGGCATGACACTGGACTGATGGTAGCGCTCACTTTGTCCTCTCCAGACAAGGTGTTTTCCGGATGGCCCAAACAATCGGAAAGGGGATTCATCAGAGAAAATGACTCTACCCCAGTCCTCAGCAGTCCAATCCCTGTACCTTTTGCAGAAAATCAGTCTGTCCCTGATGTTTTCCCTGGAGAGAAGTGGCTTCTTTGCTGCCTTTCTTGACACCAGGCCATCCTCCAAAAGTCTTCGCCTCACTGTGCGTGCAGATGCACTCACACCTGCCTGCTGCCATTCCTGAGCAAGCTCTGCACTGGTGGTGCCCTGATCCCGCAGCTGAATCAACTTTAGGAGACGGTCCTGGCGCTTGCTGGACGTTCTTGGGCGCCCTGACGCCTTCTTCACAACAATTGAACCTCTCTCCTTGAAGTTCTTGATGATCCGATAAATGGTTGATTTAGGTGCAATCTTACTAGCAGCAATATCCTTGCCTCTGAAGCCCTTTTTGTGCAAAGCAATGATGACGGCACGTGTTTCCTTGCAGGTAACCATGGTTGATAGAGGAAGAACAATGATAATGAACAATGGCAATCACTGACATGGTGGCAGCTGGTCCTTTTGTGGCAGGGCTGAACTGCAGTGGAAATGTTTTTGGAAATGTTCATGGCAAAGAGGGACTTTGCAATTAATTGCAATTCATCTGATCACTCTTCATGACATTCTGGAGTATATGCAAATTGCCATCATCAACACTGAGGCAGCAAACTTTGTGGAGACTTTTGACCACGACTGTACATGCATATGGTGTGTGTGTGTGTGTGTGTGTGTGTGTGTGTGTGTGTGTGTGTGTGTGGACGTGTGTGCGAGTGTGCATGTGAACCAGCAAGAGAGAAAGAGGTACTGTCCTGTTTGATTCCTTTCACTTTGATGTAAATACGCTTTTATTTAGCTCAATCACTGTGAGTCTGCTGATCTAACAAAAGAGTATGAGAAGATGCCTGCAATATCCGCCCTTACATTCTTCCTTATTTGGAGATTAGCTGATGACAGTTTGTTGTGGTATTTAATGTATTTTGAATGGAGCTTGTATTCTGCAACATTTAATATGTTTAATTTCTTTACAATTTACGCTGAACCCTGCTGAGTTGCGGAATAAAATCAAATCATCATCAGCTCTACAAAGTGAGCCTTTTAGATTGCAGAAGCTTTTAACACTTTTATTGCTACAGTAAGAGATTGTCCTAACATATCAATTAGCCAGCCACAAGTTGAGCCCACTGCAGCCCACTGCAGACCTTAATGCCCACTCATAGTATTATATTGGTCTTGGCTCACCAGGCGAGCAGCCACAGAGACTTCATTACTTCATTACCATGGTGTCCATTAATTATGAACCACAGAAATGGAGACATTATCACTGGCCTGGCTGGAAGCACAACGTGATGAAGGGATTAACAAAGAATCCCCCAGGGAGATATATTTTTTTATTTAGACTGCATACCATGTGGCACCCTATTGCCTATGTAGTGCACTACTTTTGACCAGGGTCCATAGGGCTCTGGTTAAAAGTAATGCACTATATAGGGAATATGGTGCCATTTGGGATGCACACTTAGTTGAGCATTTTGTGGAGTAGGTCACGAAACACAGGGGCTAACAAAGAATCTCTGTCGTGTCGTGGAGTGGGAGGTATACAGTGGCCACTACGCTCAAGGGGCCCCAATGGATGTTTTATCAAGATTAACTTCATAAAAACTCAATGGAGTTTGATAATGATTATCAATGGCTATGTTATGACAGGGCCTTGGAGTTCATTGTGGAGCATCCATCCTTTAGAGTTACGGTATATTAACCTTTCCTAAGTGAATAAGACGTATTATTATACTTATTTATCATGCAGAGGTGAAATCCATCTTAATATGCCCACTAAAATGATATTGTCACGCGTGTGTGTGTTGGGAGACCAAGGCGCAGCGCAGGGATAATAGTTCGACATTGTTTTATTATACTACGTAAAATTAAATACTATGTATAATACAAAACATATGACGAACTATACAAAACCGAAAACAAACACTATAGAAAAACGTCACGTTCACAAAACACACTAATGG
Organism: Thymallus thymallus; assembly: GCA_023634145.1. Taxonomy (NCBI): domain Eukaryota; kingdom Metazoa; phylum Chordata; class Actinopteri; order Salmoniformes; family Salmonidae; genus Thymallus; species Thymallus thymallus. Next base: position 24,000,175 of record CM042406.1, read on the forward strand.
ACGGACGTAAAGAAAACACACTTACTTTCACCGTGACTGCGACATAATACGACAACATCAACAACGACCCACACCAGAGTGAAGGACAGACTCAACATATATGGAATCCCTAATTAGAGACAATGCGGTGCAGCTGCCTCTAATTAGGGATCCAACCCAAACCCCACACAGAAACAGAAAAGAACGACACTGTCAGACTCTGACCATAACTACATAGAGAAGCCTATGCTTCTCTATGGCCAGTGTCTATGGCCTGATAGTACAACCCCCCCCCCCCCCCCCCCAAGGCGCGGACTCCCGGACGCCAAACAAACAAAAAAACACACAAAACAAGGGGGGGTTAATTAGGGAGGGAAAAACTAGTCCTTTGGGGGCGGCTCTGGCTCCGGCGAAGTGGACAGTTTTTTCCCATGGCCCCTCCTTATAGCTGGGCCCGGACTGGGTACCGGTGGGGCCAACGGCTCCGGCCATGGAGCGGGGAAAACAACCGGGCCCGGACTGGGCACCGGTGGGGCGGACTGCTCAGACTCTGAAGCGGAGCAGACGGCTGGACCCGGATTGGGCACCGGTGGATCGGAATGCTCTGGCACTGGAGCGGAGCAGACGGCTGAACCCGGATTGGGCACCGGTGGAGCGGACTGCTCTGGCTCAGGAGCGGAGCAGACGGCTGGACCCGGATTGGGTACCGGTGGAGCGGACTGCTCTGGCACTGAGGCGGTGCAGACGGCTGGACCCGGATTGGGTACCGGTGGAGCGGACTGCTCTGGCACTGAGGCGGAGCAGACGGCTGGACCCGGATTGGGTACCGGTGGAGCGGACTGCTCTGGCACTGAGGCGGAGCAGACGGCTGGACCCGGATTGGGTACCGGTGGAGCGGACTGCTCTGACACTGAGGCGGAGCAGACGGCTGGACCCGGATTGGGTACCGGTGGAGCGGACTGCTCTGGCACTGAGGCGGAGCAGACGGCTGGACCCGGATTGGGTACCGGTGGAGCGGACTGCTCTGACACTGAGGCGGAGCAGACGGCTGGACCCGGATTGGGTACCGGTGGAGCGGACTGCTCTGGCACTGAGGCGGAGCAGACGGCTGGACCCGGATTGGGTACCGGTGGAGCGGACTGCTCTGGCACTGAGGCGGAGCAGACGGCTGGACCCGGATTGGGTACCTTCGCTGGAGGTTCCGGGCTACGGACCTTTGCTGGAGGTTCCGGGCTACGGACCTTCGCTGGAGGTTCCGGGCTACGGGCCGTGGATGACGGCTCAGGGCTGCTGAGCTTCGCTGGAGGCTCAGGGCTGCTGGCCTTCGCTGGAGGCTCAGGGCTGCTGGCCTTCGCTGGAGGCTCAGGGCTGCTGGCCTTCGCTGGAGGCTCAGGGCTGCTGGCCTTTGCTGGAGGTTGCGGGCTGCGGACCTTCGCTGGAGGTTGGGTGCGGGGAGCCGGCACGGGTCGTACCGGACTGGGGTTTCGCACCGGAGGTCGGGTGCGTGGAGCTGGCACAGGAAGCACCTGGCTGGGCACACGCCCTGGCGGTCGGGTGCGGGGAGCCGGCACGGGACGTACCGGACTGGGGAGGTGCACCGGATGTCGGCTGCGTGGAGCAGCGCAGAGGTCCGGACCCGGACTGGACATCGGAGAAGCGGATCGCTCTGGCAGGGAGGTGGAGTAGACAACCGGACCCGGACTAGACACCGGTGGAGCGGACTGCTCCAGTCTGGGAGTGGAGTAGACGATCAGACCCAGACTGGGCACCGGAGGAGCGGATTGCTCTGGCAGGGAGGTGGAGTAGACAACCGGACCCGGACTAGACACCGGTGGAGCGGACTGCTCCGGTCTGGGAGTGGAGTAGACGACCACTGGACCACTCCGGACTGGACCACTCCGCCATCTCCCTCTCGACCTCCCTTTCTATCTCCACCAATTCCTCAAAAACTCCTCCATAATACTCCTCATGCTCCTTGCTATGAGCCCCCCATTGGTACCTCGGCCTCTCCATGGTCCACATGGGGAGTGGTGTTGGCTCCTCCTCCCTATAGCCAGACCACCCCCATAGCCCCCCCCCCAAGATTACCTTGGGGTTGTTTGCGGGCGTTGCCTCGTCTTGCGCGTCGCGCATAACGCGGCGGCACCTCCTCTCTCTCCCTCTCTCCCCAGTTACGCTGCTTGGTCTGGCTCTGGTGGGTCGTTCTGTCACGCGTGTGTGTGTTGGGAGACCAAGGCGCAGCGCAGGGATAATAGTTCGACATTGTTTTATTATACTACGTAAAATTGAATACTATGTATAATACAAAACATATGACGAACTATACAAAAATAATTAATAATTTTAAATAATTAATTTGCATTTTATTGCATGACATAAGTATTTGATCACCTACCAACCAGTAAGAATTCTGGCTCTCACAGACCTGTTAGTTTTTCTTTAAGAAGCCCTCCTGTTCTCCACTCATTACCTGTATTAACTGCACCTGTTTGAACTCGTTACCTGTATAAAAAACACCTGTCCACACACTCAATCAAACAGACTCCAACCTCTCCACAATGGCCAAGACCAGAGAGCTGTGTAAGGACATCAGGGATAAAATTGTAGACCTGCACAAGGCTGGGATGGGCTACAGGACAATAGGCAAGCATCTTGGTGAGAAGGCAACAACTGTTGGAGCAATTATTAGAAAATGGAAGAAGTTCAAGATGACGGTCAATCTCCCTCGGTCTGGGGCACCATGTAAGATCTCACCTCATGGGGCATCAATGATCATGAGGAAGGTGAGGGATCAGCCCAGAAATACACGGCAGGACCTGGTCAATGACCTGAAGAGAGCTGGGACCACAGTCTCAAAGAAAACCATTAGTAACACACTACGCCGTCATGGATTAAAATCCTGCAGCGCACGCAAGGTCCCCCTGCTCAAGCCAACGCATGTCCAGGCCCGTCTGAAGTTTGCCAATGACCATCTGAGGAGGAATGGGAGAAGGTCATGTGGTCTGATGAGACAAAAATAGAGCTTTTTGGTCTAAACTCCACTCGCCGTTTTTGGAGGAAGAAGGATGAGGACAACCCCAAGAACACCATCCCAACCGTGAAGCATGGTGGTGGAAACATCATTCTTTGGGGATGCATTTCTGCAAAGGGGACAGGACGACTGCACCGTATTGAGGGGAGGATGGATGGGGCCATGTATCACGAGATCTTGGCCAACAACCTCCTTCCCTCAGTAAGAGCATTGAAGATGGGTTGTGGCTGGGTCTTCCAGCATGACAACGACCCGAAACACAGCCAGGGCAACTAAGGAGTGGCTCCGTAAGAAGCATCTCAAGGTCCTGGAGTGGCCTAGCCAGTCTCCAGACCTGAACCCAATTGAAAATCTTTGGAGGGAGCTGAAAGTCCGTATTGCCCAGCGACAGCCCCGAAACCTGAAGGATCTGGAGAAGGTCTGTATGGAGGAGTGGGCCAAAATCCCTACTGCAGTGTGTGCAAACCTGGTCAAGAACTACAGGAAACGTATGATCTCTGTAATTGCAAACAAAAGTTTCTGTACCAAATATTAAGTTCTGCTTTTCTGATGTATCAAATACTTATGTCATGCAATAAAATGCAAATTAATTACTTACAAATCATAGAATGTGATTTTCTGGATTTTTGTTTTAGATTCCGTCATTCACAGTTGAAGAGTACCTGTGATAAAAATTACAGACTTCTACATGCTTTGTAAGTGGGAAAACCTGCAAAATCGGCAGTGTATCAAATACTTGTTCTCCCCACTGTAGGTGTCTTTTCAACATCATTTAGCTTACTGGGGACATTGTTACAATAGGTATGGTTGTCAGATTGTGACAAGCAACCCCAACATCAGTGTGACAACCATTCCCAACCACCCCCCAATGCTAATAAAGATGCTAGTAGTTACCACAAAGCTTGACCTAGAAACTCACAAATAAGCTTGAAATAAAAATCTCTCCTCTTTTCAATAAAAGTAATTAAGTATGGATACTCCCATCATATAACTATTTATTAAATAAATAACAAGCATATGAATATTTACTTTCAACCATGAAAAAAGTCTAAAATTGTGATCCTGACCTCAATTGACCACATGGATGACCTCTCCTATAGACACACATTTTTATTTTTGAAATGATTACACAGCCCCCCTTAGATTTTGAGTAATAAGCACTGTGACAACCAACCTGTGAGACAACTAATCCCGGTCTCCCCTATAGGTAACTTATCTAATGAATGACATCAGCAAAATGCCTGCGATAATTGATCGGCAAAGTCGGTGTAGATCATTTTCAGTTGATCGTCCCAGCTCTACTGCATACTTTCATGGTTCGGAGACCCGGTGGCAGATATCTTGTATTTCTATACTTTTTCATACTGCCGCTCTATGTATCATGTACCGTGTATCTGTCTTTTGTGTACTTTCGTTGTGGCATTTTACACCTGCCCTGTGTTTTGTTGTAGCTGCTTGACAAAGAAATGTCCCCCTCGGGGGATCAATAAAGTATCTATCTATCTATCTATCTATCTATCTATCTATCTATCTATCTATCTATCTATCTATCTATCTATCTATCTATCTATCTATCTATCTATCTATCTGTCTGTCTGTCTGTCTGTCTGTCTGTCTGTCTGTCTGTCTGTCTGTCTGTCTGTCTGTCTGTCTGTCTGTCTGTCTGTCTGTCTGTCTGTCTGTCTGTCTGTCTGTCTGTCTGTCTGTCTGTCTGTCTGTCTGTCTGTCTGTCTGTCACATCCCAGATTCTCATTACTTAAAATCTAGCTTATCACCAAAAACAAATTATCCATCCAACAACCCTGCTCATCACCCACCTTTAGGGTACAAGTGTGTGATTGACAAGTACGCCTTTGGGACTAGGAGAAAATAAAAACCTCATAACAATACCTGCATTATTACATTAAGCATTTGGGACCAAATGTATGACATCGTTTCAGCACCTCAGGGGAGTCGATATATCAGTCTTGCTCAAGGGCGTTCCTTTATAATAATACTGATGACCAAGGGAAATTAACACAGTTTGCTCAACGTTGTGCATGTGGCATGAGGATCTTAGTTTTAGTTCTTAGTTCTTACGATCCAAACTTCAGAAGCCTTTTTAAACCTCAAATACACTAAAAGATAAAAATGTCCTGCATTGCAGGAAGGTTCTCCTGCAACCGGGTGATCAAATTAAGATAGATAGATAAATAGATAGATAGATAGATAGATAGATAGATAGATAGATAGATAGATAGATAGATAGATAGATAGATAGATAGATAGATAGATAGATAGATAGATAGATAGATAGATAGATAGATAGATAGATAGATAGAGTGTTTGGCGCCGCCCTGAGTGGTCGCCTTTTAAGCAGCTCCCGTTGTCCCGTTGTTCGTGCATTAATTGTTGTTTTAGTTCGTTTTCTTTCGTCTATTTTCTTTAGTTTTATTTTTTATTTTGCTACAGTCGAACTATAACAGTTCAGGATTATGGATTTTATGGATTTTATCGCAGCTGAACGTCGACAGGAGTCGTCAACTGTTATTGTTTACAGCAGAGCCCAGCTCCTGGATTTAGCCCACGCAGCGCTGCTGCTCCCCAGGAAAAAGTTTGATATTCCGGACGAATTGAAAAGACGACGCCGTGGATGCAGGGCGGGATTGAAGTGTAAGGCAAAGCGGAGGAGGTTCAAGTACAAGCCGGCTATACCATCTATTATTATGGGCAATGTGAGGTGTCTACATAACAAGATGGATGAGTTGGCGGGACTTGTTCGTGGACAAAGGATTTATCGGGAAGCTAGCCTAATGTGTTTTACTGAGACTTGGCTGAACGATAACATCCCCATACAGAACGTCACTATCGACGGTTTCCAGACCATCACAGCGGACAGGGATCGCGTCTCTTCCGGTAAGAGTAAGGGTGGTGGGCTGGCTTTATTAGTTAACAACAGATGGTGTCATCCGAACCATATTACTCTTAAGGAAAAGTTTTGTAGCCCGGACATTGAACTGCTAGCCGTTAGCCTGAGACCCTACTATCTACCTAGGGAATTCACGGCGGCCATTGCTGTTATTGTTTACATCCCGCCCTCTGCTGACGCAAACGCAGCGTGTGACGTCATCCACTCTGTTATCGCGAGGTTACAGACAGCGCTTCCCAGTGCTTTCTTTGCAATTTCGGGGGATTTTAACCATGCATCTCTCTCTTCCACGCTGCCCACGTTCAAACAGTTCGTGAAGTGCCCAACCAGGAATAATAAAACTCTGGACTTGTTATATGCTAATGTGAAGGATGCATACAACTCCACTGCACTCCCTCCCCTCGGTAGATCGGATCACAACCTTGTCCACCTCACCCCACTCTACAGGCCTATGGTCCAACAGCAGCCTGCAACCACCAGGACTATTAGGAGATGGTCCCCGGAGGCGAATGAGGCCCTACAGGACTGCTTTGAAACAACAGACTGGGATGTGCTCTGTGAGGCTCATGGGGAGGACATCGATGGACTTACTGACTGCATAACAGACTATATTAATTTTTGTGTAGACAACACTGTACCCACCAGGAAGGTACGCTGTTTCCCAAACAATAAACCCTGGGTCACCAGCGACCTGAAGGCCCTGCTGAATGAGAAGAAGAGGGCCTTCAAGGAGAAGGACAAGGACAAATTGAAATGCGTCCAGAGGGAGCTGAAGTTGCGGATTGCTGAGGGGAAGAGAGTGTATAAGGAGAAGATGGAGGACAAGCTGAGGCAGAGCCAGGTGAGAGAGGTGTGGAAGGGTATGAGAAATATCACTGGCTTCAAAAAGTCAAACAGTGGGCAGACGGAGGGGACCCAGGACAGAGCCAATGAGCTGAACCAATTTTTTAACAGGTTCGATACTGGCCCTGTCCACCTCCCCTCCAGCTCCCCAGACCACACACCCTCACGGCTATCCCACCCCCACTTTGCTCACAGCACCTCTGCTGAGACAATCAGTGACCCCACCTCCGCCCCTGCCCTCCCTGGACTGATCCTCAACACCCCCCTTCCCCCCACCTCCCTACCTGGGCTGGCTTTCACCACCAACCAAGTGAAGAGAAAGCTGGAGAGACTACACCAGTGGAAAGCGGCGGGCCCCGATGGCATCAGCCCAAGGGTGCTGAGGGTCTGTGCTGACCAACTGTGTGGAATACTCCAGCGTCTTTTCAACCTTAGCCTGAGCCTAGAAAGGGTCCCTGTGCTGTGGAAAACATCCTGCCTCGTCCCAGTGCCCAAGAAGGCACACCCCACTGTCCTGAATGACTTCAGACCTGTAGCGCTAACATCCCACATCATGAAGACCCTGGAAAGGTTAGTCCTCGCTCACCTCAGACCCCTGGTGTGTTCATCAATGGACCCCCTGCAGTTTGCATACCAGCGCAACATCGGGGTGGATGATGCAATCATCTACCTTCTGCAGAGGGCCTACTCTCACCTGGACAACGCAGGTTGCACTGTGAGGGTCATGTTTTTTGACTTCTCCAGTGCCTTCAATACCATTCAGCCCCTGCTACTGGGTGAGAAGATGAGGAGGATGAAAGTGGAAGCACCCTTAGTCTCCTGGGTCACGGACTACCTGACCGGTAGGCCACAATTTGTGCGACCACAGAGCTGTGTGTCAGAACGGGCAGTTAGCAACACAGGGGCCCCCCAGGGTACGGTCCTGTCCCCCTTCCTGTTCACCCTCTACACCTCAGACTTCAGATATAACTCTGAAACATGCCACCTACAGAAGTTCTCGGATGACTCTGCTATTGTAGGGTGCATCAGGGGTGGGCAGGAGGAGGAGTACAGGAGCACAATCAGTGACTTTGTGTTGTGGTGTGAGCAGAACCACCTTCAGCTCAACATCAGCAAAACTAAGGAGATGGTGGTGGACTTCAGGAGAACCAAGGCACAACTGACTGCAGTCCCTATAAAGGGGATGGATGTGGAAATGGTTGAGTCATACAAGTTCTTGGGGGTCCATATGGACAACAGACTGGAATGGGCTGGTAACACCGGGGCCCTGTACAAAAAGGGCCAGAGCCGACTCTACTTTCTGAGGAGGCTCAGGTCCTTCAACGTGTGCAGTAAACTACTGCATACCTTCTACCAGTCTGTGGTGGCCAGTGCCATCTTTTTTGCAGTGGTGTGCTGGGGAGCAAACATCAAAGCCGGTGATGCTTCTCGGGTAAATAAGCTGATCAGGAAGGCTAGCTCTGTCCTAGGGATGAGCCTTGACACTCTAGAGGAGGTGGCGGAGAGACGGATCCTGGCCAAACTGCTGGCCATCATGGACAACGTCACCCACCCTCTGCACGCTATGGTTATGACGCAGAGGAGCTCTTTCAGTCACAGACTGATCCCACCACGGTGTGCCAGAGAGCGCCACAGGAGGTCCTTCCTGCCGGCGGCTATGAGACTATATAATGCCTCACCGGGGTGCCGTGCCGTCGGCAACATAGATCTGGAACTGTTGGGGTGCTAGGACCTAGTTTAACAATTATGCATCCATCCGTGAGTAACTCTGTTCCGTCAGCACTCATCCACTCAGGACCTACTTATTCATACAGGTCTGTATATACATACCCATGTACAGTTGTTATATTATATCACATGCAATATTGTAAGTAATTATTGGACCTAGGCATTCACTCAGGAATGCATATTAGTATCCTGCCAGTTGCACCTTTTCTCATTGCTTTTAGTATATCAAATGTGCAATAAGTGCAGTTGTCTGTAATTAAACCCTGCGCACTAAGGACTGTATTTTAAGGGAATTACTATTATTACCCCAATGATATCATACACACATTTAGCTATTAAAGTATCTCTTCCTGTCATTTACCTGTACAGTTTGTGTAAACATGCAAGTATTCACTTATCTGTAAATATAACTGTATACCTAACTGTACAGCTAATTTAACCATGCAAAATTTTCACTTACCTGTTCATTTACCCATTCTGTCTATTAAGTAAACTATTATTACCCTCGCTCATATCATACGCATTAGCTACTGAAGTATTTCTCTGCCATCAACCTGTATAGTATAGTTAACCATCCAACATCCACCAATGTATAGTGTACATATTCAGCCAACCACTCATACTACGCAATGTCCTTTTATAGCTTTTTTTTTGCACTCCAGATATCCTGTATTTCTATACTTTTTCATACTGCCGCTCTATGTATCATGTACCGTGTATCTGTCTTTTGTGTACTTTCGTTGTGGCATTTTGCACCTGCCCTGTGTTTTTGTTGTAGCTGCTTGATAATGAAATTTCCCCCCCGGGGGATCAATAAAGTACCTATCTATCTATCTATCTATCTAGATACTTTATTGATCCCAGAGGGGAAATTTCTTCATCAAGCAGCTACGAAAAACACAGGGCAGGTGCAAAATGCCAGAACGAAAATACACAAAAGACAGATACATGATACATAGAGCGGTTGTATGAAAAAGTATAAAAATACAAGAAGTCTGGAGTGCAAAAAATATATAAAAAGACATTGCATAGTATGGGTGGATGGCTGAATATGTACACTATACATTATTACAGTGTTAGGTGAGAAAAATAAATGATACAAATATTACAAGTTGATATCGATAAATAAGGAGTATTTGCATGGTTAACTATACTATACAGGTCGATGGCAGAGAAAAACTTAAATAGCTAAAAGTGCGTATGATATAAGTGAGGGTAATAATAGTTTACTTAATATACAGACTGGTTAAATGAACAGGTAAGTGAATATTTTGCATGGTTAAATTAACTGTACAGGTAAATGACAGGAAGAGATACTTAAATAGCTAAATGTGTGTATGATATAATTTTGGGTATTAATATTAATTCCCTTAAAATATAGTCCTTAGTGTGCAGGGTTTAATTACAGATAACTGCACGTATTGCACATTCAATATACTAAAAGCAATGAAAAGAGATACAACTTATAGGATACTAATATGCATTCCTGAATGACTACGTAAGTTCAGTCCAATAATTACTTACAATATTGCACGTGATATGATATAACAACTGTACATGAATATGTATATACAGACCTGAAAGAATAAATAAATAAGTCCTAAGTGAATGAGTGATTACAGACCAGAGTTACTCATGTATGGATGCATAATTGTTAAACTAGGTCCTAACACCCCAACAGTTCCAGGTCTATGTTGCCGACGGCACAGCACCCCGGTGAGGCATTAAATAGTCTAATAGCCGCAGGCAGAAAATACCTCCTGTAGCGCTCTCTGGCACACCGTGGTGGAATCAGTCTGTGACTGAAGGATCTCCTCTGCATCATAACCATGGCATGCAGAGGGTGGGTGACATTGTCCATGATGACCAGCAGTTTGGCCAGGATCCGTCTCTCCGCCACCTCCACTAGAGTGTCAAGGCTAATCCCCAGAACAGAGCTAGCCTTCCTGATCAGCTTATTTACCCGAGAAGCATCACCAGCTTTTATGTTGGCGCCCCAGCACACCACTGCAAAAAAGATGGCACTGGCCACCACAGACTGGTAGAAGGTATGCAGTAGTTTACTGCACACATTGAAGGACCTGCGCCTGGCCCTTTTTGTACAGAGCCCCGGTGTTACCAGCCCATTCCAGCCTGTTGTCCATATGGACTCCCAGGATCTTGTATGACCCAACCATTTCCACATCCATCCCCTGTATAGGGACTGCAGTCAGTTGGGCCTTGGTTCTCCTGAAGTCCACCACCATCTCCTTTGTTTTGCTGATGTTGAGCTGAAGGTGGTTCTGCTCACACCACAACACAAAGTCATTGATTGTGCTCCTGTACTCCTCCTCCTGCCCACCCCTGATGCATCCTACAATTGAGGAGTCATCCAAGAACTTCTGTAGGTGGCATGTTTCAGAGTTATATCTGAAGTCCGAGGTTCCCCCAGCATCCTAACGAAATAGCTGTCAGCTGCTGCCCAGGGGCCATCGACAGCTCGGTAGGCTAGATACGTCTCTCCTCTCTCCCTGGGCACTCTGCACCAACACACTCAGCCCCAGCAGTGCAGCAAACAGACAGGAAAAGTCCTGCTGGTGATTCAACCTGCACAGGAGGAGGTGACTGTTTGAAAGGGGAGAGTGTGCTTGCTTACTCTGGGTTAAAATGTCACAGTAGATTGTAGCACAATCCAACCTTGGGTAGACATAACAGTAAATTAAAATCTAGGATGCTTAAATTTAGTATGATATCTTATGCTTGGTATGGTATGTATACATTTGTGGATGTCCCTCAACCATTCCGTATGATATGTCACGAATTACAATTTGTACAATATGTTACGAATTTGTATGATATTTGACGAATTCAAATTAGTTGTGGCTAACTTTAGCTAGGTGGCTAGATGGCTAACACTAACATTTGCTAGGTGGCTAGTGTTAGTAAGGCTAGGGGTTTGGGTTAGGGGTTAACGTTAGGGTTAAGGTTAGGTTTAAGGTTAGGAGTTAGGTTAAAGGGTTAAGGTTAAGGTTAGGGGAACAGGTTAGCTAACATGCTAAGTAGTGCAAAGTAGCTAAAAAGTAGTAAGTAGTTGCAAAGTTGCTAATTAGCTAAAATGCTAAAGTTGTCCATGATGAGATTCATGAACACGCAACCTTTGGGTTGCTAGACGTTTGAGTTATACGCCTACTCATCCACCCTGACCAACCACACTCCTTTCATTTTTGCCTTCAGTAACCTTCTGTTTTATGTAACCATACTACGCGTAACACATCATACTAGTTCTTGCATGTCAATGGAAACATAGAATTAAGTATAGCCCTAGGCATCACGTGAAGTTACAATAAAACTTCATACTGAGGCACATCATCAAACAAATTGAACATATTGCAAGACAATGGCAAAGGTACACTTAAAGATGCACTCTCAAACTTTTGGATAATCTCAGCCAGTATTTTTGAAAGTGGTTCACGATCCAAAGTGGTCACGTTTTTGTGTACAACGTCATCCATTTTGTCTGATATGTTACGAATGTTGCAATTTGTATGATACCATACAAAATTAGAAATTCTTGTGATATGTTACGAATCCAATTCTTGCTATATGTTATGTATTTGTTTTGCTTAAGATCCCGGAGTGCATCTTAAAGGAGTGCAAAAACACAACAACCCAAAAAATTATAATCTAGCATAATATCATTACCATTGAAACTGTTTAGCTTATCCCTTTCATGTCATGGTGGCTCTGTCAAAGAGGATGTTATCCAGACAATGGGCTTTGTCCCGAATGGCACTCTATTTCCTTTATAATGCATTACCTTTGACCAGGGCTCCATACGGCTTTGGTCAAAAGTACTATATAGGGACTATATAGGGAATAGGGTGTCATTTGGGACACAGACATAGATTCACCCAGCCCTCCATCATGGCTCCTATCCATTCAGACCCCACAAGTGTGCGTGCTCAGCCCCCTCCTGTACTCCCTGTTCACCCATGACTGCGTGGCCATGCACGCCTCCAACTCAATCATCAAGTTTGCAGACGACACAACAGTAGTAGGCCTGACAATGACAAGACAGCCTACAGGAGGAGGTGAGGGCCATGGAGTGTGGTGCCAGGAAAATAACTTCTCACTCAACGTCACCAAAACAAAGGAGCTGATCGTGGACTTCAGGAAACAGCAGAGGGAGAACCCACTATCCACATTGACGGGACTGCAGTGGAGAAGGTGAAAGGTTGTTCCTCGGCGTACACATCACTGACAAACTGGAATGGTCCACCCACACCTAAAACCCTCACAAAATTTTACAGATGCACAATTGACAGCTTCCTGTCGGGCTGTATCACTGCCTGGTACGGAAACTGCACCGCCCGCAACCGCAGGGCTCTCCAGAGGGTGGTGAGGTCTGCCCAATGTATCATCGGGGGCAAACTGCCTGCCCTCCAGGACACCTACAGTACCCTATGTCACAGGAAGGACAGAAAGACCATCAAGGACAACAACCACCCGAGCCACTGCCTGTTCACCCTGCTATCATCCAGAAGGTGAGGTCAGTACAGATGCATCAAGGCTGGGACCGAGAGACTGAAAACAGCTTCTATCTCAAGGCCATCAGACTGTTAAATAGCCATCACTAGCACATTAGAGGCTGCTGCCTATAGACATAGACATGAAATCACTGGCCACTTTAATAACGGAACACTAGTCACTTTAATAATATTTACATATTTTGCATTACTCATCTCATATGTATATACTGTATTCTATTATATTCTATTCTACTGTATTTTAGTCTATTACACCGCTCTGAAACTGCTCGTCCATATATTTATATATTCTTAATTTGCAATAACATCTGCATGTGTCCAATACAATTTGATTTGACTTGATTTCCACAATATTCATGTGGTGAAACTTCTTATGGCCAAGACCCTGTTTACCAATAAATACAGTCTGTCCGGTTCCTATACATTTTCTTGTGCCCAATTCAATAAGTGAAGTGGCATTTGTAATACATATCCCTCCCTGTTACACATACTGTATGTGTTTAATTGTCTGAAAGTACATGAAAAGAATAATGGAACAGGGAAATGAGTTGAAAGGGCCTGGAGGAGAGGAGAGATGGATAGGGCAAGTACAACCTAGGGAATGAATTATTGAAAAGAACAGATGTGTTTAATTTGCTTTCTCCCTAACGATTATTTGCCAAACATTTGCAAAACTGATGTTCAAAACGATTCCCTCTATTCTCCTATCACCAGGGAAACTGAAATCACAGCTAGATGTTTTTTTAGAGAACAAATCACAGGCCATAATCTGGAAGAAACAAAGTGGTTGCCAGAGCAACCACAATGATAGCTTACCTTTCACAGTTATGGGATGTTGAAATTACATTGAACATTTTACAACAATAAATTCTGTTGTCTATTTAAATGTTTTTGTTTAACCTTTATTTTAACTAGGCAAGTCAGTTAAGAACAAATTCTTATTAACAATGACGGCCTGCCCAGGCCAAACCCTCCAGGACGATGCTGGGCCAGTTGTGCGCTGCAGTAACCTAACAAAATGTGTGAGAAGTAAAGGGGTCTGAATACTTTCTGAAGGCACTGTATACACTTAGTGTACAAAACATTAAGAATACCTTCTTAATGTTGAGTTGTGTCAAGTTGGCTGGATGTCCTTTGGGTGGTGGACCATTCTTGATGTAAAACCCAGCAGTGTTGCAGTTCTTGGCACCTACTACCATACCCCGTTAAAAGGCACTTCAATCTTTTGTCTTGACCATTCACCCTCTGAATGGCACACATACACAATCCATGTCTCTTTAACTTGTCTCCTGCCCTTCATCTATACTGATTGAAGTGGATTTAACAAGTGACATCAATAAGGGATCATAGCTTTCACCTGGATTCACCTGGAGAGTTTCACCTGGATTCCCCTGGTCAGTCTACACACCCACCAACACATGTGCAGACATGCACGCACACATGCACGGACACACACACAGCCCCCAATTCTCCATATGAGAGAGCTGAGTGAAGACTCTGTTGAGAGGACCTTATGCAGACGGGATTAACTCTGATCCCCTGGGAAAGATCACAGGGAACTGTGATAAGATAAAGAAAAAAGAAGGGGTACACTAGAGACACACACACACACACACACACACACCAGATAATCACTTTCCAGAGACATCAAAAGACATCTCTCTCTTTTTCCACCCATGATAGAAAGGGAAAAAAACACTTACAGAGCTAAATTTAACCATACAAAGACCAATGGTTGGAAATGCAGAAGACTGAGCATGCATACAGTACAACCTATAGGCCTTGATAATGTTATCTGATTTATAGAATACAATTCCCCCTTGGTAATGACTGTTTTGAGTTTGCACATGAGTTGCTGCACTTCCTTTTTTTATTCAACATCAGACATTACCAGGGGAAAAATCAATGAATCAAATAAAAACGTAGGTCCTCCCATGAGTCAGATGTAAAAGCAAATCATAATTGTATCTCCAACAGTAAGTTACTCTCTTTACGTGATAGCTTGAGGAGAGTTTCATGTAAACTCATGCATATTATGTCACATTGTATAATGAAAGGAGACAGGCGCAGGAATACGTAATAGGTTTTTTTATTTCTCTACCCAAAATAAAGTAAGTCACGAAAACGACGGAGACGAAGCCCAAACAAACTCGTATATACACTACTGTTCAAAAGTTTGGGGTCACTTAGAAATGTCCTTGTTTTTGAAAGAAAAGCAACATTTTTTGTCCATTAAAATAACATCAGAAATACAGTGTAGACATTATTAATGTTGTGAATGACTATTGTAGCTGGAAACGGCTGATTTTTTATGGAATATCTACATAGGCGTACAGAGGCCCATTATCAGCAACCATCACTCCTATGTTCCAATGTCACGTTGTGTTAGCAAATCCAAGTTTATCATTTTAAAAGGCTAATTGATCATTAGAAAACCCTTTTGCAATTATGTTAGCACATCTGAAAACTGTTCTGCTGATGAAAGAAGCAATAAAGCTGGTTGAGTATCAGCATTTGTGGGTTCGATTACAGGCTCAAAATGTCCAGAAACAAATAAATTTCTTCTGAAACTCGTCAGTCTATTCTTGTTCTGAGAAATGAAGGCTGTCCCATGCAAAAAATTGCCAAGAAACTGAAGATCTCGTACAACGCTGTGTACTACTCCCTTCACAGAACAGTGCAAACTGGCTCTAACCAGAATAGAAAGAGGAGTGGGAAGGCCCGGTGCACAACTGAGCAAGAGGACAAGTTGTGGATCGACATTCTTATTTGACTCAAACTTCACAAAAACAATAAACAATAAACAGTGCAACAGCCGCAACATACAGTGGGGAGAACAAGTATTTGATACACTGCCGATTTTGCAGGTTTTCCCACTTACAAAGCATGTAGAAGTCTGTAATTTTTATCATAGGTACTCTTCAACTGTGAGTGACGGAATCTAAAACATAAATCCAGAAAATCACATTGTATGATTTTTAAGTAATTCATTTGCATTTTATTGCATGACATAAGTATTTGATACATCAGAAAAGCAGAATTTAATATTTGGTACAGAAACCTTTGTTTGCAATTACAGAGATACGTTTCCTGTAGTTCTTAACCAGGTTTGCACACACTGCAGCAGGGATTTTGGCCCACTCCTCCATACAGACCTTCTCCAGATCCTTCAGGTTTCAGGGCTGTCGCTGGGCAATACGGACTTTCAGCTCCCTCAAAAGATTTTCTATTGGGATCAGGTCTGGAGACTGGCTAGGCCACTCCAGGACGTTGAGATGCTTCTTACGGAGCCACTCCTTAGTTGCCCTGGCTGTGTGTTTCGGGTCGTTGTCATGCTGGAAGACCCAGCCACGACCCATCTTCAATGCTCTTACTGAGGGAAGGAGGTTGTTGGCCAAGATCTCGCGATACATGGCCCCATCCATCCTCCCCTCAATATGGTGCAGTCGTCCTGTCCCCTTTGCAGAAAAGCATCCCCAAAGAATGATGTTTCCACCTCCATGCTTCAAGGTTGGGATGGTGTTCTTGGGGTTGTACTCATCCTTCTTCTTCCTCCAAACACGGCGAGTGGAGTTTGGACCAAAAAGCTCTATTTTTGTCTATCAGACCACATGACCTTCTCCCATTCCTCCTCTGGATCATCCAGATGGTCATTGGCAAACTTCAGACGGGCCTGGACATGCGCTGGCTTGAGCAGGGGGACCTTGCGTGCGCTGCAGGATTTTAATCGTCATCTTAAACTTCTTCCATTTTCTAATAATTGCTCCAACAGTTGTTGCCTTCTCACCAAGCTGCTTGCCTATTGTCCTGTAGCCCATCCCAGCCTTGTGCAGGTCTACAATTTTATCCCTGATGTCCTTACACAGCTCTCTGGTCTTGGCCATTGTGGAGAGGTTGGAGTCTGTTTGATTGAGTGTGTGGACAGGTGTCTTTTATACAGGTAACGAGTTCAAACAGGTGCAGTTAATACAGGTAATGAGTGGAGAACAGGAGGGCTTCTTAAAGAAAAACTAAGAGGTCTGTGAGAGCCGGAATTCTTACTGGTTGGTAGGTGATCAAATACTTATGTCATGCAATAAAATGCAAATTAATTATTTAAAAATCATACAATGTGATTTTCTGGAAATTTTTTTTTTTTAGATTCCGTCTCTCACAGTTGATGTGTACCTATGATAAAAATTACAGACCTCTACATGCTTTGTAAGTAGGAAAACCTGCAAAATCGGCAGTGTATCAAATACTTGTTCTCCCCACTGTAGGTGCATAAGCATGCGCACAAACAATGACCCACACACACGTGGGCAGGCATCAAGCTTAAATGGGATCCCCAATTAGAGGCAACGCAGCGCAGCTGCCTCCACGTGTGTGTGGGTTGCACCTGGCTGGTGACATGCACTGGAGGGCGGGTCCGGGGAGCCGGCACAGGACATCCCGGGCTGGGGAGACGCACGGGAGGCCTGGTGCGTTGGGCCGGTACTGGTTGCCACGGGCTGGTGACACTCACTGGAGGTTGGGTGCGGGGAGCCGGCACAGGAGGCACCGGATTTGGAACCAGCAACGGAGGTACCGGACTGGGAACTGGTGCTTTTAGAGTAGGAAAACCTGCAAAATCGGCAGTGTATCAAATACTTGTTCTCCCCACTGTATATATATATAAAATCGTCAGAGCTGCTGCGCCATCCAGCTATCCAGCTATGTTTTTAGCATTCCAGCTAGCGATTAGCGTCTGGTTAGCTAGCCAACAGAAATTTAGAAGTTGCGCTTTAAATTCATGGACGTCGGGTCCATGAGCGCCGGGAGACAGTTTAGGAGCCGCTCTGAATATAACATAGGAGAAACACTGAAAAATAAAACGAATAACACATCTTTGTTATCAGTGAAATTATATTGCTGACTGGAGAGATGGTGGTGAGGGAGGGCGGGGCCAGGTGTGGAGAGATGATGGTGAGGGAGGGCGGGGCCAGGTGTGGAGAGATGATGGTGAGGGAGGGCGGGGCCAGGTGTGGAGAGATGGTGGTGAGGGAGGGCGGGGCCAGGTGTGTAGAGATGATGGTGAGGGAGGGCGGGGACAGGCGTGGACGGTGGGTGAGTCGAGTGTGCGTGACAGTTGACAATTTATCCATAGAACATTTTCTGACTGCCGTTCTGACTGCTGTTCTCATGAAAAGATTGAAGCCATCGGGGGCCCAATATAGAAGGAAGAGGAAAGATGAGGAAGAAAAAAGTATAGTGGTATGTTTTTTATGGACATTTTTAAAAGCATCTGTCTGTCTCTGGTTTTAGCTATTTGAAATGTAGCGTGCTAAGCTAGCTAACTAGCTAAACCTGAACTAGAGTAGCAGTAAATACATAGCATGTGCTCAGGCAGTGGGCAAAGGGTGGAAGTGGAACCCTAAGGCCAGTTTAGATCAATATTTCGGGACAAAATGGTTTTAAAATGTTGCAGAGAAAATTGCAGCGGTGAGCTGGTTAGTTGCAGAGTGTCTGAAGTGTTCTGAACATTTGCACTTTAGAATGTATTATTTTTCAACTAAATAGGACAGATGCTCTCAAGAAATCTTTGGGTAGAGGCAAAGAAGATGCTGCTGCCACTGAAGGGGAACCATCAACACAATCAATCTCCTCTGAGAGTGAGTAGCATATTTTCTTTTTGATTAAGTTTGTGGTGATGATCTTTTCTTATAATTGTGCATATCACCTATGATATGTTTTAATCCAATGTTTTTTTCATATGTGATCAAATGTTTAGGTCAAGACACATCCACAGCCGACTCAACAGTTTTGCCTTCTTGTCAGTTAGATTCAGACGAAGTTGTACCAGATCCAGGCAGGTTTTAATAGCACCATCTTTATTATGGGACAGCATATATAACTATTTCCCTCATTTTGAGTGGGTCAAATGTACCAATTTCTTTCTGTTTTCCTGTGTTGTTGTACCTGAATCTATAACTTGAATTATTCTGAACTGGTTAGTTTATTCAATACAAAATGATAATCTGTACTGTTTTTGGTGTAAACAGTGCAGTCTATTACATAAAAAACACATGACCTCATGGAAAGAACTTGAGTCGTCTTCAAAAGGGGCAAACAATAGATCATGTCGAAATGATGCAAATAGAGACTGAAAGAAGAAGGTGGCGTGAGGTCCTGACACGGTTGGTAGCCATTATTCAGTCCCTCGCAGAGAGAAACCTTGCTCTGAGAGGAAAAACAGATGCACTTTACCAGCCGAATAATGGAAACTTCCTCCAAGAAGTACAGCTTGTTGCCAAATTTGACCCTTTCCTCAAAGAGTACTTACATATGGTACAAAGTGGAGTCAGCCATGCTTCGTACCTGGGTATTCTAATTCAAAACGAATTGATTGACTGCATTGGTGACAGGATCACAAAGACCATTGTGAGTTAAATAAAACGCTCAAAATACTATTCACTGATTTGGACAGCACCCCTGATGTCAGCCATAAAGAGCAGCTCTCTGTTGTCATTCAAATAGTGGCAGGAGATGGTGCTGAGATCAAATAATATTTTATGGGGTTCCTTGAAGATGAAGAATCAACTGGAGAAGGCCTGTCATCTCTCATCCTCAAGAGACTAGGTGAGCTCAAGATCCCTTTTGATTGTCGAGGACAATCTTACGACAAAGGAGCCAATATGAGAGGGAAACGTAAAGGTGTGCAAGCTAGGCTGTTAGACGTTAATCCAAGGGCCTTTTTTGTGCCATGCAGTGCACACACACTTAATCTGGTGGTCGCTGAATCAGGAAAAAGCTCCCCTGAAGCCAGTTCCTACTATGGATATCTTCAGAAGCTCTTCACTCTTTTCTCAGCCTCCACTAAACGCTGGTCAATTTTGAAGAGCCATGTGAAGATAACAGTGAAATCCTGGTCAGACACCAGATGGGAGAGTCGGGTGGAACGTGTTGAAGCTGTGCGGTACCAATCTCCAAAAATCAGGGAAGCACTGCTTGAAGTGAGGGATTAAGCAACTGATCCCATTGTTAGGGTGGAGGCTCAGTCCCTGGCAGAGGAGGTGGGATCCTATCGGTTCTCTGTCTACACTGTTGTTTGAAATGACATCCTTAACTAAATTCAGCATGTCAGTAAGTTGCTGCAGTCAGAATCCATGCAACTGGATGTTGCTCTTAGTCTGTTGTGAAAAGCTAAAGCCTCCCTGATCAGCTACAGGAGAAATGAATGTGGACGATCTGCTCAAGCCACAGCTAAAGAGATATGCCAGGAAATTAATGTGGACGCTATAATCAAGCAGAAGAGACTCCGAAAAATGAAGCAGCATTTTCATGAGTGTCCTGATGAACCTCTCATTGATTCAGTTAAGCAAATGGAGGTTTGTTTCTTTAACAGAGTTGTCTGCTTTGAGTCACTGCGAGAGCGCTTTCAAACCCTAAGTGAGGTTGAGAGCATGTTTGGTGTGCTTACCAACTTTCCCAAGCTTACCCCAGCCGAACTTTAAAAACAGTGTTCAAACCTCAGCAGCTCTCTCATTGCTAATGGCCAGTCAGACCTGCATGGAAAGGAATTGGCTTCAGAAATGCAAAGTTTTCCAGACTTTCCGAAGGCTACCATGACCATCCTTGAACTTTTGTCCTACTTGGAAGAAAATAAGTTAAAGGAAATATTCCCAAACTTGTGGGTGGCCCTTCGAATCGCTACAACTGCTCCTGTTACAGTAGCTTCTGCAGAGAGGAGCTTCTCAAAATTGAAGCTCATTAAGAACTACCTCAGGTCCTCAATGGCACAAGACCATCTCAATGGCCTTGCGATGATGAGCATAAACAGAGAGGTGTCCAGGAAGCTATCCTATGATGATATCATTGATAATTTTGCAGTAAGGAAATTGAGGCGTGTCCAGTTTTAAAACAGTTAGAAACTGCCCTTCATCTGCTGTAATAGCACACATAAGGCAATTTTGTTGTATTTTTTTAGTGTCTTTTTTGTTTACCCACCTTATGCACCTGTTGTTAAATATTTGATCACACATGAGTAAATATTGTGTTTTTATGTTGTCTCTAGAGGAGGTGGCGGAGAGACGGATCCTGGCCAAACTGCTGGCCATCATGGACAACGTCACCCACCCTCTGCTTGCCATGGTTATGACGCAGAGGAGCACCTTCAGTCACAGACTGATCCCACCACGGTGTGCCAGAGAGCGCTACAGGAGGTCCTTCCTGCCGGCGGATATTAGACTATTTAATGCCTCACCGGGGTGCCGTGCCGTCGGCAACTTAGACCTGGAACTGTTGGGGTGTTAGGACCTAGTTTAACAATTATCCATCCATCCGTGAGTAACTCTGGTCTGTAATCACTCATTCACTCAGGACTTATTTATTCATTCAGGTCTGTATATACATATTAATGTACAGTTGTTATAACATATCACGTGCAATATTGTAAGTAATTATTGGACTGAACTTACATAGTCATTCACTGAGGAATGCATATTAGTATCCTGTCAGTTGTATCTTTTTTCATTGCTTTTATTATATCGAATGTGCAATACGTGCATTTAACTGTAATTAAACCCTGCACACTAAGGACTGTATTTTAAGGGAATTACTATTATTACCCTAAATTATATCAAACACTTAGCTATTTAAGTACATATTTCTCTGCCATCGACCTGTATAGTATAGTTAACCATGCAAATACTCCTTATTTATCTATTTCAACTTGTAATATTTGTATCATTCTCTATTTTTTTTTTTTTTTTTTTTTTTCACCTAACACTCTGTAACAATAATGTATCATGGATCGTGTACTGTATCTGTCTTTTGTGTATTTTCGTTCTGGCATTTTGCACCTGCCCTGTGTTTTTTCGTAGCTGCTTGACAAATACATTTTCCCTCAGGGATCAATAAAGTACCTACCTACCTACCTACCTATTTTTTATTTTTATTTTTATTTTATAGCAGCACACAATATTTTGACTAAAAAAATGCTTGCACCCTTGATGTCACACTTGTATTTCTTATGTGTTTATATTAGTCAAGTTAAAAAGTAATTTCCCCTTAAGCTGGTATTTTTTTAGATCTCGCCTAGGGTGCCAGATTGGCCAGAAAACGCCCCTGGGACAGCTATTCATTATGTAAACTATTTCAGATCAGTGCAGAATATAGGCCTACTCTAAATGCTTGAGTGCAACTACATACATTTTTTGAGGGAATGTTGTTACAGAGGGGCTTATTTTCACAGGCTATAATGGTCTTGCGCTGGAATTGACATCTGGTCAGCGCAGGAGCTGATCTAGGGGAGGTGTGTTCTGATGGAAGGCATCATTTAATGGAATTGTTCAGCGTAACAGCATAAAGTGTTATTTATTTAGCAGAAATCCACTAAAACATCACGAGAGTCTGAGATTCAAAATAACAAGGTAATGTGATTTAGTTTAAACTTTAGAGAGCGAGACTTGTATTTGGGTACTTGTTAATAACACACCAGAGAGTATCATTCCCAACCAGATTACAATGTTACACAGCCACCACGACTGGAACGTTTTTCCTCTTCTTCAGCAACCTCAATCATTTCCTTTAACATTACTGACGATGAGCACTTCTCAAATGAATCGTCTCTCACGTTTCAGCACTTTGGTAGAATAATATGCATAACCTTAACTTTTGATGCTGCTAGAGGAAAGACAAGGGAGCAGAGTGAGGGGTGGAGGGATGCGGCTGGCTGCTGCGTCTTTGAACGCGTTCGCCTCACTGACAGGCTATATCAAGAGGTTCCCATGGGGGCCTTACCTGTTGTTTGTTTTGTAAATATTTACACAGCAGGGCTTCAAGCTGAGAATCAGGAGTGTGTCTGCGTTCATTGCATTGCCTTTTCATATGAATAGTGAGTTGACAGCACTTTGAGGGATCATAGCAACTGGTAATTGTACCTGGAAATGCTATCACTACTGGTGCAGTCAGTTCCACTGGAAGTAGCATGGGGGTATAGTTTCTGGCTTGTTTTTGGACGCGGATAGGGCTCACAATGAGTTTGTTCTGATTTGACAACATTATTTTGAGATTGTGAAGAACATATTTTTGACTGGGTTCTGTCAATTCAGAAAACAGAGAATTATGAATTTATCAGACACAACAGGGTTCTTAGCCCCCAAACTGGCATGCATCACATGGGGCATACTATCTGACTTGGCATCAGCATCCGTTTGTCTAGACTGCTCCTGATAGAAAGCCTACACATCAGATGACTCTATGCAGAGTGTAGTGCATGGGGACAAAAAGGAACTACTAGCGATGAGAGTCTAACTAATGAACCTGACCTTCAGTGAAATGCTGTTTGTATTTAGCGATTTTTATGGGGGTTGACGGTGGTACATATCTACAGATCTTATAATGAGAATGTGACCAGTGTGGGCCAGCCACTATTATAAGTCAACTGCTCCGTTTCTTTGTGGTAGTGACTCATACATCTCTTCAGCTTTCAAGTGGCTCAGGGTAAACAACAAGACAACGACATACAACAATAAGAAAGGAGTAGGAAGGAGGCTCTTAGTTGTGTCTGCTTGTCATATGAGGGAAAAATATATACATTTTCTATTGTGGCCCCTTTTTCTACAGACCACTGGGTCTAATCATGTGTCCTCTTCCTTATTTGCGCATAAATGCACGCTCATTATAAAATATTTGATGCTTTGCGTGCCTCTTTTTTTTACTGTGCCAGCAAACAGTATCATTAAAAGTAATATGTCACAGATCCCCCCCGGTACTGCTGCTCATTCCGTTCACCAGCTCCGAGGGTCTACGTCACAGGCCTTCTAAGCGTCACTGAACTGGATCATTACCACCAACCCCGGACTGTCTTGTCTCATTACGCACACCTGGTTCCCATTCCCCCTGATTAGTATGTGTATATACAGTATGTGCCCTCTGTTCCCCAATGTCCTTGTCGATTATTGTTGTCAGGATGTTTAGTGTTCAGAGAGGTCTCTGGATAACTCCATGTTAGTTTGGTTGTTTGGTCCCCAATTGGAGGCAGCTGCGCTGCGTTGCCTCTAATTGGGGATCCCATTTAAGGTTGCTGACTGCCCACGTGTGTGTGGGTCATTGTTTGTGTGCATGCTTATGCACCTACGTTGCGGCTGTTGCACTGTTTATTGTTTATTGTTTTTGTGAAGTTCGAGTCAAATAAAGATGTCGAACCACAACTGCTCTGCGCCTTGGGTTCTGTCCCCCACTCGCCGTGACATAATGACCCACCACCACGGGACCCAGCAGACCAAAGCCCTGGAGCTAGAGCACAAGCCAGGGCAGCGGCGACGTCGGCGGGCTCCACGTCCCCGAGAGACCCTCATACAACTTTTTTGGGGGGGCTATGGGGTCTGGCGGAGGGGCGAGACAAGCCCCTGCCGCGACACTCGTGGGGGTTCCAGGCGGAGCCCCTACAGGCATGGGAGCAGAAGTCGGAGGAGGACGACAAGGTGCTCCTGGTCCCCAACTCGTGGATAAGCCCCTGCAGAGCCGAGATCAGTGGGGGAGGGAGGACAACTAGGGGAGTCTGAGACCTCCCACAGCGGAGGACCAGCAGCCGCCGGAGGGGTTCTTCGACCGGCCCCTGGAGGAACAGGGGAGGTGGTGGAGGGCTTGGCTGGAGCCGTGATCTCCCATTCCGGGAGCAGGAACCAGCCGGAGGGAGGACGAGGCCAACTTCGAGGACTGCAAGAGGATGTGGTCCGAACGGCTGGCTGCTTCTCTCCCCGTACCTCCAACGCTGGTTCCCAGTCCTGTACCTCCAGCGCCGGTTCCCAGTCCGGTACCTCCAACGCCGGTTCTCAGCCCGGTACCTCCAGCACCAGTTCCCAGTCCGGTACCTCCGTTGCTGGTTCCAAGTCCGGTGCCTCCTGTGCCGGCTCCCCGCACCCAACCTCCAGTGAGTGTCACCAGCCCGTGGCAACCAGTACCGGCCCAACGCACCAGGCCTCCCGTGCGTCTCCCCAGCCCGGGATGTCCTGTGCTGGCTCCCCGGACCTCGCCCTCCAGTGCATGTCACCAGCCAGGTGCAACCAGTGCTGGCTCCACGCACCAGGTCTCCCGAGCGTCTCCCCAGCCCGGTGCGTCCTGTGCCGGCTCCCCGCACCCGACCTCCAGTGCGTGTCACCAGCCCAGTGCAACCAGAGACCTCTCTGGATAACTCCATGTTAGTTTTGTTACTTGCTCGCCAATTGGAGGCAGCTGCGCTGCGTTGCCTCTAATTGGGGATCCCATTTAAGCTTGATGCCTGCCCACGTGTGTGTGGGTCATTGTTTGTGTGCATGCTTATGCACCGACAGTGGGGAGAACAAGTATTTGATACACTGCCGATTTTGCAGGTTTTCCTACTTACAAAGCATGTAGAGGTCTGTAATTTTTATCATAGGTACACATCAACTGTGAGAGACGGAATCTAAAACAAAAATGCAGAAATCCAGAAACACCATCCCAACCGTGAAGCATGGAGGGGATGCTTTTCTGCAAAGGGGACAGGACGACTGCACCATATTGAGGGGAGGATGGATGGGGCCATGTATCGCGAGATCTTGGCCAACAACCTCCTTCCCTCAGTAAGAGCATTGAAGATGGGTCGTGGCTGGGTCTTCCAGCATGACAACGACCCGAAACACACAGCCAGGGCAACTAAGGAGTGGCTCCGTAAGAAGCATCTCAAGGTCCTGGAGTGGCCTAGCCAGTCTCCAGACCTGAACCCAATAGAAAATCTTTGGAGGGAGCTGAAAGTCTGTATTGCCCAGCGACAGCCCCGAAACCTGAAGGATCTGGAGAAGGTCTGTATGGAGGAGTGGGCCAAAATCCCTGCTGCAGTGTGTGCAAACCTGGTCAAGAACTACAGGAAACGTATGATCTCTGTAATTGCAAACAAATTGTTTTTAACAATTGTTTACAGACAGATTATTACACTTATAATTTACTATATCACAATTCCAGTGGGTCAGTGGATCAGAAGTTTACATAAAACATTTTTAATGAGGTCTTGGCTGATTTCTTTTGAGCAAAGAGGCACTGAGTTTGAAGATAGGCCTTGAAATACATCCACAGGTACACCTCCAATTGAGTCAAATTATGTCAATTAACCTATCAGAAGCTTCTAAAGCCATGACATCATTTTCTGGAATTTTCCAAGCTGTTAAAAGGCACAGTCAACTTAGTGTATGTCAACTTCTGACCCACTGGAATTGTGATATAGTGAATTATAAGTGAAATAATCTGTCTGTAAACAATTGTTGGAAGAATTAATTGTGTCATGCACAAAGTAGATGTCCTAACCGACTTGCCAAAACTAAAGTTAACGTGGAGTGGTTGAAAAATGAGTTTAATGACTTCAACCTAAGTGCATGTAAACTTCCGACTTCAACTGTATGTAAACCTCCGACCCACTGGGAATGTGATGAAAGGAATAAACATTGAAATAAATCATTCTCTCTACTATTATTCTGACATTTCACATTTTTTAAATAATGTGGTGATCCTAACTGACCTAAGACAGGGAATTTTTACTAGGATTAGAATTATGAAAAACTGAGTTTAAATGTATTTGGCTAAGGTGTATGTAAACTTCCGACTACAAATGTAGCTAGCTAAAGTTATACCAGATCTACAGTCAATATGGCGACATCACAATGATGACAAAATGTTTCCCCACTAATTATTTGCCTTCTTTTGAAATGTCTGCATTGAATAGAACATTAAGTCAGGCATCAGTTTTCAAAAGAACATTCAAAACTTTATTGTGACGAAACGTGCAAACATAAATAGCAAGTGTTGATGTGTGAAGAGGTGATCTCTGTAGTAATGTTGAGGGGATTCAATTTTGAAACAGTTTTTCATTTATTCCAGAATCACATCCCCATGAAGTGTTTGTTTATGTCAGTAGCGGTGCATGGGTAAAATCATCGGGGAAGCCAAGCCAGGAAAAAAGCCATATTACAACCTATGTTGGGTAATTGCATTGCTTTCTCTATAACCCTTTTGTTCATATGCCACCATGATATACAATATAGTGGTCATGCAATAGCATATGTATTTGAGGACATATAGTATCATACGTCTTACACGGTCGTACAATAGCATATGAATTAGATTATGTAACTTACTATACTTTTTGGAGGATGTATAGTATTGCACATATTTTACTGAGACTAGGATGCTTGTTGTGCTGTAACAAAAAACATATTATTGTGGGACAATTTAAGTTGGTGGTTAGGGGAACTAACAACAAAGGTTAGGAGAACTAAATGACAAAGGTTAGGTAAATGTACATAGCAGGTTAGGTGAATTGGGTTAAGTTTAGAAAAAGGGTTAGGGGAAGGGTTAACTAAAATGCAACAGTTGTCCCCTACGCGACTCGAACTCGCAACCTTTTAAATGCTAGACTGTCGTGAATTACGCCCACGCTTGCCACTTTATTATAGTATTTGAATGAAACATTCTTACATATTGTACCTTTAATGACTTTGAATAATTTTTACCATTAGGATAACATTGTGCCACCAGTAAGAGCACTAACACCAATGATGGTAACACCAATGAGAAATCTTAGGTTATTGAGGATGTTTTCAAATGGAGGCCACAGATGCTTAAAACTAAGGTAATTAACCCTTTAAAAATAATTTACTAAAGTGATATGATTAATAATTTTGGGTAATGTTATTTTCCTTCATTTAAATTGAGTAACACCAAGTGAAACTTTGGATTTAGACACACCGGTACCAGTTTATTTTAATGGTCCATATAAACCCTTTATAAGGTATTTATAAATTGTGAGTTCACCATTCATGAATCATTACTCCCACATTAATAAATCATTTACTAATCATTAGTAAAGTATTTTTAAAGTCCCTCATCTAGAGTGAATGCTATTTGTACTTTATAAATACTTTATAAATCAAATCTAAGCTAATTTTATTTGTCCCGTGTGCCGAGTACAACAGGTGTAGACCTTACCGTGAAATTCTTACTTACAAGCCCTTAACCAACAATGCAGTTTTAAGAAAATAGAGTTAAGAAAATATTTACTAAATAAACTAAAGTAAAAAAAAAAAAAAGTAACACAATAAAATAACAATATTGAGACTATATACCAGTGTAATTTCTCACAAAAAGATGGGCATGCCATTGGTAGACATTCCTGCAGTACCTGGTAAAAGAATAAGCAGACAACACAGGATGTTTAAGGAAATATAACTAGTTTACTAACATTTTAGTGCTGAGGATTAACTGAAAATTCAGATATATTAATTGACCAACTTCAGTTCAATTATTTGAATTCAATTCAATTTTTTGTACCCCTTTTTTGTGGTATCCAATTAGTAGTTACAGTCTTGTCCCATTGCTGCAACGCCAAGCCGCCCTGCTTCTTTGACACACTGCACGCTTAACCCGGAAGCCAGCCGGGGTAATGTGTCGGAGGAAACACCGTACACCTGCAAGCATGTACCCGGCCCCCCACAGGAGTTGCTAGAGCCCAATGGGATAAGGACATCCCGGCGGGCCAAACCATCCCCTAACCCGGACGATGCTGGGCCAATTGTGCGCTGCTTCATGGGTTCCCTGGGATTGAACCAGGATCTGTAGTGATACAGCTAGCACAGATGCAGTGCCTTAGACCGCTGCGCCACTCGGGATGCCCCTGAATTATAAATATATATATATATTTTTCTTCCTGTGAGCTCAATGCGCACATTGCACAGTTTCTCTAGAGATAAATCAGATCCTGCCTGAACTGTGTGAGTAGTAGTTTCCAACAGGCCAATATTCTACATAGTTTAGCATATAAAACGTGGTAATAAACTACAATGATCATCATCCATTTCGGATCTACTTTCCAGTCTGTGTTTCTTTTACGCCTGCTACAGAAGAGACAAGGACGCGTGGTCGTGAGGTGATTTAGAGTGATATAGAGAGCAGCTGTTGCTACGTCAGGTATCTCTACCTGAAAATACATGATCTAAGTGATTGATAGTTGGTATTCAGCAGCCATAAAAGTATGCCTTATTTACTTTGAAGAACTACTAAAATAGTGATTTTGTCAGACGGTTTAGGCTACGGCTCTATAGAGATGATGACTTGAAATAATAATAAAATAAGTCATCAAATAAAACAAATGTAATATATGATTAGGACAGCTCGTCAGTGGCGCAGCCCACTTCTGGAATTGGAAAAGAGCAGAGAAAACAGGTACTCTCGACTGTCAAGCTTATTCCTGATCCCAGGTTTAGGCTGTTACTTACCTTCTTCTTCTCACTGAGGTCAATGGTGCATGAAGAACCCCACAGGGATGAATCCTGAGGTTACGGATCAAATCATGCAGTTGTGGGTCATATCATAATTCATTCGTAACTTTATTTATTAATTTTAACTAGGCAAGTCAGTTTACAATGACGGCCTACACCGGCCAAACTCGGACGACGCTGGGCCAATTGTGCACCGCCGTATGGTACTCCCAATCACGGCCGGTTGTGATACAATCGGGATTCGAACCAGGTTGTCTGTAGTGACGCCTCTAGCACTGAGAAAGTTGGTCATACTGGTCTATTACACACACATGAAGGGTCCATGTATGAATTGTATGCAGTCAATGTACTGTCATTTCTATTTTTCCATTCATAAAGCATTTATTAGAAAAATAATACAGATTCAACACAGAATGAAAATATTACCCTTTTAGGTCCCGCTTTAAATGACATAAGCTTATAAAGCCTTCATAATGCCTCCATAAGCACTGCATAAATGTGTTACAAAGCATCTACTGTTTAACCGTATGCCATGCTTTAGAAAGGGTTCATAAATGACCAATTTCATTGTGATGTCGAGGAGGGCTGTTAATGAGTTCAACGATTTGATTCTTAAACTTTACCTCAAGGATTCAAACCTGTGGGGATCTTCATGCACCATTGACCTCAGTGAGAAGAAGAAGGTAAGTAACGGGCCTATACCTGGGATCAGGAATAAGCTTAGTTGAGTAAGTCTGCAGCGCATTTCAGTTACAGGCTATATGTCAGTATAATTTTCAAAATGTGGTTTGGCCTATTGGCATATTCACTAACACTGGTATGGCATAAGCACACTTTTGAGAACAACCATAATGATGGCACTACGCTGTATTGTTAATTATATGGAGTGGCCATTCTTATTAATGATGCATCTATTAATATATATGAGCTCCTGCATAATGGAAACACGATGCACCTGCTCAATTTCGAGTGTCATAGCAAAGGGTCTGAATACTTATGTAGAAAAGGTATTTCAATTTTTTATTTCTAAAAACCTGTTATGTAAATAAGGTATTTCTGTTTTTTATTTCTAAAAACCTGTTTTTGCTTTGTCATTATGGGGTATTGTTTGAAGGTTGCAGAGGATTTTTTTTTTTCTAATAAGGCTGTAACGTAAAAAAAATGTTGGCTACTAAAGTTAACAGGGCAAGTTGAAATAAATGGCACTAAAATAAAGGTCTAAAAGCAAGGAAACAATAGGTAATCTACCTTCTCTATCTCCTGTAATTAAATAATATACTAAACTATAGTATCACTATTAACTATCTCAATCTCAATCTATCCAACATCACCAACTCACCAAGCTTATAAATCACACATGCTACTACACTCTTAGAAAAAAAGGTGCTATCTAGAACCTAAAAGTGTGATTTGGCTGTCCCCATAGGAGAACCTTTTGATGAACCCTTGTTGGTTCCATGTCGAACCATTTTGGTTCAAGTAGAACCATTTGCAGTTCTTGTCGAACCCTTTCCATAGAGGGCTCTACATGAAACCAAAAATCGTTCTACCTGCAACCACAAAGGGTTCTCCTATGGGCACCCTTGGAAACCTTTTTTCTAGTAGTGTAGGTTTATTCTCTCATCCTTTGATTCGATAGACAACATGCATTTATTGGTTGGAGGACGTCTCCAGACGTCTTCATAATTACCATGTAGGTCTATGGAAGGGGGTGAGGAGCACGAGCCTCCTAGGTTTTCTATTATTGTCAATGTAGACAAAGCAGGGTGGGAAATAGCTGTCCATTCTAGCCAATGAGAGGGCAGATACGCATGTGAACAGGCACAACTCTGAAATAAAGTTTTTATTTCATAGCTGTCGAAATGTCACTTGCGTCCACTTATATCAGTGCATTCGTAACAACCTAAACATTACGAAACTTCTATTAGATCAAATAAGCCTCATGCAGCAAATTAGCAATTCCATGTTTGGTTGACCAAATTCTCATTGACCTCCATACAAAAATTCCTCACTTCCTGGTCTTATTTTCGTGGACAGATTTTGGGTGGGGTAAACCCTCTCGCTTCACTTCTTCCTCTTTGGTTTTAATTAGGTATTAGGTGACGTGAATATATTTAGTATAATTTCAACTAAAATTTATAAAGTTTTTAAAGAGATTCTCCGGTACTTCTGTATACTTTTTAGCCAGTATATGCACCACTACGTCACTTATGTGCAGATATATGCATGTCATTGCTTCTCTCTCGCTCTCAAACTCATAAAAGACACACACTCCTCCATTTACTCTGCCTTATGCCCTTGGGGGAATCCCCTTCACTATCTTGGCCGTCGGTTCAAACGATTAGCCAAACAAGGGAAGTTCGCAACGTAAGCCCCTCAGGCCTCATTTTGATCGTTGAGTTTGATAGTGTACAATTATGTTCACTTCGGGGCCTGAAACGGCCCATATTTCAATTCGCAATGATTGTACAACCGCTAAGAAAAGTACGCCAAAACCTCAACGACAATATAGAGAAGTCAACATAGAAGTGTAAGTAAAAATGAATGTAAATAAGTTAGAAATTGTGCTACTAATGCACATGATGCACAAACATTTCTCGTAAAAGTAATTATATTTTTGTTTGGTTAGCTTTTGGAAATTGTAGAAATAAAAAATGTTCCTTCTTCAGATGTTCCAGCTAGGCAGGCTAACGTTAGTTATCTAATTAATTTGCTAACTATCATACAGTAGGCATATACAGGGCCGGCCCTAGCTATTTGGGTGCCCTAAGCAAGATTTGGTTTTCGGGCCCCCAACCTCACAGGTAAAACGTTTGGTGGTCCCTCTCTTGATGGTGGAGAGATTTTTTTTGTACATTTCCCTTAATTCTCTCCATGAGACATAGAGAAAATGTTGTGGTTTTAAAGCAAATTGTGGGGGTTGGGGGCCCGCTAGCGTCTGGGGGCCGTAAGCAATCCCTTATATCACTTATGCCCAGGGCCGGCCCTGGGTGTATATGAATAATTATATAGTTAATATAAGTAGACATGCAATCATAATTGACTGTAGTGCATATAAAGCACCCACAAGCTACCGGTAGCTGAAAACAATCGTGGTGGGATGAACGAGTGATGAATTTCCGTGCAAGGGCGGTCCATTTAAAATAAATTCCTTCCTCCCTCGCCCCTTGCCCTGCAAGTGTAAACTCGTCAGACATCATGATATGTCATCAGAGGTGTCCACTTAATTTGAGGGCTGAGGGGAGAGGGTGTGTCTGTTAAGTGTTTGGAATGCAGTCTCTCTCTCTCTGCTGTGTCCACTGAGCCGTTGGGCTCGCCCTACAACCTCATTGGATAATGCTGGGCAGTCCTCTTGCTAGCTTTCACTCAAATGCGGGGGGCTGAAGCTCATTGGCTATATCTCAAATTGCTAGGGGGCTATCCCATGTGGGGGAAATGTAGGGAAAATGGCGTGGCACAGCTTCAAAACAGTCGCTTTCAAACTAGGGATTTGTGGCTAATTGAGGTAAAACAGTAATTCTTCTGATAGATTATGCATGTATGAACTACACATTGACACTTTCAGCCCAAAACTGGAAATTTTAAAAATACTTTCTTAGTCGCCAAAGTACCCAGTGGTGGAAAAAGTGCCCAATTGTCATAAATGAGTAAAAGTAATACCTTAACAGAAAATGACTAAAGTAAAAGTGAAAGTCACCCAGTAAAATACTACTTGCTTAAAAGTCTGAAAGTATTTGTTTTTAAATATACGTAAGTATCAAAAGTAAAAGTATACATCATTTCAAATTCACAATTTTCTTCATAATAATGAGTTTGAAATGTCTTTATTCTTTTGTGAGTGTAATGTTTACTGTAAATTTTTTCTTATTGTTTATTTTCTACTTCACTTGTTTTGGTTGTTTCCGTCCCTGGACTTGAAGTATGCGCACATCGACAGCAGTCACCCTCGAACTATCGTTATCTATTACGCCACAGTGCGCATATACAGTAAGTGAAACAACTCAAAATGTGTGTGACGTCGCGGATTGAATCGCTGCAAGAGCGCACCGCTAACTAGCTATCCATTTCACACCGGTTACATAGGCAACATATTTTTATGTCAGATGGTCCCTGTCATCTCTCTGTAGTGTTCTTTCCAACTGCACTGAAGCGAAACAGGAAGCTGTATCATGGTCTAATTGTTTTGCCTAGTCTGCAAAACCATAGCGGTCAAGGTTTGACCTTTTGCACTTTTTTGGCGTCCCATTTGGCAACCTATAGGCTAGTCCCTACTTAGTGCACTACTTTTGACCAGAGCCCTACTCTGTACAAAAGTAGCAAGTGCATACTGGAAATAGACTGTCATTTGGGAGTGGAACCTTTTATTTTACTAGGGAACGAGGACCTGCTGTGACTCATTTTTATGACATGGAACTGAAGTCCATTTTTACTGTAGGGACGAGGTAATGATGCGTTATACTGTCAAACATGTGACTCCTCTGTACGAGTTCAATAACTTTTTATAGATCCTATAAGCAAATTGTAGCAAGAGTTACCTTGTATTTTGTATTTATGTTACAACAGTTGTGTTTGCACTTGTCTGCTCTCGCAAGAGCGACTCAACAACGATATGTCAACATGGGGACAACGGGTCCGAAAATTCGTTACCGTGGAGCCGGTTATTTTTTTCTACATGACCAGCACGTTTATCGTGACGCCCGCATATCAACAGCTGGTCATCGCAAAGGTACAGTGGGCCAACGATCATTGTTTATTTATTAGGCTATTCATTAAACTATCAGAACTATGGTTTATATTTTTAGTAGCGTAGGCTAAACCCGATTTTTGTTGCTTATACATGTTAAACTAGACCAATCTTTCGACCAAAATTATGTGAAACAGTCCTGTCCTTTCCAGTGACATATGAACAGTAAAACTCTAAATCAATCAACCTGACATTCAGATTAAAATAGTAGACCTACCATTAGATATGATATACCTACATTCAGAGTAGAGTGCATACAATTTGGGCACAATTATTTTTTATTTATTGTATCTCAATGGAACTCAAAGCTAAGACATAGGGCTGATCCGATATATGCTACTGTATGCTTGTGGGATACATAGTGAATATAGATACAAATATCAGATTCCCACAGCTCCCTGCCTTTTTATTAATATACAGTCTATACTCCCTCCTCTCTCGCCTACCTCCGCCAAACTCAATTCAATATCCATGTAAAGGTGAGGCAGCACATGCACATAAAAATAGAATACAATACAGAGTTCAACATTCGAATAACATCTGTATGTACACTACCGTTCAAAAGTTTGGGGTCACTTAGAAATGTCCTTGTTTTTTAAAGAAAAGCTATTTTTTTTCCCATTAAAATAACATTGATCAGAAATACAGTGTAGACATTGTTAATGTTGTAAATGACTATTTACAATGGAATATCTACATAGGCGTACAGAGGCCCATTATCAGCAACCATCACTCCTGTGTTCCAATGGCATATTGTGTTAGCTAATCCAAGTTTATCATTTTAAAAGGCTAATTGATTATTAGAAAACCCTTTTGCAATTATGTTCACATAGCTGAAAACTGTTGTGCTGATTAAAGAAGCAATATAACTGGCCTTCTTTAGACACGTTGAGTATCTGGAGCATCAGCATTTGTGGGTTCGATTACAGGCTCAAAATGTCCAGAAACAAAGAACTTTCTTCTGAAACTTGTCAGTCTATTCTTGTTCTGAGAGATGAAGGCTATTCCATGCTAGAAATTGCCAAGAAACTGAAGATCTCGTAGAAAGCTGTGTACTACTCCCTTCACAGAACAGCGCAAACTGGCTCTAACCAGAATAGAAAGAGGAGTGGGAGACACCGGAGCACAACTGAGCAAGAGGACAAGTACGTTTCGGTGTCTAGTTTGAGAAACAGACGCCTCTTCACTGTTGACATTGAGACTGGTGTTTTGCCGGTACTATTTAATGACGCTGCCAGCTGAGGACGTGTGAGGCACGCTTTCTATTCCAGGTCTAGGCTTAATCTTGGTCTGGAAACAGGCCCTTAAAGTCTCTGTTCCTCTGTCCAGGTGTGCTATGAGCTATTTCAAGACTCTTACATCTGCAGCAGCCCGGAGAACTACAAGGATGAGGAGGAGCTGATCGAGGGCCGTTCCTCCTACATCATCCTGCTCTTCACATGTGTGACCAGCCTACTGTCCATCCCTCCAGCCATGCTGCTAGGCTCCTGGTCCGACCGCTCCAGCCGCAAGGCCGTCATGCTGCTGCCTTGCCTTATGTCTCTGGTCAGTGGTGGTGTGTTCATAGCCATGTCTCTGCTGGAGGACATGAGTGTCTACTGGTCACTAGCCGCCGCAGGGGTAACGGGCCTCTCTGGAGGATACGTCACAGTGTTCCTTAGCTCGTTTAGTTACTTAGCAGATGTCACAGCCGGGTTGGGGAGGAACCGTACTCTGCGTATGGCGGCGGCAGAGTCGATGATCTTCGTAGGAGGGACTGTGGGGTTCTTGTTAGTGGGTTTCTTGATACAGGAGTTTGGGCTGACCTCTGCATTTGTGGCATACTGCTCCTGCCAAGTTCTCTCAGTGCTCTATATTCTGCTTTGGTTACGGGATCCTGAACGCTCAGTCCCACCTCCACCCTCAGGGGAAGATGGAGATGGAGACGGACTGCCATGTGAAGCTGGTGATACTGACACTGAACCATCATCCAACCTGTTGTGCCTGTCTGATGTCAAGAGGTCCTTCCAAGCCATGTTCAGGAGGAGGCCAGGACAGCAGAGGCAGAAACTCCACCTCCTTATAGTCTGCACATTCATCAACAACCTGGTAGCTGTAGGTGAGTAAACTCCATCTGTTGTTTGATCGTTATCGTCTCAACACAGCTGTTCAACTGAGAGTTTTCAAATGAGCTGTTAATGCCATTGTTTTCCTATTTGAAACATACAGTATGATAGGCCTTCACAATATAAGCAATACAGCATCTGTGCACTCAACAATGTTACATGTGGTTAAAGAGCTCATAATCCAGGTTGGAGAGGTGATGCTTTCCCATTTAGTCTGTGACGGCTCGGCTGCTCCACACGGTGCCACAGGGGCTCTCAGAACGCTCTGCTGCCTTTTGTTGGGCTGACTGAGGCAGGCAGCCCCATCGATTCAGAGGAGGAGATGTATCATGTGCCCAGTCTATGGGGGATGTCTGAGTGTTGCTTATTTTCAATCGAGCTGTCACATTGTTTTCTTATTTGAAACATACAGTACGGTAGGCCTTTACAGTATAAGCAAAACAGCATCTGTGCACTCACTGTCACCAAGATACAATGTTGAATGTGGTCCAGTGTTTACATTCCCTGTCTCATGTCATCTAATATCTTATTTTGAACACTGGAATATGTAAGCCTACTTCCTGCATGTAAGATAATGTTTCTTAAATACCTTTGTCAATGTATAGTTTGTCATCCATACATGAACACATGATTATTTAATTTATGTACAGTTATGGTACACTACATAATAAACCCAATACATTTTTTTAAATGGCCAAGGCTGTCAGTTATATAGTTACCGTTATAGTAATTCATACCTGGTTATGAATACATTACAAATGTACATCAGAACTCATGTCCATACATTCAAGAGGCCATGTAGTCAAGCAAGGTCATATGCAATAGAACCCTAAGCGGTGAAAAAAATGCCAGTATCTCTAATGTCTTATATAATCATCCCTAAAAATTTCTTTATGAAATGGAAAATTACGTCTACCATTTCAGTGACAGCCTGTATTTACAGAAGTATGTGATTGCACTGTACACCTACACGTAAAAAGATCCAGTGAAAGACAGGAAAGACAGTCATGAAAATCTATGGTTCATGTATATATATAAACGGCAAGTAAGATTCCACTACAACAACTGCAACTCCACTACAACAACTACAACTATATATGAACCTTTCCTCCATAACTCAATCCAAACACTAATTACCTTGGCAATCATTCATTGTGTGTTTGTTTCCTTCCTCCAGGAGAGCAGGCTATCTCCTTGCTCTATTTGATGTACGAGCCCAGGGAGTTCACAACTGAACTGTATGGTGTGTTCAAATCTGTCCAGATGCTGCTGTTAGTAAGTGTCTCTGCTTCATCAGAAAGGTCATGATTGTGATTTAGAGGCTCCAAAATGCAAACATCAATTGATTTCTCCCGGCAACTAAAGACTCACTGAGAAATGCATTGATCATTCTACTTTAATAAGACAATAATATGTAAAGATTTGGCTGATATGGTGCAAAAATGATTGAAGTCTGATCCACATATCTTGAGGTCCAGCTCTTTACTGTACATTTCAAGTGGAAGCTACATTTGTTTGCCTTACCACCTGCAGCTATGGGTTTATTTGTTCAGCTGATGCACTCATAAAACTAAATCTAACTGAAAAAATTATGATCCCATGGCCTTTGGTCTTAGAGTACTGCCACTGGTAATTGCATAATGTTGTCAAAACATTTGCACATGACCCAGGTCACATGATTACTGTTCCTCTGTCTGCATACTGTGGTTAGTTACCCCCATGCGACTTTCCACACCAAGGTCCACAGGACTTGATGATAGTTCATGATATGCACTAGCTATGCCCCATGGCTATGCCCCATCCAGTCCCCACACATTTACAATGACACGTTATTCTTACCTTTTGACCTTGTTTTAGAAATCCAAAATCGACACATAACAGCAAAATAGAAACAAAAATAGTTGAAATAAAACAAATGCATTGCATCGCTGAAATCACACAAAAAAAAAACGATGTACTTACACTTTACAAGACCTTTACCCATCTGAACCCATAGCAACCATAGTTGTAATGTGTTCACAGCAGTTACAACTCAGATGCTGTATGTATGTAAGAGGCTCTTATTTTCTCCATCTGTCAAGGGACCCTTTGGGTGTGGGTGTGTGGTTGTGAGGGGGGGGGTGCAGGCACTTGAGTGTGTCTCTCTTCGTCCTTCGTGATCTCATGAGTCTGGGTCGATGCCTTGTCTTGGTGTGACACTTACACAAAGACTGCTTGTTAAAGAGCTCAGAACCTAGATCGGAGGGGTGATGCTTTCCCATTTAGTCTGTGTCGGCTCGGCTGCTCCGCAGCCCCATCGATTTGAAGGAGGAGGTGTATTATGTGCGTAGTCTATGGGGGATGTCTGAGTGTTGCTTATTGCCCTCTGCTACAAACACACAAAAATACTTTAATTACCAACAGATGAAAGACTTTAGAAAGGGGAAAAACTGCAGGGTTTGTTTTTAGCTCTCAGGATTTAAACTGTGAAAGGTGAAAAGCGCTAGGGGAGTTAGGAGGAGCGAATGAGCAGCTTGTAGACTAAGCACCGGCTATACTAACGCACGTAATCCATTCCCAATATTCATGTTAGTTGCACAATAGAATATCAAAAGGTTATGCAATGGCACAATTTGTTTTTTTGATTAATCCTCAGTAGAAACAACCTTAGCAGGCCTGGGAGAGCAGCAGGGGTGAGTTCACGGCTCCTCTCCTTGAGGTAGCTTTTAATAATTGGCTTAAAGGTTGAGAATGAGATTGACTTGTAATTAGGGCAGAGCAGAGTTCCCTAAGAATGATTAAACACCACAAGCTCTAATGAGTTGATTAAAGTAAAAACATAGAGAGCTGACCTTCTCAGAGAAATGTTTATGCATTCTTATTATGTTTCCTAGTGCAGATTTGAGACTGCTGGTGAGGGAAGGGGGCAGAGGGGGGATGAGGACACTGGCAACTTGTCACCCTGAGCTGGACGGGATAATTAAATCAAATCTGTCAGCTTTTAGACAAAGGGGGCAAATGAGTCACGTTACACACAGGCACTCTGACAGGCATAAACAGACGCACACACAATACACACTCGGGCGTGAAGTGTATGCATGCACATATATAGCCTACACACACAGGCATGTACACACGCAAAAGTACATAAATAATCTATGTTTGTTGTTTTGACGCCATCTCATCATGCACAATCTCTAAAGGTTAATTGATGCAGTTTTTTGGTTAACTAAGGAGATCTGAGGTTCAAATATATAATGACTTGTTGTAGGATAAAAGCCAAACAGCAGGCTTTCCCAAATGACCCCAAGTTGTATTTTTTTAGGAGCGCCCAGTAAATTGATTGCCCAACTGTAATTGCAGATGGTTAATTATCAGGAATAATATACTCTGTATTATCCCATCACTCAAGAATGTATCTAATTCATTCAACTTCCAATCAAGCATAAAACACTCATTAATATGCAATAAAAAGTGTCTAAAGGTATGTGATGTTTTGTCCTAGGGGTTTACCCTGCTGGGGATCTTCCCACTGCTTATGAGAGTGGTAGGAGAGATGACTCTGGCCAAAGTGAGTGTCCTCTTCAGGACAGCAGGCTTAGTTCTAATGGCCTTCTCCACTAACACATGGATGGTGTTTCTAGGTGAGGGGACCTATGTATGGATTGATGATGTACTGAACTAATACTAAGAATATGGATAGATCAGCACTCCTACTCTGAGACACTATGAATAAAAGCCCTGATGTTTTCTCAAATAGATAGAACATATCTCTCAAAGTTGTGGTGCCCTATCATCCTCCTGTAGAGTTACCCTCCTACATGCTTTTGCTCCAACCCTAATCTAACACACCTGATTCCTGATTCCTCACCAGGACCCTGATTGGCTGTACCAGGTGTGTAACAGCAGGGTTGGAGTAAGCGTGTAGGTTCAGGGCCTC
Source organism: Thymallus thymallus (assembly GCA_023634145.1). Lineage (NCBI taxonomy): Eukaryota > Metazoa > Chordata > Actinopteri > Salmoniformes > Salmonidae > Thymallus > Thymallus thymallus. Next base: position 24,040,205 of record CM042406.1, read on the forward strand.
CCCTTCTGGGAAGAGGGTGGCCACACCCGGTATGAAATAAAAATATTTTAAAGATTTCACAATATGCAGAGACCTTCGTAACTGATGAAGTTAAGACTGCAAAGTTAAGAGTACAGGCTGGATTGGATTTTAGCCAGGAGTTGTGATGATGTTGACACACTTCGACAATGCTGTGCTTTAATTAAAAAGAGACACAAATCCTTTTGTCCTGGAGTATGTCAAGTTGTTGTTTTCCTGATGAGCTGCTTTAACACGGACACCTTTAAGATAACAGTGCATTGTGCTGGCCTAGTGGTCAGACAGGCTTTTGAGACTGAGGGAGATGGACAGGATGGGTATTGATATCCTTAATTAAATAAATATTTGTAGAAATTGTTATTCTAAATGACGTGGAGGTGGAATAAAGCATTTTAAAGGGTAGATGAGTGACGTGACCACACACACTTTTAAGCATTGTATGAATAATCAGCTACAACCTCACCAGATATCTGTAATCTGCTCTCTTCCTCTGTATGGGATAATGAGGGTTAGCACACTGGTACAGCTTCAGAGTCATCACCTCCATTTCCATAGCCAGGCAGGAGTTGGTTGATCTGACTGAATGTTTTTAAAGCTGCAATATGTCACTTTTTGGGGGCAAAAGCAAGTCTAAGAAGCGTTAGATCTGTTCTGTCTGCGCTATTTCTATGCTTCCAGTTCTTAAGTTTCGGTTTTGTACAACAGCTTCAAACAGCTGAAAATACAATATTTTTGGTTATGGAAAATATACAGTATTTCACAGTGGTTTAGATTGTGCAATGATTCTCTACTGTGGACTTGCTTGTTTTGTCACATAAACTGAAATTAGGCAAACTATTAGAATTTTAGCAACCAGGAAATGGCGGTGCGATTTCTGCATAGTGTACTTATTTATGTAATAAGTACACATACAGAACACTTACACAAAACATGCACACACACAATACACACACACACATACATGGTGCAAACGAACACACACACACACACACACCCTCATTTGGGATGAGTAGGCTTAAAACTGTATATTCTTTAACGTGCATGAGCTTAATAACAAATCAACCTCAGACTATATCTGCCATTACTTTTTACAGTCATCAGGAATAAGGTGGAATAATTGCACAGTGCTGTGATGATTCAATGATGATTTGTTACTTTAGGTGTAAGAATACAGTTTTTAATCAATCTACCATAATTTAAGATGTTATTTATTAATCTACCACACAGCATCGTCTACATATTCAGAAATTAAGAGTCTTACTTTCTAAATATGTTAAATCTGTTGTTATAAAATAACAAAGCAATTCATATGGTATTACTGCTTACAGTATCCTCATAGATAAAGCAGTTTATTGGCTTATATTATGTATCATAGAAGCTTCTAGAATAAATTGTTTTTTAATGTAACTCTTGTTCTACTCTATCCTGTCTGTCCTCCTCTGTCCTGTCTGTCCCCCTGTCGCCTCTGTCCTCTTCTGGGATGTATGCCCTCCTTTCCTGTCTGCCCTCCTGTCCTGTCTGCCCTCCTGTCCTGTCTGCTCTCATCTTATGTCTGTCCTCCTGTCCTGTCTGCCCTCATCTCATGTCTGTCCTGCTGTCCTGTCTATCCTCCTGTCCTGTCTGCCCTCATCTCATGTCTGTCCCCCTGTCCTGTCTGCCCTGTCCTGTCTGCCCTCCTGTCCTGTCTTTCCTCTTCTGACCTGTCTCTCCTCCTGTCCTGTCCTGTCTGTCTGCCCGTTTGTCCTGTCCTCTGTCCTCCTCTGTTCTGTCTTGTCTGTCCTCATTTTGTTCTGTCTGTCCTCCTCTGCCTTGTCCTGTCCCTTCCCCCCAGTGGCTGTGGTGTCTGCCCCTGCCGGCATCACTCAGGCTGTCATCCGCTCTCTGTCCTCCGCCATTGTAGAGCCAGACGAACAAGGTGGGTCCTGAGCTCCACCACATTTGCTCCATCACATTTGACTTATAAAGCCATTTTTACAAAGTGCCTCACAGTAACCTGACCTAGACCCCAAAGAGCAAGCGGAATCACAGTGTCAAGGAAAAACATAATGGAAAGAAAGAAACCTGAAGAGGAAGCATCCTCATACCTTACATTACACTTCAACAAGACTGAAATGAAATGCACTGCCACTTTTAAATTGACATTCAAAAGTACTTAAACTAGCAGCCAGTCTCTCTCAGATCAATAAGTATTCCATGTTGGAACCACTTAAGATTGCCCTCCCTTTTTCTCCATATTCATCTTATGTATCTCTAGTTGGTACTGTAAGCACAGTCACAACCTCACAGAGAGATAATATATCATTGTGTGTCTCTGTTAATTATTCAACCGGGACTGTACATAACATTGTAAATAACATTGCATATTTAAACTTAATGTAGGTTGTCTAAACTGTCCTTTTCCAGGGAACAATAGTCACACCCAAAAAAAAGATTTGTAAGAAAGAAATCAATGCTCAGAATAATTTGTGTCGTCAAGGTTAGAGCAACTGAAAACCCAGAGCCTTATATTTGGAGAGTAGCAACAACTATTTGAACCTTCATGAATTCAGTGGACGGAACTCTGTCAACATAAGGCTCTGCGTGAACCCTGTCTCTTTTGTGACCCCGCAGGTGCGATGTTCTCCTTCTCTGCTTCTGTGGAGACCACATGTATTATGTTTTCAGGGGTGATGTTCAATGGCCTGTACCCTTTGACCCTGCCCACCTTCCCTGGCATGCCCTTCATCGTCATGGCAGGCTTCACACTCATCGACTTCATCTTAATGCAGTAAGTTACCTGCCTGTTGTCTTTATATAACTTATTGATAACCATTTAACAAAAAATATTACAATGAAATACCATGGTTTTGCAATCAGAATTATGATGATTCAAAGTCTTGACATGGACATGCAGTATATGAAAAGAATAAAGATCGATAAGGAGTCATATATGCACAGATGTAGGATCCACATTTAATCACCCTTTTGCAGGAGAACGCAATGCAGGAAATGTAAAACTTGTACTGTTTATGAGGTTTAAAAATGATTTAGAGGTTTGTAATTTCCACTTAGACATTTTTTGACTTAATTTTCCCTTACAAAAAATGTATCAACCCCTACAAAAAGTCCCATTCATTTATAATCCACATAATAATTCACATTTCCTGTTGCTGCAGGATTATTTTCCTACTGTAGCAAATTGGCTCAAATTAAGATCCTACATCTGTATGTACGTAGATTTAGCTGAAGTCACTTTGATTGAAGGGGACATTTCAAAATGTTAATTATTCAAGGGTTTCTCAAAATGGTGTTATTATAATTTTTATTCCAAATGAAAGTATTTTCAAAGGGCAATAAGGAATTAAGATTATATTTACTAACATAGCATGCCCCTAACCAATAGTTTTGTGGTCAATTTGGTCTTTTAACTTGTTTTCAGACACTTAAGTAATCGTCACTTGAATAGACTTTGATTACTTCAGTAATTCATTTCCTAGATTGTGTGTGTGATTTGCATATACAATGGAAAAGTAATCACAGTACAATAATGTATAATTGTTGCGAGAAGGAATCATCGCTACTGTATGAATTTAATTTAATTTCCGGCGTGTGTGGGTTGCTTGCTGATAGTTATCAGGTTCCTATTCATGGGGAGTGAACCGTTTAGTCTCAAGCTGAGATGGGTATCAACTTTTAAATAGATTTTTATAGATTTTGTAATGTACTTTATTAATTCTATTAACTTACTTTTGAGCTGTCGCTTGAATGTTGAATATAGTACAGGACCTTCGGTCTTCATGGCTGTACCTATCCTTTCTATTCATGGCCATAAAGTAAATGGCTATGAATGAAAGCCTGTAGGAATAGGCTAAACAGACTGTATCTCCCACAATACCAGGGATCAGGATTGCCCAACATATATCACTCTATTCTGCCCTACCATGTTCAACAACAGCAAAAGGTTTTGCTTTAGTGTAGCAACACACAGCACAGAAACGTAATATAATTTAATGATGTCAACACAACATCATACAGTAGTATATCAATTACATTTTACATTTTTGTCATTTAGCAGACTCTCTTATCCAAAGCGACTTACGGGAGCAATTGCCTTGCTCGAGGGCACATCGGCAGATGTTTCACCTAGTCGTCTCGTGGATTCGAACCAGCTGTACCTCAACACATACTGTAGGCTACAATAAGTGAATTCCAAAAGTGAGGCACAGGGCTATCATTAAACACTAACCTGTTTAGCTCTGGTCAAAAGTTGTGCACTATAGGAATAGTGTGCAATTTGGGACGCGTCCTATGACTGACTGGCTGGAGCCCTCAACGCCGCCCTTGTCAAGTGTGACAATAAACAGACACTACCAACTCCATTACCATCCTTTCAATTGATTGTTACGGACCCCATTAGATGTTCTTGCTACTCTATAATTAAGCCATTGTCTTTGGTAATGAAAGTATTAAGTAATGTAAGGATCCCTGTAATAAAAGCGCCATGTGGTCTGGTGGTTAGTGCTAATTTGGTGGAAATATTTGTCCTATTTCACACAGTGTGTATTAATACGCATGTGTGATTTGGAAATGCATATCCCAACTCCCGCTGGGGTCATGGCCAGGGTCAGCCATTATCCACGCCAAACCTGGAGCAATTAGGGTTGTGCCTTGCTCAAGGGATTCGAACTAGCAACCTTTCGTTACCGGCCTAACACTCTAACCGGTAGGCTACCTGCCCCCCATAGTGCGTGTGTGTACGTGCGTGGTTAGTGTAGTGTAGTGAGGAGTGGAGCGGTTATGTTATTGCGCCCAGGCAGTAATTACAACTCTAATGGGATGTTACTCCAAGTCTTCATGGTGTTGGGCCCCCCCCTCCCAGCCATGCTGCTTCTACTACTAAAATACACACAAGTACTCACACACACACCAGAGCCAGACAATTAAGGTGCAAGTTGCAATTAAGCTCTGAAACACTACTCTGGTCACACGTTGTCAGAACACGAAGCAGGGCATATTACCTGTGCTTACTGAAATTATAGGTGTGAATGAATTGCCCCCTCATAAAAGATGGAGGTGATTAGTGAACAAATTACAGGAATTTTCTATTGTAATTTGATGTTGGCTGTGTTGGAATTCTAGAAGTAGAAGTAATGACAGGTTATGGATGATCAGTGTTTTCCATAAATTAACTAGGTATATTTTAATTTAAAAGTTTAGATTCGCTAGTCAGAAAAGTCCAATAAGCCTTCTCCCGCTAGAATGAACGATATTATGCATCTTCTAGTAATCTATTGATAGGACAGGAGCCTGTCAGTCACAAATGGAGTGATGACAGGAAAACACTGCTGGTTTGTCAATCGCTGCCTGTCCCTCCTCTCTGTACTTGTGTTATTTTTGTGCGCTGTGGTTGGCTGCAGTCAAACTTATTTTCAGGGAGAAGAGAAAGCATGACGCTTCATCGTCTCCTGTGAGGGAATGTATATGTCCCAGATAATATAAGTGGGAACAATGAGTTGAAATTCACTTAATTCTTGTTTTGTGGCACATTCATTTATTTTATTTTGCGTGTTTAATATAGCAAGCCACGTAGTCGGGGTGCATAGGCTATTTACTGTGTTTACTCAGCGTTTATTGTGTTGACTAGATTATAAAAGTTTGCGAACTAACTGAATAAAGTCAAACTCTTGTATCCCTTTGCTATTCATAAATCATACAACGTAGTTATACAGTATATGTCCATGGTATTGCATTGGGACAAGTAAACTAAAGATCTTGTTAGTATTTTCCTGGTATTCAAGCCCTTGTCGAGACTTTCCAGTGACCACTAAAGTGACGTCAGTGTGGACTAGTGACGGGTTGTTCGCGAACTAACAGCTCTTTTTGAAAGTCTCTTTTAGGTGAATGTTAGGAACTGAATTGCATCGGCGAGAAGACCGTTCGTTTGTTTCCCTAATGTGCATACTGGTAGGCTATTACTGCTTTTCGGTGATTATCTGCGGATAAAATATGAACAAATTCAATGAAGATGTTGAATCGTCACTGCAGGAACATCAGGTAGTGGAGAGAGAGCCTCATCATTATTGACAGGCCAAAGGGATAGTTCACCCAAATAAAATAATGACACATTGGTTTGCTTACCCTTAGTGTCCACAGCCACAGAGCCAGTAAAATACATAATTTGAAGAACAAACATCACTGAGGCAATTCATAACTTGCAGTAAAACTGTAAATATTACTTTAATGTTTAAAAAGGTAAAATAGTCCTGATCATACAGTACAGGCAGGCCTAGGCAATAACACTGAATTCATGCATGCATTAATTGTAAATTCATATCTTTCTACTCAATACCACAACACATTTGACCAAACTGGGAGTTTAAGTTGTTAAAGGCCGCCAAAATAGAGCTGTATACTGTGTGTGCAGTGTGCATGTGCGGGTGACTAGTTGGAGACAAACGCAGGTTGTAATTTGCTATGGATTTGTAATCCAAATAGAAAACAATTATTTTCAGGAGAGAGAGAGAGAGAGAGAGAGAGAGAGAGAGAGAGAGAGAGAGAGAGAGAGAGAGAGAGAGAGAGAGAGAGAGAGAGAGAGAGAGGAGAGGAGAGGAGAGGAGAGGAGAGGAGAGGAGAGGAGAGGAGAGGAGAGGAGAGGAGAGGAGAGGAGAGGAGAGGTAGGGGGTAAAACATATGACATTATAAAATCAATGTATACAGGCAACATGTGTAGCATAAAAATTGGCAAGAAACAAACTGAATCATTTAACCAGGGGTGGGGCCTCCGCCAGGGTTGCAATCTCAGCCCTGTGCTATTTAACATTTACATCAATGAATTGGCCAATATTCTAGAAAAGTCCTCAGCCCCTGGTGTTAGTCTCCACAATTCGGAAGTTAGATGCCTGCTCTTTGCAGATGACCTGTGCCTGCTTTCACCCACAGCACATGGTCTACAGCAGAGCTTGGACCTGCTAGAGCAGTACTGTCAGACCTGGGCCCTGACAGTAAACCCCAAAAATACCAAAATAATGATTTTCCAGACAAATTCCAGATCCCAGGGAATAAAACCAAAGTTCTCAATTGGTGCAAAACATATAGAGTATTGCACACAATACAACTATTTAGGTTTAAAAATAAGTTCGACTGGACACCTAAATAATGCAGTGAATGAACTGAGAGACAAAGCACGCAGGGCATTCTACGCCATTAAAAAACAAAACCAAATTGAAATACCTATTACAATTTGGCAAAAACTAATTAAATGTGTGATTGAACCAATCAGAGACAGAGCTGCATTTCCTGACCAAATGTCAAAAATATAAAACTATCAGAGAGAGTCACTTCCCCAAATTTGAACAAGTAGTCCGGGGCTTTGAGGACCTCTCTGAAATAGAAAGGCTGCCGATCCTTTTGGGGGAAGACATGGACAGCTGTGCGCTGGCAGCATGCTATGTTGCTGCCTGCCACAAGTTGAGGGACAGTGCCTGACATATTTAATGCCTTTTTTTTCCTATGTTGTTATTTTGTTCTTTGATGTAATTATATTTAAAAAAATATATATGTATGTATATATATATATATGTATGTGCGTGTGTATGTATATGTATATATATATATATATATATAAAATAGAAAAAAAAAAATATATATAGATATATATTTTAAAAAAAAAAATGTTTTATGTATGATACTTTGGCAATATGTACATTGTTGCGTCATGCCAATAAAGTGAATTGAATTGAATTGAAATTGAGAGAGAGAGAGAGAGAGAGAGAGAGAGAGAGAGAGAGAGAGAGAGAGACTTCCTAGTTTTGACCCCTTGGAATACTGATGAGAAAGAGGTTGAGGATGAAAGGGAATCAGTGAAGAAACGATGACAAAGTCTGTCTGTTATTGGGAGCACGTATGTGTGTGTGTATATATATATATGAGAGAGAGACCTGTTTTTGTGTCTACAGTGATCAGAAGAGGTTAGGAAAGTAAAATAGAGGGATGGAGATGGTATGAAATGTAGATTTTTACCACTCAGAAAAAAGTCTGAACCAACCCACAATATACATTTCCCCACAATAAATGGAAATAGATGAGGTTAAGACAGCCTCCCATGTTGTATTATTGTTTTCAGCCTGGAAATCAATATTGGTTGAGCAGGTCGGGAAATTGAATGCTAATGTGGTATATTCCATTGAGATGTACATTTATCATAAAGTAGCCAGCTTAGATTAGAATGAATGACTGTGGCAGTGGTACAGAATGCCATATAAAACATGAACAAATATATTATTATATTCCAATGCTATTTTTAAGAATCAGTGAAAGCAAATTCACAGAGAATAGAACTAAGATGATTACAGACAGAAGTCCAAATGTGTCCAAACTGATGAAAAACATTTGCTAGAGACTGTGATAAAATTTTTGGGAAATTTCAACATCTGTTAGGATGGTCATAGTAGCAGAATACCATCTGGTGAAGGCAAATCTGAAACAGACCAGTGTCTGTTTGTAGTGTCTGTCTGTCTGTTGATGATGTGTAAAAAGTGTGTGGGAACAGTCTGTTACTCATGCTGCTGCTGAATAGAAATGTGTTGAAGTGAGTACATTGATTACGACAGTGAATTGATCCAGTTAGTTAAAGACACAGACACACAAACCTCCAGCTTGGCAGAAATATTCTGCTACTGCTCAGCTTCAAGCCAAAATAAGCATGGCTGTTGGTTCATTACTTTTACATTTGTACCATTACCACCAGGGTTGTTTCCTTAAGACCATGGTTGTTTCTTTCTCTCTCTCTTTCTATATTGATTAATTCCCTGGATTTTTCTGTGCTAGCCATGGACAAAGCAGAGCCAGACTGGCACCCCACTGTAGGTATATGAGTGACAGTCCACTCTGAATGGGCAAATTGTCCAGGAGCTGAAGATACTATTAATGACTTTAACCACGTTTTCCTCCAGCTTTGATGGAAACAGGAAGTTTCGGTACAATTTTATAAATGCAACAGATAATATTTGTTTTTTGTGTCGGTAAAATGAATTATGCGGTGGAAATGCCTTTATGTGTAAATATTGATATAATAACTGTCATGATGCCCGCTTCCCCCTTTCTTGTGGGAGAGTTTATGACTTAACGACACGTTGTAAATTCCTTGCACTCTCTGTCTCTTTCTGGACATGCAGAAAGAGAGAGTCAGAGGATGTATTCTGTTAGAACAAAGAATCTTCTCCCGCCAATACTCCTACATCCCAAAATTATTTATATTTTAGAAAATATGGGAAATGGTCGGTGGAGAATCCAAGAATGACCCTGTCAATTTTGTTTCATTTTGTGACATCATGGAAGATAGTAGGAAAACATAACTGTATCTTTTAAAGTCTACATCTCTCAGTTATTAGCTTTGCACCTGAATGTTGTATAGGATGAATAATTAAGTATAAGAATACTTTTGAAAAGATAGAAATGTGATTTTAGCCTTTTAATGATATAAAGGTTTTCCATGTCCCGTTGCCCACTAACTAAGCCACGCCCCTAATAAGTTCAGAAGAGCGTGTCAGTGTGATGGGACCGCCCCTCTGACCCGAGGGCTTAAGAGAACTCGCTAAGAATTTGAATATTAGTCCAAATATCGTGGAGACGCTGATCCCCGCGTTAAAAATGGTTTAAAAGTACAACTCTACCAATACAAGCAGACAGCGTAGAGTGCGAGCTACACGGCTGGAAATGCTATGAACTATTGATCACTAAAGAAGTGAATCCTAGACTACAGCCTATTTCAGTCTGCAGCTGAAAATGTGTGCATGTCTAGTCCGAGAATACTGATGACAACGCGGAAGCATCTACAAAGTGAAATTAAACTCTCACCCCACTACGACCCGGAACAAAGGACAATGGCGATCTCTACTGGGCTACCCAGAGGCTTACCTCATCGACCAACTATCGAGCCAGCTTCACATAAATACAATGCATTACTTTTTAGAATGAGCGATTCTTAGTGACATATGTATTTGTAATTATGTGATCACAGCGATAGAGACCTTTGTTTCTTCCTTCCAAACCCCTTTCTCTCTGAATCTATCGTGTTATAACAGTCATGTTTTGTTAAGTCCGGTATATACTGTATAATGTTAGGATGTTTTGTATATTCTGTAATTGTTTAATTAGCTAGTAAATAAATCATTTAGCCAATTTGTGAATGGATGATTGATCTAGTAAGTTAGGGTTCATGCAGACCAGGAATTACTATGGTTAAAGAATGAGACTGGCTGAGGTAAAATCCATTATGTTATGATCAGAAAATTATCTGAAGAGAGTTAAAGACTCTATAAACAACATTCTTTGGTGGTGCACCGACTTCCTAGTTAATTAATGTTTACATGATTAAGGTAATCACATAATAATTAAACCTAGAGAATTGATTTGATGATATAAGTCTTCACTTTTAATGATAGTCAAGACACGACATAACCATCATATCGAAGTCAACTTGGAGTCACTCAATGATATGGTGTGTGGTCCTCTCACTATGACTTGGAAAACCATGCAGTTTATTAGGTTACAGATTAAATTAGTTATGAGAGTCTTGACAGGTTGGTAAAAGTGCGCGGTGATCTTGATGCTCTTTTCCAATAAATATGGAGGGTCTTATTCTAGTGACATGATGATCGATGCTTGGCTGCAGTTTGACAAGTAGAAATATTCTCGCTCTCATCCATTATAATCTCAGTATGTAGACCATTGCTTGACTTGGGCAGGAGCTCAATGGAGCTTGAGTACCGGCACCTCAAATCTTCTACTGCTCAAGCTCTTGTTTCTCGTATACAGAATATTAGCTCGGAAAGTATTCAGACCCCTTGACTTTTTCCAGATTGTTACGTTAGTCTTATTCTAAAATTGATTAAATAAAATAAATCCTCATCAATCTACACACAATACACCATAATGACAAAGCGAAAATAGTTTTATAGAAATGTATGCAAATTTATAAAAAATTATAAACAGAAATACCCTTTGCTATGAGAAACAAATTGAGCTCAGGTACATCAGTTTCCATTGATCATCCTTGAGATGTTTCTACAACTTGATTGGAGTCCACCTGTGGTAAATTCAATTGATTGGACATGATTTGGAAAGGCGCACATCTGTCCATATAAGGTCCCACAGTTGACAGTGCATGTCAGAGCAAAAATCAAGCCATGAGGTTGAAGGAATTGTCCGTAGCGACAGGATTGTGTCGAGGCACAGATCTGGGTAAGGGTACCAAAAAATGTCTGCAGCATTGAAGTTCCCCAAGAACACAGTGGCCGCCATCATTCTTAAATGGAAGAAGTTTGGAACCACCAAGACTCTTCCTAGAGATGGCCGCCTGGCCAAACTAAGCAACCGGGTGAGAAGGGCTTTGGTCAGGGAGGTGACCAAGAACCCAATGGTCACTCTGACAGAGCTCCAGAGTTCCTCTGTGGAGATGGGAAAACCATCTCTGCAGCACTCCACCAATCAGGCCTTTATGGTAGAGTGGCCAGACGGAAGCCACTCCTCAGTAAAAGGCACATGACAGCCCGCTTGGAGTTTGCAAAAAGGCACCTAAAGGACTCAGACTATGAGAAACAAGATTCTCTGGTCTGATGAAATCTAGATTGAACTATTTGGCCTGAATGCCAAGCACCACCTCTGGAGTAAACCTGGCACCATCCCTATCAAATCAAATCAAATTTTATTGGTCACATACACATGTTTAGCAGGTGTAGCGAAATGCTTGTGCTTCTAGTTCCAAATAATATCTAACAATAACACAACATATATCCAATACACACAAATCTAAGTAAGGAGTGAATTCGGCATATATACATATTAAAGGGACTAGTGTTCCATTTCTTAAAGTGGCCAGTGATTTCAAGTCTATGCCTATAGGCAGCAGCCTCTAATGTGCTAGTGGTGGCTGTTCAACTGTCTGATGGCCTTGAGATAGAAGCTGTTTTTCAGTCTCTCGGTCCCAGCTTTGATGAACCTGTACTGACCTCGCCTTCTGGATGACAGCGGGGTGAACAGGCAGTGGCTCGGGTGGTTGATGTCCTTGATGATCTTTTTGCCCTTCCTGTGACATCGGGTGCTGTAGGTGTCCTGGAGGGCGGGAAGTTTGTCCCTGGTAATGCGTTTGACAGACACTCTGGAGAGCCTTGCGGTTGCGGGCGGTGCAGTTTCTGTACCAGCCCGACTGGATGCTTTCAATTGTGCATCTGTAAAAGTTTGTGAGGGTTTTAGGTGTTAAGCAAAAGTTCTTTAGCCTCCTGAGGTTGAAGAGGCACTGTTGCGCCTTCTTCACTACACTGTCTGTGTGGGTGGACCATTTCAGTTTATCAGTGATGTGTACGCCAAGGAACATGAAGTTTTCCACCTTCTCCACTGCGGTCCCGTCGATGTGGATAGGGGGGTGCACCTTCTGCTGTTTCATGAAGTCCACGATAATCTCCTTAGTTTTGTTGACGTTGAGTGAGAGGTTGTTTTCCTGGCACCACACTCCCATGGCCCTCACCTCCTCCCTGTAGGCTGTCTCATCATCGTTGGTAATCAAGCCTACTACTGTTGTGTTGTCTGCAAACTTGATGATTGTGTTGGAGGTGTGCTTGGCCACGCAGTCGTGTGAACAGGGAGTACAGGTGTGGGCTAAACCCAGTGTTGAGCATCAGAGAAGTGGAGGTGTTGTTTCCTACGTTCACAACCTGGGGGCGGCCCGTCAGGAAGTCCAGGACCCAGTTGCACAGGTCGGGGTTCAGACCCAGGGCCTCGAGCTTAATGATGAGCTTGAAGCGTACTATGGTGTGGAATGCTGAGCTATAGTCAATTCTGTGAAGTATAGTGGTGGCAGTATAATACTGCTGGGATGTTCTCCAGCTGCAGGGACTGGGAGACTAGTCAGGATCGAGGGAAAGATCTAACATCTCTGGAGAGACCTGAAAATAGCTGTGCAGCAACACACCCCATCCAACCTGAAAGAGCTTGAGAGGATCTGTAGAGAAGAATGGGAGAAACTCCCCAAATACAGTTGTGCCAAGCTTGTAGCGGCATACCCAAGAAGACTCGAGGCTGTAATCGCTGCCAAAGGTGCTTCAACAAAGTACTGAGTATTTTTAATACATTTGCAAACATTTATAAAAATCAGTTTTTGCTTTGTCATTATGCAGTATTTTGTGTAGATTGATGATGGAAGAACAACAACAATTGAATACATTTTAGAATAAGGCAGTAACGTAACAAAATGTGGCGTTACAAAAAAAGTAAAGGGGTCTGAATACTTTCCGAATGCACTGTACCATCTGTGTCCATTATCATGTGAATGCTATAGGCCCATAATCGTATCCAGTGGGTATAACCAAGTTTGCGAGCCTTGCATCACCACTCGGAATACTATTAGATGCACGTGCCTAGGTTTACAATGCAATTATTGAGAGGCTAAGGGACAATGAGCTAATATCTTGCAGTCAGTGTCCTAGCATTAAATGATGGTGTTAACCTTGCCTAAGAGATGAACAGTTCGAGACCAAGGATATACAGTTGAAGTTGGAAGTTTACATACACTTAGGTTGAAGTCATTAACTCATTTTTCAACCACTCGCAGATTTCATGTTAACAAACTATAGTTTTGGCAAGTTGGTTAGAACATCTACTTTGTGCATGACACAAGTAATTCTTCCAACAATTGTTTACAGACAGATTATTTCACTTATAATTCACTATATCACAATTCCAGTGGGTCAGAAGTTTACATACACTAAGTTGACTGTGCATTTAAACAACTTGGAAAAGTCCAGAAAATGATGTCATGGCTTTATAAACTTCTGATAGGCTAATTGTCATCATTTGAGTCAATTGGAGGTGTACCTATGGATGTATTTCAAGGCCTACCTTCAAACTCAGTGCCTCTTTGCGCAACATCATGGGAAAATCAAAAGCGACCTCAGAAAAAGAATTCTAGACCTCCACAAGTCTGGTTCATCCTTGGGAGCATTTTCCAAACACCTGAAGGTACCACGTTCATCTGTACAAACAATAGTACGCAATTATTAACACCATGGGACCACGCAGCCATCATACCGATCAGGAAGGAGACGCTTTCTGTCTCCTTGAGATGAACGTACTTTGGTGCGAAAAGTGCAAATCAATCCAAGAACAACAGCAAAGGACCTTGTAAGGATGCTGGAGGAAACAGGTACAAAAGTATCTATATCCACAGTAAAACGAGTCCTATATCGACATAACCTGAAAGGCCGCTCAGCAAGGAAGAAGCCACTGCTCCAAAACCACCATAAAAAAAGCCAGACTATGGTTTGCAAATGCACATGGGGACAAAGATCGTACTTTTTGGAGAAATGTCCTCTGGTCTGATGAAACAGACAGTGTAGGTGTTAAGCAAAAGTTATTTAGCCTCCTGAGGTTGAAGAGGCACTGTTGCGCCTTCTTCACTACACTATCTGTGTGGGTGGACCATTTCAGTTTATCAGTGATGTGTATGCCAAGGAACTTGAAATTTTCCACCTTCTCCACTGCGGTCCTGTCGATGTGGATAGGGGGGTGCACCTTCTGCTGTTTCATGAAGTCCACGATAATCTCCTTAGTTTTGTTGACGTTGAGTGAGAGGTTGTTTTCCTGGCACCACACTCCCATGGCCCTCACCTCCTCCCTGTAGGCTGTCTCATTATCGTTGGTAATCAAGCCTACTACTATTGTGTCGTCTGCAAACTTGATGAAATTAAAATAGAACTGTTTGGCCATAATGACCTTTGTTATGTTTGGAGGAAAAAGGGGGAGGCTTGCATCCCCACAACATGCAATCATGTTGTGGGGATGCTTTGCTGCAGGAGGGACTGATGCACTTCACAAAATAGATGTTATCATGAGGAAGGAAAATTATGTGGATATATTGAAGCAACTTCTCAAGACATCAGTCAGGAAGTTAAAGCATGGTTCCAAATGGACAATGACCCCAAGCATACTTCCAAAGTTGTGGCAAAATGGCTTAAGGACAACAAAGTCAAGGTATTGGAGTGGCCATCACAAAGCCCTGACCTCAATCCTATAGACAATTTGTGGGCAGAACTGAAAAAGCTTGTGCGAGCAAGGAGGCCTACAAATCTGACTCGGTTACACCAGTTCTGTCAGGAGGAATGGGCCAAAATTCCCAAAACATTTGACCCAAGTTAAACAATTTTAAGGTAATGCTACCAAATACTAATTGAGTGTATGTGAACTTCTGACCCACTAGGAATGTGATGAAAGAAATAAAAGCTGAAATAAATCATTCTCCCTACTATTTTTCTGACATTTCACATTCTTAAAATAAAGTGGTGATCCTAACTGACCTAAGACAGGGAATTTTTACTAGGATTAAATGTCAGGAATTGTGAAAAACGTAGTTTAAATATATTTGGCTAAGGTGAATGTAAACTTCCGACTTCAACTGTATGTGACCGACCGCCTCGATTCTGTCTTATGTAGCAACATTTTTAATTGTGTTTTTTACTTTGGATAAAGTAGAGACACAGAGATAGACCTATGTACATATGCTATATCAAATAAAATCTATATTTGTCACATTCACAGGATACAGACGGTACAGTGAAGGGGTTACTTGCATAGTAGCAATATACATATTTAATCATTATTAGGTGATGCTTACCCTGCACACTTGTCTAAATTGATGGGTCATGTGAAGGAAACTCTATAACATCCCCCAGCCACATCTAGCTAAGTGGATGGGTCACTATTGTCTAATAATGTACACATGTTCATGAAATAGATGGCTGTAATCACCCCCAGACACTCCTGGCTAATTTGATGGGTCATGTAATAATTAGTCCAATGTGTAGTCTTTTGTTTAGACATGTAGCTAGTTAAGCAATTAACCGGCATAATCCCAACTCATACTTCTACCAATACAAACATTGCCATAGCTGTTGTATGACTCTGCAGGTAGCTAAAGCTAACAAACTACATTCAATGTTATCTAGCTAACATTAGGCCATAACTAGCAATGCAAATGGATTTCTGATTCGAATAATATTACTACACAGATCATACACGTAACGTTTGATCGGTGCAAGACTGGGTGGATCACACAATTCAAGTCGCCTCCAAAAATGAAATGGTGTGAGTTGAGATTGGGCAACAAATAAATACGTTTGTTAATAAAATCAACATAATCCCAATTGTGAGCATACATGGATACAGGTCTTCGTTCAGTCAATTCTTGATGTAGCTAGCTAGGTAGTTGTCCATATGAAAAAATGGCGCCAGAGGTAAAGGCAGCCGTTTTACAAGCACTTAATCAATTGTGCTATTATGTGTGTTTTTTTGCGTTATTTGTAACTTATTTTGTACATAATGTTTCTGCCACCGTCTCTTATAACCGAATAGAGCTTATGGATATCAGGACATGTTTTTTTTTCTCCAACTAACAATTATTTTTCAATGAGCCCGACTCGGAGGATGTACTTCATATACCCGACAAGGCCCAAATCCCCGTCATTGGCAGGAGAAGGAGACAGAGGTATCGGGGATGGAGATCGGGGTGTCTTGTAAGGATTTGCCAATGGCGAGTGGGAAATCTGCCTTTACCATCTAATCATTGGACAATAAATTAGACAAGATACGATCACAAATATCCTACCAACGGGACATCAAAAACTGTAATATCTTATATTTCACAGAGTTGTGGCTGAACGATGACATGGACAACATTCAGCTGGCGGGATATACGCTGCACCGGCTAGGTAGAACAGCAGACTCCGGTAAGGGGGGGCGAGCTGTGTATATTTGTAAACAAAAGCTGGTGCACAAAATCTAAGGAAGTCTCTAGATTTTGCTCGCCTGAAGTAGTTTTCATCTATATTTTTCGTGGTTGTTTATTTACCACCACAGATGGATGCTGGCACTAAGACCGCACTCAGTCAGCTGTATAAGGCAATAAGCAAACAGGAAAACGCCCATCCAGAGGCGGGCGCTCCTAGTGGCCGGGGTTTTTAATGCAGGAAAGCGTAAGTCAGTTTTACCTAATTTCTATCAGCATGTTAAAAAAAACTCTAGAACACCTTTACACAACACACAGAGACTCATACAAAGCTCTCCTTCACCCTCCATTTGGCAACTCTGACCATAATTCCATCCTCCTGATACCTGCTTACAAGCAAAAACTAAAGCAGGAAGTACCAGTTACTCGGTCAATAAAGAAGTGGTCAGATGACGCAGATGCTAAGCTACAGGACTGTTTTGCTAGCACAGACTTGAATATGTTCCGGGATTCTTCCGATGGCATTGAGGAGTACACCACATCAGTCACTGGCTTCATCAATAAGTGCATCGATGACGTAGTCCCCACAGTGACTGTACGTACATACCCCAACCAGAAACCATGGATTACAGGCAACATCCGCACTGAGCTAAAGGGTAGAGCTGCTACCTTCAAGGACTGGGACTCTAACCCGGACGCTTATAAGAAATCCCGCTACGCCCTCAGACGAACCATCAAACAGGTAAAGCGCCAATACAGGACTAAGATTGAATCGTACTACTGCAACACTGAGGCATGCATGAGAGCATCAGCTGTTCCGGACGACTGTGTGATCACTCTCTTCGTAGCCGATGTGAGTAAGAGCTTTAAACAGGTCAACATTCACAAGGCTGTTGGGCCAGACGGATTACCAGGACGGGTACTCAAAGCATGCGCTGACCAACTGGCAAGGGTCTTCACTGACATTTTCAACATATCCCTGATATGAGAATGTAATACCAACATGTTTCAAGCAGACCAACATAGTCCCTGTGCTCAAGAACACTAAGGTAACCTATCTAAATTACTAAAGACCCGTAGCACTCACATCTTTAGCCATGAAGTGCTTTGAAAGGCTGGTCATGGCTCACATTAACATCATTATCCCAGAAACCCTAGACCCACTCCAATTTGCATACCGCTCAAACAGATCCACAGATAATTTAATCTCTATTGCACTCCACACTGCCTTTTCCCACGTGGACAAAAGGAACACCTACGTGAGAATGCTATTCATTGACTACAGCTCAGCGTTAAGCAACATAGTGCCCTCAAAGCTCATCACTAAGCTAAGGATCCTGGGACTAAACACCTCCCTCTGCAACTGGATCTTGGACTTCCTGACGTTCCGCCCCCAGGTGGTAAGGGTAGGTAACACATCTGCCACGCTGATCCTCAACACTGTTCACCCACGACTGCATGGCCAGGCACTACTCCAACACCATCATTAAGTTTGCAGACGACACAACAGTAATAGGCCTGATCACCGACAACGACGAGACAGCCTATAGGGGGGAGGTCAGAGACCTGGCCATGTGGTGCCAGGATAACAACCTCTCCCTCAACGTAATCGAGACAAAGGAGATGATTGTAGACTACAGGAAAAGGTGGACCGAGCACGCCCCCATTCTCATCAACGGGGCTGTAGTGGAGCAGGTTGAGAGCTTCAAGTTCCTTGGTGTCCACATCACCAACAAACTAGAATGGTCCAAACACACCAAGACAGTCGTGAAGAGGGCACGACAAAGCCTATTCTCCCTCAGGAGACTGAAAAGATTTGGCATGGGTTCTCAGATCCTCAAAAGGTTCTACAGCTGCAACATCGAGAGCATCCTGACTGGCTGCATTACTGCCTGGTACGGCAACTGCTCGGCCTCCGACCGCAAGGCACTACAGAGGGTAGTGTGTACGGCCCAGTACATCATTGGGGCAAAGCTTCCTGCCATCCAGGATCTCTATACCAGGCGGTGTCAGAGGAAGGCCATAAAAATTGTCAATGACTCCAGCCACCCCAGTCATATACTGTTCTCTCTTCTACCGCATGGCAAGCGGTACCGGAGCACCAAGTCTAGGTCCAAAATGCTTCTCAACAGCTTTTACCCCCAAGCCATAAGACTCCTGAACAGTTAATCAAATGGCTACCCGGACTATTTGCATTGTGTCCCGACCCCCCAACCCCTCTTTTACGCTGCTGCTACTCTCTGTTTATCAACTATGCATAGTCACTTTAACTATACCTATGTCCCTGCACATTGATTCTACTGTTATTTTTTACTGTCATTTTACTGTTTTTTCTTTCTTTATTTATCTATTGTTTACCTAATACTTATTTTTTACTTAAAAACTGCACTGTTGGTTAGGAAGCATTTCACTGTAAGGTCATGCGCGGCAGGTAGCCGAGTGGTTACAGCGTTGGGCCTGGAGGCGAGGGATCTGTGGTTGACTCCAATCTCAATTCCCTCCATGACACCAACGATCCGTATGTTTTCCCTTCTGGTATAATTCTCCAACTAATCTACCTTGGAAAGTAGAGCTGTGTTGGCCGTTTTCACATGAGAGACAGCTGCCTCTAGCTCGGCAGTCCGCTCGGTGTTGTAGTGAGGCGTCGCCCAAACATGTTGACTGTTTCTCGAAAGGCGTCAATGGAAGTTTGGAGAGGTGCCAGTGAAGTGCTGATGAGAGAAGCCATATCCTCTTTTAATCTACTTCTTTGTTTAGCTAGCTCAGCTACAAGTGTGGTCACAGACAGGCCTCCGTCTCTGCAGCAGGGCTGGCCCCGGCAGTCATTTTCAGTGTTCGAGTAGTTGGTTTCGGCCTTCGACGACATGTTGGTCGTAGAAATCTTCACGATAAAAAGAATACAAAATATCCTGAGTCTTAACAGCATAGAAATTCACCACTATGACATACAAATGTATATCAGGAGCCCAGCTTTTATTCTTCCAAGAGCGCCAACTCCCAGTATCTCCTATCGTATAATTAACATCACTTTGCATGGCCCAAATCATTACTCTTATATAAATTCTACGGGCGCACCCCTATCTCGCTCCTCTTTGAACTATCCATTGTCTGACGAACAGAATAACACAGTTTCTCTGTAACAATAAATCCATACCACTTACAGTACAATTAAACATATACAAATTAATAGCTCTTTATGAACTCTTGAAACAATCCAAACATGACAAATTAATTCACCAAGTAACATTAGTTTAGTCGATTCGAGTTTCATCAGTCTTCACACCTCTCCTGGCTTTAGTGACCCTAGGACTTCTGTGGGAATGTCTCTTCCTCGAGATTACCACAGATAAGGTGTGTTTTTATTCGGTACATGAAAATGTAAGCGAAAAAGTACATTTTGTGTGCACTATGTAATCACGCACTGATTTTTATCTGAAAAAAAATCTGTTTGGTGGAACCACACTAATGGTGGGAAAATGTACATATTATTGTGTTCTGTTCAATTACATGTTTAATAGTGCGTTGATAATGCCTGGAGTTTCCGCTGTGAAAGGAAGGAAATCACCATAACTGTATATACACTGAGTGTACAAAACATAGACTGACCAGGTGAATCCAGGTGAAAGCTATGATACCTTATTGATTTTACTTGTTAAATCCACTTCAATCAGTGTAGATGAAGGGGAGAAGACCGGTTTAAGAAGGATTTTAAAGCCTTGAGACAATTGAGACATGGATTGTGTATGTGTACCATTCAGAGGGTGAATGGCCAAGACAAAATATTTAAGTGCCTTTGATTGGTGTGTGGTAGTAGGTGCCAGGCTCACTGGTTTGAGTGTCAAGAACTGCAACGCTGCTGGGTTTTTCACACTCAACAGTTTCCTGTGTATATCAAGGAGGGTCCACTGCCCAAAGGACATCCAGCCAACTTGACACAACTGTGGGAAGCATTGGACACCAGCATCCCTGTGGAACATTTTCAACTCCTTGTGGAGTCCATGCCCCAATTAATTTAAAAACATTGTATTTAACCATCCGTTAAGAACAAATTCTTATTTACAATGACAGCCTAGGAACAGTGGGTTAACTGCCTTGTTCAGGGGCAGAACAACAGATATTTTTACCTTGTCAGCTCAGGGATTTGATCCCGCAACCTTGCGGTTACGGGTCCGGGTCCAACACTAACCACTTGGCTACCTGAATTGAGGCTGTTCTGAGGGAAAAAGGGGCAACTCAATATTAGGAAGGTGTTCCTGTTTTGTACACTCAGTGTTGTACACTCAAAGATGCCCATCCCTGGTCTAGAGGGTGTATTGAATGTGTTAGCTTCATGCAGGAGAGAGGCAGCCATGATGATACCCATGGACAGACGGACAAGCAGAGAGGGAGAAAGGCAGACAAGTAAGATAGTGAGAAGTGCCTCTCCAAGCTCATAGAGTTCATGGACTGATGATCTATCATAGTGTGAATCAATCTGAATTATCATACTGTATATGATCTCTGATTAAATGATGGCAGCTTAAGTCTAGAGGGGGTATTGCATGTATTAATTTCATGCAGGAGAGAGGCAGCCATGATATTTTATTTGATAGGTTTGTATTATACATTGAAAATATTCCACTAAGTTTCAAGCCATACAGTATGTAGAGCAGCGGTAGTAACAACCTGACATAGGGGAAGTGAGAAAAATACTAAGAAATTAATTATACAGTAGCAGAGAAAGAGTACAAAATGATTGTTCAATTGAAAATATCCACATTAACAGTCACACTGGTATTCAGTACAGTAATGGCCATGGCCCTAAGATTGATTGGACTGTACCAGAGTAAGTGCCCCTCTGCAAGGCCCCCCATAGACTTGTAAATTTGCCCATTTGCAAGTTAATATTTGTCTGTATCCTTTTCTAACAAGTCACATGTAATGTTTTTCAAAAGATAATTTTTTATTTTATTTTCACAACTTACAACTTCAATTTCAACCCCTTGACTTATTCCAAATGTTGTTGTGTTACAGCCTGAATTCAAAATGGATGTAATATATTTTTGTCTCACCCATCTACACACAATACCCCATAATGACAGCGTTTTTCAGAAATTCTTGCAAATGTATTGAACATTAAATACAGAAATATCTTGTTTACATAAGTATTCACACCCCTGTGTCAATACATTTGGCAGTGATTACAGCTGTAAGTATTATTCAAGGTCTGTCAAGTCAGTTGTTGATCATTGCTGGACAGCCATTTTTAAGTTTTGCTGTAATGATATAGGACCAGGGACTATGGACTAAGACCTGGAATGTGTTTTTTAGCGGGATTAGAACCCCTGTCTCCTAGATACAGAGCTGGTGTTCCTCCAGAGTGAACTAACTCACGGTTGAGGATGTTGAGACCCAAGTGCAGAGGAGTAGCAAAAATCTCAAGGAGACGAGCAGCATAAACTTGAAGTAACTTTTACTTTTTGAATGATCAAAAAAAGGAACAAAGTACAAACAAATACACTAGAAGCAAAGCTTCCAATGGTCACAAAACGGAAAACAAAACGAGCACAATGGCTCACAGCAAACTCACGGGATACACGGGTACAGGTAGGCTCAAGACTGAACAAAAATGACAAATGACAAAAGGCAAACTTAAATAGGGCCTTACACAGGTGAGTATCATCAACAATGATTGCTAACTACAACAGTTCTTGCCAATGGTTTCCCCCTGGCAACTGGGAGGAGGATTGCAGGAAAGACCTCCTGCGCCCCCTAGTGACTGGGGGCCATACCGCTGGTCCTGGCAGGAGTGTGACCCCTAGTAGTTGGAGGACGTATTGCCTGATAAAGTCTTACAGGAGCCCTCTCTTGATGAACGGCTCCTGACGTTCCTTTTAGTGCGGTTCGACTGTTGTCTGTGGAAGTCCCTGATGAGGTCTGGGTCCAGTATGTCTCTAGCTGGTACCCATGAGCGCTCTTCTGGACCATAGCCTTGCCAGTCAACCAAATATTGGACTCCTCCCCGTACTTTGCGCATGTTCAATAATCTCTGCACGGAGTAAACCGGTTGCCCCTCCACCATCCGAGGAACTGGAGGTAGTCTACCTACAGGAGACAAAGGAGAGTAGATGACAGGTTTGAGGCATGAGACATGGAATGTGGGGTGTATGCGCATGGACCTGGGCAATAGGAGTCGATAAGAGACTGGGTTTATTTTCTTGAGGATCTTGAAAGGACCAACGTATCTAGTTGACCTAGTTTCCGTGACTCGAGGCGCAATGGAAGATTCTTAGTTGAAAGCCACACTCTCTGTCCAGGGCGGAATGACGGACCTATCCGCCGACGTCGATTGGCCTGTTTCTGTTGTTCCCGGGACGACTTTAACAGGGCTGCCCCGAGCTCTCCGCCAGATCCCCCGGCACCTCCGGACTAACTGGGCCGCTGCTGGAACCTGTGCTTGGAGGTCCTGTTCAGAAAACAGAGAGGGGGGGAACCCAAACTGGCATTCAAATGGAGACATGCCCAATGATGAGTGATGGAGGGTGTTATGAGCAAATTCCGCCCAGACAAGCTGGGAACTCCATGTACTTGGGTTGTTCGAGACGAGACACCTGAGGGTCTTCTCAATCTCCTGGTTCACTCTCTCTGTCTGGCCATTGGATTGGGGATGGAACCCTGAGGACAAGCTGATGGTGGAACCGATTAGACATCCAAAAGCCTTCCAGAATCTTGAGGTAAACTGGGAACCCCGATCAGACACCATATCCTGCGGAAAACCATGAATTCTAAAGACATGTTGCATGAGAAGTTACGCCGTCTGGCCTGCTGTAGGAATTTTAGAAGTGGGAATGAGATGACATGCCTTTGAAAATCTGTCGACTACTACAAGAATCACTGTGTTACCTTGAGAATTGGGTAGGCCATTAACAAAATCCATGGATATGTGGGACCAGGGTCGTCTCGGGATAGGGAGTGGATGTAGTTTACCTTGAGGGAGGGCTCTAGGATCCTTATTCTGGGCGCAAGTGGAACATGCGGCAACAAATCTCCGGACATCGGTTCCCATGTTGGGCCACCAGAACTTGGATTGGATCCGCTTCAGGGTTTTAAGGACTCCCGGATGTCCAGATGAAGGTGCGGCGTGACCCCACTGCAGTACTTTGGACCTGACGGTGTTTGGCACAAAGAGGAGGCCCGATGGGCCATTACCTGGGTCAGGTTGGCGATGTTGAGCCTTCCGTACTGCCGTCTCCAAGTCCCACTGGATGCCTGCCAGCACTCTGGACCTTGGTATGATGGGTTCCGACCGGTCCTCCTCTTCCTGTGACTCGAACTGCCTTGACAGAGCATCAGGCTTTGTATTCTTGGAACCGGGTCTGTAAGAGAGGACAAAGTCGAAACGGTTAAAGAAAAGGGCCCACTGAGCTTGGCGAGGATTCAACCTTTTGGCTCCCTGGATGTAAGTGAGGTTCTTGTGGTCTGTCCATATCAGAAATGGGTGTTTAGCCCCCTCCAGCCAGTGTCTCCATTCCTCCAAAGCCAGCTTAACTGCCAGCAACTCCCGATTCCCAATATCATAGTTCTTCTCTGCTGCTGTCAGCCGACGTGAAAAGAAGGCACAAGGATGGAGTTTATTGTCCCTAGTCGCTCTTTGGGAAAGAACAGCTCCCACACCCACGTCTGATGCGTCCACCTCGATAGTAAACGATAACTCAGGATCTGGTAGAGTCAATATGGGAGTTGAAGTAAATAGCTGTCTGAGTCGTTCGAACGCCTGGTTAGCCTTCTCGGTCCACTGGAAGGGTGTGCTAGACCTCCTGGTGAGAGCTGTGAGAGGTTCTGCAATGGAACTGAAGCCTCGAATAAATCTCCTATAAAAATTGGCGAACCCCAGGAAGCGTTGGACTTGTTTCAATGAATCAGGCTGGGGCCACTCCAGGACCGCACGAACCTTGCTGGGATCCATCTGTACACTGCCGCATGAAAGGATGAAACCCAAGAAAGAGACTGTAGTGACATGGAACTCACTTTTCTCTAGCTTGACAAAGAGGTTGTTTGAGAGCAGACGAGACAGAACCTGCCGGACATGTTGAGCGTGATCTTCGTAACTCTGGGAAAATATTAAGATATCATCGAGGTATACAAACACACATTGGTTCAACATCTCTCTCAGGACATCATTGATAAGGGCTTGGAAGACAGCCGGGGCATTTGCTAGCCCGAAGGGCATCACCTGATATTCATAATGCCCAGTAGGGGTGTTGAACGCCGTCTTCCATTCGTCCCCCTCCCGAATTCTCACCAGATGGTACGCGTTCCGGAGGTCCAACTTAGTGAAGATGGTAGCGCCCTGGAAGAGTTCAAAGGCTGTGGCCATAAGTGGCAGTGGGTATCGGTTCTTTACTGTGATGTTGTTTAGGCCACAATAGTCAATGCATGGGCGAAGACCTCCATCCTTTTTGCCCACGAAAAAGAAGCCAGCCCCTGCCGGTGACTTGGAAGGCCGAATAAATCCATTCTCTAGTGCCTTTTGAATGTACTCAACCATTGCCAACCTCTCTGGACCTGACAACGAGAAAAGTCTACCTCTTGGAGGGCAAGATCCTGGCAACAATTCAATGGCGCAATCGTAGGGTCGATGAGGAGGAAGAGTATCGGCCCGGGACTTACTAAACACATCCTGGAGATCGACATATACCTGGGGAACTCGAGGTAGGTCAAGAGAAGGAACAACCAGAGCAGGGGGTGTATGTTTAACTTGAGGGACGGCTAGTACCTTGGTTCTTGGAGTGTTGGACTCATGTTGGATCCAGGGTTGTCGTTTAGGCCCCAAAAAAGAATCAGGAGATGAAAGAATTCCAGCCGTTGGACATGCACATCCCCATCTGGTGAAACTGCTAGTCAATCTGAGGATTGTGAGAAACTAGCCAAGGGTAACCAAGGATAACTGGGAACTCGGGTGTGTCAATAAGAAGAAAAGACAGTGATTCTTGATGAGAGTCTATTTCAACTGAAATGGGAATGGTACGGTGTGTTACCTGGCCGGACCCCAGAGGTCTGTTGTCTAAGGATGTTATCGTGAGCTTCTCCTGGAGAGTTATGAGTGGTATCTTCCAGCTCCTAGCCAGAGTACTGTCCATGATATTGCCAGCAGCGCCCGAGTCGACAAATGCAGAACCCTTGTGCCAACCATTGCCCCAGGAGACGTGCATCACCGTCGAAAATCCAGCTGAAGATCGGGGGTTAATTATTTCTCTCGTCTCAGCCCCCCTCTCTCTGGACGAGAAATCTCTTTTCCCACAAGTTCAGGGCAATGAGTTCGAAAATGCCCCAGTTCTCCACAGTACAGACAGCGCCGCTCCCGCATACGTTTGTCCCGTTCAGATTGTGATAAGCGATTCTTCCCAAGCTGCATGGGTTCCTCTGTGCAAAGAGTTTGGAAAGCAGGTTGAACTGGACTGACGTTGCCTTGGGCTGTGACTCGGTCTTGTTGTCTTTCAGACCTCCTATCCCTAATTCGGTTATCCACTCGGATGGCGACATCAATAAGATAATCTAAGTTAGGCGCAGGATCTCGGAAGGCCAATTCATCTTTTAGCTCAGGTGCAAGAGCCTGATGAAATGCTGCTTGAAGAGCCTGTTCATTCCAGCCACTCTCCGCTGCCAGGGTACGGAACTCAATAGCCATTTCTGCTACGCAGCGCGTTCCTTGAGTGAGTTGAAGTAATCGTTGGTCATTTCCGACTCCTCCTCCTGGATGATGGAATACCCTCCTCATCTCTGCTAGGAATTGCTCAGAGTTAGAAGTGAATGGTGAACAATGTTCCAAGAGAGCCGTAGCCCATTCCAAAGCTCTTCCAGTCAGTAAGATGATGATATAAGCCACTCGACTGCTGTATGTAGGAAAACTACTGGGTTGAAGTTGGAAGGCTAGGGAGCATTGAGTGATAAAGCCTCGACAGCCCATGGTATTTCCATCGTATCTCTCAGGAGGTGGAAGCCTGGGCTCAAGAAGATGAACTGCCGAAATTGGTTGAGGAACGGTGGGAGGTACCAGAGGTGGCATGGGTAACTCAGGAGCCTCCTGGGACGGAGGATTTTGATGCAAAGCTAGAAAGTTCAAACGCTGAAGAATCTCTGTGAGCTTCTGTTCGTGATGGTGAATTGCGGTAGCTTGATTGGTGAGCTCAGATAATATTCTCTCCACATTTGATGGAGGACCTTGATCCTCTGCTGGGTCCATCTTTTGGTTCAGTCTTGCTGTAATGATATAGGACCAGGGACTATGGACTAAGACCTGGAATGTGTTTTTTAGCGGGATTAGAGCCCCGGTCTCCTAGATACAGAGCTGGTGTTCCTCCAGAGTGAACGAACTCACGGTTGAGGATGTTGAGACCCAAGTGCAGAGGAGTAGCAAAAATCTCAAGGAGACGAGCAGCATAAACTTGAAGTAACTTTTACTTTTTGAATGATCAAAAAAAGGAACAAAGTACAAACAAATACACTAGAAGCAAAGCTTCCAATGGTCACAAAACGGAAAACAAAACGAGCACAATGGCTCACAGCAAACTCACGGGATACACGGGTACAGGTAGGCTCAAGACTGAACAAAAAACAATGACAAAAGGCAAACTTAAATAGGGCCTTACACAGGTGAGTATCATCAACAATGATTGCTAACTACAACAGTTCTTGCCAATGGTTTCCCCCTGGCAACTGGGAGGAGGATTGCAGGAAAAAGACCTCCTGCGCCCCCTAGTGACTGGGGGCCATACCGCTGGTCCTGGCAGGAGTGTGACCCCTAGTGGTTGGAGGACGTATTGCCTGATAAAGTCTTACACTTGCCATAGATCTTCAAGCCAATTTAAGTCAAAACTGTAACTAGGGCACTCAGGAACATTCAAAGTCATCTTGGTAAGCAACTCCAGTGTATTTTTGGCCTTGTGTTTAAGGTTATTGAAAGGTGAATTTGTCTCCCAGTGTCTTCTCCAGTGCCTTCAATACCATTCAGCCCCTGCTACTGGGTGAGAAGATGAGGAGGATGGAAGTGGAAGCACCCTTAGTCTCCTGGGTCACGGACTACCTGACCGGTAGGCCACAATTTGTGCGACTACAGAGCTGTGTGTCAGAACGGGCAGTTAGCAACACAGGGGCCCCCCAGGGTACGGTCCTGTCCCCCTTCCTGTTCACCCTCTACACCTCAGACTTCAGATATAACTCTGAGACATGCCACCTACAGAAGTTCTCAGATGACTCTGCTATTGTAGGGTGCATCAGGGTTGGGCAGGAGGAGGAGTACAGGAGCACAATCAGTGACTTTGTGTTGTGGTGTGAGCAGAACCACCTTCAGCTCAACATCAGCAAAACTAAGGAGATGGTGGTGGACTTCAGGAGAACCAAGGCACAACTGACTGCAGTCCCTATAAAGGGGATGGATGTGGAAATGGTTGAGTCATACAAGTTCTTGGGTGTCCATATGGACAACAGACTGGAATGGGCTGGTAACACCGGGGCCCTGTACAAAAAGGGCCAGAGCCGACTCTACTTTCTGAGGAGGCTCAGGTCCTTCAACGTGTGCAGTAAACTACTGCATACCTTCTACCAGTCTGTGGTGGCCAGTGCCATCTTTTTTGCAGTGGTGTGCTGGGGAGCAAACATCAAAGCCGGTGATGCTTCTCGGGTAAATAAGCTGATCAGGAAGGCTAGCTCTGTCCTGGGGATGAGCCTTGACACTCTAGAGGAGGTGGCGGAGAGACGGATCCTGGCCAAACTGCTGGCCATCATGGACAACGTCACCCACCCTCTGCACGCTATGGTTATGACGCAGAGGAGCTCTTTCAGTCACAGACTGATCCCACCACAGTGTGCCAGAGAGCGCTACAGGAGGTCCTTCCTGCCGGCGGCTATGAGACTATATAATGCCTCACCGGGGTGCCGTGCCGTCGGCAACATAGATCTGGAACTGTTGGGGTGCTAGGACCTAGTTTAACAATTATGCATCCATCCGTGAGTAACTCTGTTCCGTCAGCACTCATCCACTCAGGACCTACTTATTCATACAGGTCTGTATATACATACCCATGTACAGTTGTTATATTATATCACATGCAATATTGTAAGTAATTATTGGACCTAGGCATTCACTCAGGAATGCATATTAGTATCCTGCCAGTTGCACCTTTTCTCATTGCTTTTAGTATATCAAATGTGCAATAAGTGCAGTTGTCTGTAATTAAACCCTGCGCACTAAGGACTGTATTTTAAGGGAATTACTATTATTACCCCAATGATATCATACACACATTTAGCTATTAAAGTATCTCTTCCTGTCATTTACCTGTACAGTTTGTGTAAACATGCAAGTATTCACTCATCTGTAAATATAACTGTATACCTAACTGTACAGCTAATTTAACCATGCAAAATTTTCACTTACCTGTTCATTTACCCAGTCTGTCTATTAAGTAAACTATTATTACCCTCGCTCATATCATACGCATTAGCTACTGAAGTATTTCTCTGCCATCAACCTGTATAGTATAGTTAACCATCCAACATCCACCAATGTATAGTGTACATATTCAGCCAACCACTCATACTATGCAATGTCCTTTTATAGCTTTTTTTTGCACTCCAGGTATCCTGTATTTCTATACTTTTTCATACTGCCGCTCTATGTATCATGTACCGTGTATCTGTCTTTTGTGTACTTTCGTTGTGGCATTTTGCACCTGCCCTGTGTTTTTGTTGTAGCTGCTTGATAATGAAATTTCCCCCCCGGGGGATCAATAAAGTACCTATCTATCTATCTATCTATCTATCTGTTGGAAAGCAGACTGAACCGGGTTTTCCTCTAGGATTTGACTGTGCTTAGCTCTATTCTGTTTTTATTTTAAAAAACTCCCTTGCTGATGACAAGCATACACATAACATGATGCAGCCACCACCATGCTTGGAAATATGTAGAGTGGTACTCAGTGATGTATTGTGTTGAATTTGCCCCAAACATAACGCTTTGTATTCAGGACATAAAGATAATTTCTTTGCCACATTTTTTGCTATTTTACTTTAGTGCCTTATTGGAAACAGGATGCATGTTTGGGAATATTTGTATTATGTAGAGGCGTCCTGCTTTTTACTCTGTCATTTAGGTTTGTATTGTGGAGTAACTACAATGTTGTTGATCCATCCTCAGTTTTCTCATATCACAGCCCTTATACTCTGTTTTAAAGTCACCATTGGCCTCATGGAAAATGCCTGAGCGGTTTTCTTCCTCTCCGGCAACTGAGTTAGGAAGGATGCCTGTATCTTTGTAGTAACTGGATGTATTGATACACCCACCATCCAACGTGTGTTTAGTAACTTCACCATACTCAAAGGATATTCAATTTTAGCTTTATTTTTATTTTTTACCCATCTACCAATAGGTGCCATTCTTTGAGGCATTGGAAAACCTCCATGGTCTTTGTGGTTGAATCTGTGTTTGAAATTCACTGCTCGACTTAGGGACCTTGTTTATGTGTGGGGTACGGAGATGAGGTAGTCATACAAAAATCATGTTAAACACTATTATTGCATGCACACAGAGTGATTCCATGCAACTTATTGTTAAGCACATTTTGAATCCTGAACTTATTTAGGCTTGCCATAACAAAGGGGTTGTATACTTTCAAGACATTTCCCATGTATATTTTTTATAAAACATTAAAATGTTCTAAAAACATAATTCCACTTTGACATTATGGGGCATTGTGTGTAGGCCAGATACAGTATATTGTAAAAATGGCAGTGTTGTAATGCACCTGCTAAAAAAAGTCCAGGATATTACAAAGTCAAAGTCAAAAGTACAACCAAGAACTCCAAGCCAAGCTGGTAATTGGACCGGTGATGATAAACATGGCACTTCCAATTGTCTCACTCTCAATGACAAGGATGGGTATATTGCATAATCTCACTGGACATTCCTTCATCAGCACCAACTAGACTCTCTGCAGGGCACAGACTCAGAGAGCATTGTAGCGTGCCGACACATCCGCCACAATGAAAAAACAAATATTTCCCAAAATTACAGGTTTAATTTGGCCTCAGCTGCGATCGTGTTATTACAGTGAAGGAACGACAACAGAGAGAAGGCTGTTTGGATTAGTTGTGGCTGCGGCACCCTAATGCTTTTCTGTTCCGCATGTACACTCTCTCATTAAGACTGAAATGAAGGCACATCGTTGGGGCCTGTCACAAAGAAATGAGCCCGCAAGCAGTCACCGGCGTATACACATCTGACAGCAGCAAGTAGTTATCAATTCAGTCACCCGCACCAACCTTGGCTCCGACAACAAGCAAATAATTTATTGTCCGACACTAAATTTGATTTCATCCAGGTGATGCACTTTGTATGAATAGGTGTGTAATGGTCAAGTGTCATACACACTTTGGTATCGGTTAGTCTAGTAGTTTCACTACACCCATTGTTTGCTAAAATATACAGTTGAAGTCGGACGTTAGCCAAATACATTTAAACTCAGTTTTTCACAATTCCTAACATTTAATCCTAGTAAAAATTCCCTGTCTTAGGTCAGTTAGGATCACCACTTCATTTTAAGAATGTGAAATGTCAGAATAATAGTAGAGAGCTTTTATTTATTTCATCACATTCCCAGTGGGTCAGAAGTTTACATACACTCAATTAGTATTTGGTAGCATAGCCTTTTAATTGTTTAACTAGGGTCAAACGTTTTTGGTATCCTTCCACAACCTTCCAACAATAAGTTGGGTGAATTTTGGCCTTTTCCTCTTGACAGAACTGGTGTAACTGAGTCAGGTTTGTAGGCCTCCTTGCTCGCACACGCTTTTTCAGTTCTGCCCACAAATGTTCTATAGGATTGAGGTCAGGGCTTTGTGATGGCCACTCCAATACCTTGACTTTGTTGTCCTTAAGCCATTTTGCCACAACTTTGGAAGTATGCTTGGGGTCATTGTCCATTTGGAAGACCCATTTGCGACCATGCTTTAACTTCCTGACTGATGTCTTGAGATGTTGCTTCAATATATCC
Source organism: Thymallus thymallus (assembly GCA_023634145.1). NCBI lineage: Eukaryota > Metazoa > Chordata > Actinopteri > Salmoniformes > Salmonidae > Thymallus > Thymallus thymallus. Next base: position 24,072,005 of record CM042406.1, read on the forward strand.
ACATAATTTTCCTTCCTCATGATACGATGTATTTTGTGAAGTGCACCAGTCCCTCCTGCAGCAAAGCACCCCCACAACATGATGCTGCAGTTCTATTTTTGTTTCATCAGACCAGAGGACATTTCTCCAAAAAGTAAGAGCTTTGTCCCCATGTGCAGTTGCAAACCGTAGTCTAACTTTTTTATGGCGGTTGTGGAGCAGTGGCTTCTTCTTTGCTGAGTGGCCTTTTAGGTTATGTCATTCTCATTCTAAGCATGTACAGTTGAAGTCGGACGTTTACATACACTTAGGTTGAAACTCATTTTTCAACAACTCCACAGATTTCCTGTTAACAAACTATAGTTTTGGCAAGTCGGTTAGGACATCTACTTTGTGCATGACACAAGTAATTCTTCCAACAATTGTTTACAGACAGATTATTTCACTTATAATTCACTATATCACAATTCCAGTTGGTCAGAAGTTTACATACACTAAGTTGATTGTGCCTTTAAACAGCTTGTAAAATTCCATTAATTGATGTCATGGCTTTCGAAGCTTCTGATAGGCTAATTTACATCAAACTCAGTGCCTCTTTGCTCGACAACATGGGAAAATCAAAAGAAATCAACCAAGACTTCAGAAACAAAATTGTAGACCTCCACAAGTCTGGTTCATCCTTGGGAGCAATTTCCAAACGCCTAAAGGTACCACGTTCATCTCTACAAACAATAGTAGGCAAGTATAAACACCATGGGGCCACGCAGCCGTCATACCGCTCAGGAAGGAGACGCGTTCTGTCTCCTAGAGATGAACGTACTTTGGTGCGAAAAGTGCAAATCAATCCCAGACAACAGCAAAGTACCTTGTGAAGATACTGGAAGAAACCGGTACTAAAGTATCTATATCCACAGTAAAACGAGTCCTATATTGACATAACCTGACAAACCGCTCAGCAAGGAAGAAGCCACTGCTCCAAAACCACCATAAAAAAGCCAGACTACGATTTGCAACTGCACATGGGGACAATTGTCCTCTGGTCTGATGAAACAAAAATATAACTGTTTGGCCATAATGACCATTGTTATGTTTAGAGGAAAAAGGCGGAGGCTTGCAAGCCGAAGAAGACCATCCCAACTGTGATGCACAGGGGTGGCAGCATCATGTTGTGCGGGTGCTTTGCTGCAGGAGGGACTGGTGCACTTCACAAAAGAGATGGCATCGTGAGGAAGGAAAATTATGTGGATATATTGAAGCAACATTTCAAGACATCCTTTAGGAAGTTAAAGCTTGGTTGCAAATGGGTCTTCCAAATAGACAATGACCCCAAGCATACTTTCAAAGTTGTGGCAAAATGGCTTAAGGACAACAAAGTCAATGTATTGGAGTGGCCATCACAAAGCCCTAACCTCAATCCTATAGACCATTTGTGGGCAGAACTGAAAACGTGTGTGCGAGCAAGGAGGCCTACAAACCTGACTCAGTTACACCAGTTCTGTCAATAGGAATGGGCCAAAATTCAGCCAACTTATTGTTGGAAGCTTGTGGAAGGCTACCTGAAACGTTTGACCCAAGTTAAACAATTTAAAGGCTATGCTACCAAATACTAATTGAGTGTATGTACATTTCTGACCCACTGGGAAAGTGATGAAATAAATAAAAGCTTAAATAAATAGTTCTCTCTACTATTATTCTGACATTTCACATTCTTAAAATGAAGTGGTGATCCTAACTGACCTAAGACAGGGAATTTTTATTAGGATTAAATGTCAGGAATTGTGAAAAAATGAATTTAAATGTATTTGGCTAAGGTGTATGTAGACTTCAGACTTCAACTGTAGCTACTGTAGTAGGTCAAAGCTGTGTGCTGGAAAACCTTGGTAGAGCATGGGTGGAATAGGCATTGTGCTCATGTGAGTTTCCTTAATTTTTCTTCAGACCAATGCCTATTTTCACTTAAAACCATTTTTTTTGTTTTTATTACAGAACTGTACAAATTACACATTACTGACATCAATATTTATATATTTTGTTTTAATAATTTAAGACAGTAATATGAGAGCTGTATGTAAAACATTTACATCTGCATTTTAGTAATTTAGCAGATACTCTTATCCAGAGCGACTTACAGTTAGTTCATTCATCATAAGATAGCTTGGTGATATAACCACATATCAGAGCCAAGTATACAGGATATGAACATTCCATTCCAGCTATACAATGGATATATAGTGTTTAGCAAAAAAACATATTTTAATTCGCATCTAGAATCTATGAATGAAAAATCTAAGAAAAGTCATATTTTACACACATATGAAGGTACCCATAAGCAATCATTTCTGATGAAAAAACACAAATGTAAAACGTTTGTGGATATAGTGTTTTTAAACCCAAAATCCCAGTTGGAGGATACCTGAAATAGGGAGGGAATAAGCAGGGAATCCGGAATCCTCATACCAGGATTTCTGGAAAACCAGGGAATTTATTGAAAGTTCCCGGAATTGTGCAACCCTATCCCTGACTCCAGCAGGATAGAGTAATGATGGCTTGGAACAACTCTAGCAATGCATTATGGTCGACACTGGGTGCCACCTGATGACAGTAGTCTTTAGATTACGTTATCTATAATAGATTACAGTATTAGAAAGTGTTCATCTGTGGACCCTATTGATATAACCTTTAATAATTCATATACAGTAATCTTATGTCCCGCATTTATATCCATAAAACCCCCATTTGATTAAATTCTGTGTGGGATATGAGATTCAGAGGGCTAGGTTGGGAGAATAGGGAGATCCCTCAGGAGAAATTGAAACTGAAACGTTTCATTGGTTGATAATTTGGTGTGACGAATAGGAGGTCAGTTTCTCCAGTAAACAATGTATTTCTCTCTCTCTCTCTCTCTCTCTCTCTCTCTCTCTCTCTCTCTCTCTCTCTCTCTCTCTCTCTCTCTTTCTTCAAACAGGTGGATCAGTGAGATGCCAGCCACACAACATCGCCTGGTCATACAGGACTAAATCCAGTCCTATAGTACACCTAGGATGTGTTTCAAATAGCACTCTATTCCCTATATAGTGCACAATATACAGTAGATCAGGGCTATTCAACTCTTACCCTACGAGGTCCGGAGTTTTCTGTTCTACCTGATAATTAGTTGCACCCACCTGATGTCCTTGGTCTAAATCATTCCCTGATTAGAGGGGAACGATTAAAAAATGTAGTAGAATTGGCTTTGAGGTCCAGAGTTGAATTTGAGGGCAGTAGATAGTACATTATACTGGAAATCGGATATATATATATATATACACACAGTTGAAGTCGGAAGTTTACATACACCTTAGCCAAAAACATTTAAACTCAGTTTTTCACAATTCCTGACATTTAATCCTAATAAAAGGTCCCTGTTTTAGGTCAGTTAGGATCACCACTTTATTTTAAGAATGTGAAATGTCAGAATAATAGTAGAGAGAATTATTTATTTCAGCTTTTATTTCTTTCATCACATTCCCAGTGGGTCAGAAGTTTACATACACTCAATTAGTATTTGGTAGCATTGCCTTTAAATTGTTTAACTTGGGTCAAACGTTTTTGGTAGCCTTCCACAAGCTTCCCACAATAAGTTGGGTGAATTTTGGCCCATTCCTCCTGACAGAACTGGTGTAACTGAGTCAGGTCTGTAGGCCTCCTTGCTCGCACACGCTTTTTCAGTTCTGCCCAAAAATCTTCTATAGGATTGAGGTTAGGGCTTTGTGATGGCCACTCCAATACATTGACTTTGTTGTCCTTAAGCCATTTTGCCACAACTTTGGAAGTATGCTTGGGGTCATTGTCCATTTGGAAGACCCATTTGCGATCAAGCTTTAACTTCCTGACTGATGTCTTGAGATGTTGTTTCAATATATCCACATAATTTTCCTTCCTCATGATGCCATCTATTTTGTGCACCAATCCCTCCTGCAGCAAATGACCTCCCAAAACATGCTGCCACCCCCCCGTGTTGGGATGGTGTTCTTCTTCTTGCATGCCTCCCCTTTTTTCTTCCAAACATAACAATGGTCATTATGGCCAAACAGTTCAATTTTTGTTTCATCAGACCAGAGGACATTTCTCCAAAAAGTACGATCTTTGTCCCCATGTGCAGTTGCAAACCGTAGTCTGGCTTTTTTATGGCGGTTGTGGAGCAGTGGCTTCTTCCTTGCTGAGCGGCCTTTCAGGTTATGTCAATATAGGACTTGTTTTACAATGGATATAGATACCTTTGTACCTGTTTCCTCCAGCATCTTCACAAGGTCCTTTGCTGTTGTTCTGGGATTGATTTGCACTTTTCGCACCAAAGTACGTTCATCTCAAGGAGACAGAACGCGTTTCCTTCCTGAGTGGTATGACGGCTGCGTGGTCCCATGGTGTTTATACCTGCGTACTGTTGTTTGTACAGATGAATGTGGTTCCTTTAGGCATTTGGAAATTGCTCCCAAGGATGAACCAGACTTGTGGAGGTCTACAATTATTTTTTATTAGGTCTTAGCTGATTTCTTTTGATTTTCCCATGTTGTCGAGCAAAGAGGCACTGAGTTTGAAGGTAGGCCTTGAAATACATCCACAGGTACACCTCCAATTGACTCAAATTATCTCAATTAGCCTATCAGAAGCTTCTAAAGCCATGATATCATTTTCTGAAAATTTCGAAGCTGTTTAAAGGCACAGTCAACTTAGTGTATGTAAACTTCTGACCCACTGGAATTGTGATATAGTAAATTATATGTGAAATAATCTGTCTGGCAACAATTGTTGGAATAATTACTTGTGCCATGCACAAAGTAGATGTCCTAACCGACTTGCCAAAACTATAGTTTGTTAACATGAAATCTGTGGAGTGGTTGAAAAATGAGTTTTAATGACTTCAACCTAAGTGTATGTAAACTTCCGACTTCAATTGCCTCCTACAACAGGACAATGACCCAAAGCACAGCTCCAAATTATTCAATTACTATTTAGGGAAGAACCAGTCAGCTGGTATTCTGTCTAAAATGGGGTGGCCAGCACAGTCACCGGATCTCAACCCTATTGAGCTGTTGTGGGAGCAGCTTGACCGTATGGTACGTAAGAACTGTCCATCAAGCCAATCCAACTTGTGTTCTGTGCTTCAGGAAGCATGGGGTGAAATCTCTTCAGATTACCTCAACAAATTAACAACTAGAATGCCAAAAGTCTGCAAGACTGTAATTGCTGCAAATGGAGGATTCTTTGACGAAAGCAAAGTTTGAAGGACACAATTATTATTTCAATTAAAAATCCTTATTTCTAACCTTGTCAACGTCTTGACTATATTTCTTGTTCATTTTGCAACTCATTTCATGTATGTTTTCATGTCTTAGTGACTCCAAACTTTTGAACGGTAGTGTAAGTTGATTTCGTCACACCTGTAAAATTATTGCGGCAGAATTACTTTTATAAATAAAATTGCATTATCATAATAAAAGCGTATGCCGCTTGAGAGAAAGACAAACACTTTAGATCTCCATCGTATCACTATGTATTCCATTATCATTTGTATTTGTCCACTATATAGGAGACATGGGAAAGGGAAAATATGGAGAGAGAAATTCAAAGACAGAGAGTGGGAGAGGGAAAGAGAGATTGAGTGAGAGAAATTGGGAGATGAAATGGAGGAAATGAGGGGAGAGAGAGACAACGACAGAGAAGGGGGAGATGAGAGAGATTATTGAAGTTGTTTTACAGAATGGAGAGTTGTGATTGAGCTGATAAAGGATGTTATAATAACCGGTAATAAAATTAGAATAGTTAAAGGTCAGTCTACATATCTGGAGAAGGTCATTGAGAAAAGCTTTATTAAACCTCTCTAGTCTCACTGATGAGCCTTTATTGACACACTCACACAGGCTTTCATACTGACACACCACAATTAGAGCTGAGAGCAAGCATTATGCAGTTTTTTTTTCAAGCCAAATATCATCCTCCAATTAAGGAGATCTATTTGAACAGAACTCCTCCTATCCAACTGACTGCTGTAACAGTAGAGCACATACCTCCAATACACCCTTTACCTTAAATGGTCTACAGTACCGAGCAGAGTGCTTTTTGTTTGTTGTTTTTTTCAAGTTTTATTGTCGAGTACACAAGTACAGTGAAATGTCTTTCATGCAAGCTCTTTCCCAACAATGCAGTAATCAATATCAGTAGTACAAATATTATACTTAAGCAATTAGGCACAAGGTGGTGTGGTATAGGGCCAATATACCACGGCTAAGGGCTGTTCTTAAGCACAACGTAACGTGCAGTGCCTCGATACAGCCATTAGCCCTGGTATATTGGCCATATACCACAAACCCCCACTGGGCCTTATTGCTATTATAAACTGGTTACCAATGTAATAAAAACAGTAAATAAATGTCATACCCCCAGCCAATCAGCATTCAGGGCTCAAACCACCCAGTTTATAATGTAAAATAAGTTAAGTAGAACAAAAACACAGTGTGTTGGAGTGTCAGTTTGAGTGTATAATCCTGTGAGTGTGCATAGAGTCAGTGCGAAAATTTTATAAAAGGGTCAATGTTGCTAAGGCTATAGATAAACTATGCATTTTAACGTCATTTTGCAGCCGTATCCCTGCACTTGTTTTATTGACAATATAATTAGATAAGTAGCATATTGTGCAGTTTGTCAGTACATCAGCAGGCCCATTACTCAGTCCAAGTTATTGTCATTCATTGTGTTCTAGGTCTAACAGACCTTATCACTGAGGCAGTTACGACAAATACGGTACCAGAAAACAATGAAAACAAATCAAGGATGTAGGAGACAGAAAACGCTGAGCATCAGCGGCCGTACATTTAGTTGCTAAGCTCTTAATGCTCTCTGTGGCGTTATGTTCTTAAATTGAGTTTGACAGCAGTCAACAAGGGCGTTACTGCTTCCTAAGATGCTTTTTTCCTCCATCACTTACCTGAACACAACAGATCTTCAGCTAGCCCTGTAAAAGCAATAGCCCATGATTTGGAAACCAAACAACCCTAAGGTTTTTATTTGAAGTTCTTTTCGTTGGAAGCACTTTTGTTGGAAGCACAAAAACATGTCATAATTGACATCTCCTGCTGCCATGCCAGCCAGTCAACATTACTGTGCTTGATGCAGCAAAAAACTAGCCTAGGGGCACTTGTTTGGTCTATGCCCAGTCTTTTCTCCCTTTCACTCTGTAATGGTCCACACTCTCAGACACACACACAACACACAGGGAGCTGTGGCCTTGCTAAATCCGCACCACTTGGTGGAAGCAGTGTGAGTACAGAACAGTGACACTGCTGCGTACAGACACCATGTACAGTACACACATACACACACCAGCCAGGTCGCTCAAGATCCACTGTGAAATTCAACGTCAGCAGGACATCGGAGGATTACTTTAAAACCGGCCACTCCGAGGGTTGTGTGTTCAATCCTAGTGCTCAAAATAATTACTAAACTTAACAGTGCAGTTGCTTTGTTTTAACCCATAACCCCCTAGAGTCGATTGAAGCACCGGTGCGTTAATCTAAGCACTTCCGACATCTGCAGTGAAAGGTGGCAGAGCTAGAGTGGTGCTTGTCAGACACCTTAATGATCCATAGTATGACGATCTTAAAACAATTCCATGTGTCAGCTTAGAATCTAGAGACAGCCCGTCAGAGAGCTCATAATGCCACAGTGTGTGTGCGTGCGTGTGTTGAGACATCGTAACACCACTGTGTGTGTGTGTGTGTGTGGGCGCGTGCATGCGTGTGTTGAGACCTCGTAACACCCCGGCATACTAGAAGACTCACTGCAGAGTGCTTTTTTGCCCTTGAGCCCCGAGGAACATAAACAGATGATAGTCCAAGATAATGAGAAATAGAAGATGTCACTAATAGCCCTATCGTTATAGATCCTCCAGTCTGTTTAAAAAAAGAATCCAATCTCACAGATTATTTCTCCCAGCAATATCTGCTCCGTCGGTACAGAAGGAATCGTTATTTCCAATTGGTTCTTCTTATTACCTGCTGAGATCAATACATACCAGTCCAGTAGCGTGGTCGAATGGTCAGTGAGTTTCCCCTCCACCAGTTACTGCCTGACTCAATTGTGCCGTCCCTAAAGGCACCTTATTCCGTACAGTGCCCACAGGGCTCTGGTCAAAAGTAGTGCACTATTTAGGGAATAGGGTACCATTTGGGACGCACAAAATGTGTTAATGAATGATTCTGATGCAGCAGCTGATTGGCTAAAAACGTGTGTTGTATTGCAGGTTAAGTGTGTGTGAATAGTGATCATATCAATTGGATCATAACTGTACCATCACTCACCTCTTTCTCCAATTACACTCCAGTGCTAAAGCTATAAAGTGTGGTCCATGAACGGTGCTATTTCACCCAAATATAATCAGATGATATTGAGGTGATATTTTTTGTACTGTAACACGTAAATTAAGTTTGTGTGTGAGTGCGTATGTGTGTATGTGTTTGTGTGTACTGTATGTGTATGTGCAGGGAGACAGAGAGAAAGAGATGGACAGATTCCTTCAACATCAACCATCCCATGTGACACGCGATCATCTTTGGCATGGTGTTCCTCAGCCGTCTGTCAGGAAGAGCCTAAATGAGAGTAGACATGCCTCTGGAACTCTTACTGACGTGTAGTCTGACATGTATTTTCAAGCATACTGGGGCCCAAAGGCTTTCAAAACCCCAGTCTGATGCCTCCCTCCTAAGCCAAGTTTGTACATGGGGCTAACATCATTCCTTTGTCCTGATCTTATCCATTTTCTGATTGTACCCACATTGTAGCCATTGCATCTACACGTGCTAGTAGTGTGTCCAGTATAAATAACAAGTAGAGTGGAAGAGGAGAGGAGAATAGAAGAGAAGTGTAGAAGTATGTCTCCTATCCTGGTCCCTCTGTATGCAAAGTATTTGACCGATTATTTTAAAATAATATGCCTTTATTTTAAGACCCATATTGATGCCATAAGTCAATGGTGTCACCTCTCGCTGTCCAGATCCGTCGACACATGCGTGTCTGACTACCTCCGGAGGTGATGAGGAAGATCTGATCACGATCAGATCACAATGTGTCTTTTTATCATCTACGTCTGTATAAAAATGTGGGCACAACAGAATGTGCACAAGATCAGGACGAAGGATGCATGTTAGAACCAAGTTTACATGGAACTAGACACAGCAACTCATGATATAGCCAGCTAGTAAAGACAGCTCGTCTTCTTTTCCTGTGGAAGAAGAATCGTTAGAAGAATATAAGTGGTCTGCCATTTAGACAGCCAGTCCTTGCCCTGCCTGGCCTAACAATAAAACAATTTTTAATCAAACATCTCTTGTCCTAACAAGAGCTGCTGAATATCTTCTTATCTTCGTTGACCTCCTACAACACACATAGAATGACACCCATTAAGCTAGTATTGTACTATAAAAGTCTGTACAGGAAATGGCATTGTGTTCTTGGACAAAATATGTTCATGAACAAAATACAAAACATGTAATGATAATTTATAGATATGAAAATGAAGCTGACCTCACAACACACATTAGACTAACAACCATTAAGCTGGCATTGTCTTGTGAATGTAAACGTAACCACAGAAAAGGGCATTGTGAATGTCCCTGTATAAAATACAAAACATGTCATGGTAATTTATAGATATGAGAATGAAACATTGCTCTGTGGTCTTGTTTGTCATCTCATGTAAGGGGCTAATGCTAATCACAGGATATATCTCCATGTGAAAATGGACATCATCCTGTAATCAGCGGCCATATGTAAGGGACACCATTGTGTGTGAGTTCTCTCAGTCAGAAGAGGTGAGTGGGAACAATAGATATCCACTGTGATGTGATTGCTATGTAATTAGTCGTCTTTAATTATTTCACTAAACATAGTTCAAATGGCTCTAATAACACAACCTTCGCGGTATGATACTGTTCTGGTTTGTGAATGCGCCAATGTACCCATGCAACCGGCATACACTTCATACCCCACAAGACATACCACCAGGGGTCTCTCCACAGTTCCCAACTCCAAAATGAATTCACTGCAACGCACAGTATTATACAGAGCAGTGATCGCATGGAACTACCTTTAAAAAACGGATTAAAGAACATCCCGTTGAACAGAGGGGACTGTGAGGGCACACACAAACACATGCGCACACTCTAACACAGAAACATTTTAGGGGGGTATTGTTGTTTGATCATTTTTTTTGTTGTGTTGTTGGTTTATCATTGTCTTTGACTGTCATTGTCAGTGTTTTTTTTACTTGTCATGTTATTGTTTTTTTTGTGGACCCCAGAAAGAGTAGCTGATGCTTCTACAAAAACTAATGGGGATCTTAATAAACACGTTTAAAAAAATTCCCACCACATTTTACTCAACCCTTCGTTCCTCATGTTAATTCAGAAGCAGTCACATCTGCAATCAGAGAAAGCAGATTGGACCATTCATTGGACTATGGTGTCATTAGTGGTAACTGGTGGGTAAACTATACCTCTCATTTGAGGAGGGATCTGTCTTCCCATGGTTATTCATGTATTTGATTGAACGAGAACTCACACCATTTTGACCAAAATGGCTATTTTGTAAATTATTAATCTTATGTAGATTTGGAGTGCTCGATAATGTAGGCCTAGTAGTATGATCTGTCAACACTGCTGCAGTTGACACATGTCGAACCACATGGGGCTGATTTAAACTGAAGGGGATGTTAGACTGTGCTGCTAGGCATTAATCATATACAAGTAGCTCATACACCACAGCTCCACAACCCCTTGACAACGCATGTGTATATATCTACAGTGCCTTGCAAAAGTATTCATCCCCCTTGGAGTTTTTCCTATTTTGTTGTATTACAACCTGTAATTTAAATGGATTTTTATTTGGATTTCATGTAATGGACATACACAAAATAGTCAAAATTGGTGAAGTGAAATGAAAAAAAATAACTTGTTTAAAAAAAAAAAGGGGTCATAATGAATTTGGTACATAGTTTCAGTAGAGTATTTACCAAAAAGAGAAGGTTATGATGGCAGTAGGTTATTTACCAAAAAGTGAAGGTTATGATGGCAGTCGGTTATTTACCAAAAAGAGAAGGTTATGATGGCAGTCGGTTATTTACCAAAAAGTGAAGGATATGATGGCAGTAGGTTATTTACCAAAAAGTGAAGGTTATGATGGCAGTAGATTATTTACCAAAAAGTGAAGGTTATGATGGCAGTAGATTATTTACCAAAAAGTGAAGTTTATGATGGCAGTAGGTTATTTACCAAAAAGTGAAGGTTATGATGGCAAGTCGGTTATTTACCAAAAAGTGAAGGTTATGATAGCAGTAGATTATTTACCAAAAAGTGAAGGTTATGATGGCAGTAGATTACTTACCAAAAAGAGAAGGTTATGATGGCAGGCGCAAATGAGGCAAGGAATTTAATTCCCTAGGGTAGTGTATGTAATATCAATGAAACTTATCAAGGCTCACACAAGTTGATGACATTTGCAATATGATAGGATAACATTTTTTGTGTGACTTGCCATTTGAAAGTTGCATTTTCCCATTAATATTTTGAAAGTGCTGGCTTTCAGAATCACTGCATTTAACAAAGGCCAGCGCTCCGTAGCCATCTATACATTTCATATATATTGCCCCTGAAGAATTAAGTTGAGCAGAGCATCTTATGAAGGCCGTATGACTTTCATGAGGATATCAAGATCTATTTTGTTTATACATCAAGTCTTCTGGTGCATGAAATTGCTTTTTTTCCTCGTGTTTCCTTTTACAATAAAACATAATCGCGCCGTGGCCGTAGAGTCTTTTGAAAATATTGGTCAGGGTGACGAGGAAAACGTTAGACAAGACCATTAAAGATACGTCAGTGGCACAGAGGAAAATAATAGGAGTGACGAGGACATTTCTTCAGGCCCAGTGGCATCAAGCATCAAGTGTATTCTGTATTAACTGTAAAGTGGACCTTTCCATGTTGGTCATCAGTGAACACATCCAAGACATCAAGGCTAATCCATTACGTTTATGCTTCTACGCTTCTCTTCTATTCTCCTCTCCTCTTCCACTTTATTTATACTGGATGCTCTTGTATTGTGTATTGTGAGTGTTTTTAATAGAAAATAGCCAATAAGATATGCTCTCTTAATTACCTCTTAAGTCTAAATATAAACAGTAATGAGTTTGGATGAATTTCGGTGCTCTAGCCAGGAATATTTGTTTCCTACATTCAGAGAAAACATAGGTTTTCAATAAGCCTAAGGTGTGTTTATTTCAAAGTAAACACTCGAAAGTAATTTAGATGATTTACTTACATACAGGTGAGACCAATCTGATTAAAGAAAGAGGTTGAATAATGAGAAGAGTGCTTCAGGGTCATTATATAATGTAACTAACTTCACCATCTGCATCTCTCGTAAAAACAATACGTCCAAGGAGAGATGCAGAATCTCCAAAGAAATCATATGATCATTTCACATCCACAGAGAGCTAAGATTTTTTAGAAGTAGGAATACATCTTATGAAGTAGCTGGTGATACTCTACCACCATTTAGCTTTGTTGATAGTCATTTTACTCATTATTTCTTTCAATACCCAGGTGGTTTCATTTCTGGATGATCCCGCAAATTAGTTACTTTTCGATAATGATTTTCAACAGCAATCTTTCTCCCATAACCCAGCGGGAAAAGTTGGTTAAAATGACATCAATAAAACAATATTGTAATGACCAGGTTGTAATGACATAATTTCAACTAGTTTGGCCTGCTGGGAAATAGCTTGAAGAACTCTATGTCATTCGGTTCCCTTCCAGTTTCATCTGCGGATATTACCGCATGACTAATACCAAATCCTTCCTCTCACAAGCAGAGAATGAGATATAATATTAATAGTTTTATCTTCAGCTTTGTCCTAGTTTTTGACAGGAGGGCAGGGTTTCCGAGAACATGTGTGAGTCAGTGAGCAAACTATTCAGTGCACCCACATCAACTTCTGTAAAACCATGATGAGCTCATGACTAAATAATTCAATTGATATCTCTGCAAACTGGAGAACGAATGTTAGTGGGTACTGGAACACTTTGGTGACGCATCCTTTAGACCAGTCAGCTGGGCTATAGACTGGCTTTTTCATTTCTCTTGGAATTCATTTAGAACACACACAAACAGACTTCAACACTCACCCGGCCTATTCTCTTGTGCCTGTTTGTGATCATGTCTAGTGTCTTCCACAAGCTCTGTCTGAAAAAACGAATGATTACTGATTGTATCTTTTACTTTGAAGTCTCATAGTGGCTTTATGTCCTTAAATTATTTTAACTCTAATTTGTTCCTGCAGGACTGTTTCCATGGCTCCTCAAAGAGATCACCTCCGGAGATTCATTTTCTGCTTTGAAGTTGTATATTTTTCTTTTACATGTTGAAGTGTATTTGCTCTTGACTTGATGATTAACTACATGAAAGCTGATAACGCATTGGATTAACATTAAAAAAGTTTGTTACCTATTTAACAGGCATAGCATATGTATTTACTTCACACGCAAACTGAGAGTAACATTAGTATTAATAAACTAAAGCGATTCTGATGACTTTGAAAAATGTTAGATAGCATGATTTGTACAAATTTTCAGGGGAGTAGTCAGGTTAGTGCAAGACATTAGTACATGAGATGAGGGGCATCTTCAGATGGGCAAAGTATTAAAGTGATGTAGATGAACATCAAAAGGTGCTGGGGGACTTGTGCTTTGTGAAGGAACATGAAACAGAACTTCCTGCTAGCGAGGCTGCTCAGCCCATTATGTCTTTCTCTCATATAATTTTAACGAGCTCTGCTCTGCTCTCCTCTCCTCCGCCTCTCCTCTCCTCCGTCTCTCCTCTCCTTTCCTTCCATCAGCCCAGGGAGTGGAGGCTGAGCAGTTCACTGTCTACAACCCTCAGCCTGAATTTAATCTGCTCTGAACAGTGCACTGCGCCAAAGGAGAGACAAAAGCCTACCACCACACTTGAGTTTTACTAACTCTGCTGCTTAAACTGAGTCCCCCACTCATTCACATTGTTAGCAAGGTACTTTACTTATTTAACAGACTGCCTTAATAAACACACCGCCGCCTACTAAAAAAACTGTCTTGTTTTATGGATGATTTTGACTAGGCTAGATCATTAGAGTATGGTGGTTTACTTTGCCTCGTAAACCGAATATATACTCTGTAATATGTATGTATTTTGGTAATGTGAGCCACCAGTCAGGGCTAAAGTACATTTGATGATTGACATTTTTGCTGGGTAACCGTTCTTTTAAAATAGGTGTTTATATCTATAAATAACATTCTGATAGATGTGTGTATTTCAGAACCAATGTAGTAAAAAAAAATGGAAAAATGAAAAGTTACACCCCCTGTTGTTTCGGGAGTTGGAGGAGGGGAGGAGGATCCTTGTTAATGTAGACGTGAACATGCCCAGGGAGCTTGCTCCCTCCCTCCCTCCGTCCATTACCGACGCGGTATAATGGAATGTGACACAGTTATGGCGATGTCACTATTATGATGATGTCACCGAGTAATCCCCTTGCTGCTGTTAAAGTCTGTTCCAGTTTAGACGGAGGATGATGAAGTTCAGTGTGAGCCTACAGAGTTGGATCATGGTTCCTAAATCATTTAGGGATTGAGTAACTAGCCCCCTTTGACAGGTTTTGAGTACTTTCACATCCCCTAGGCCTACTGTGTAAAGTAATGGGGTGAATGAGGTTGATATTACCTTTTTTTACCCCTTCAAATGTCATAGAGATTATATAAGACTAGATAGATTGTTAGAGTAAGCACTAAGATAATGTTTGACTTCCCTGAATATGCTCCAATAATATTGTGGAATGAGGCAGCCGTTGCTAAATGCCTAATACTATGCATTATCTTCAATAGGTAAATGGAAAGCTGTGGTTGCATGCTCAGACATTAAAAGTGTCAAATCAAGTGACAAAAGCACGCACGCTCACACATACCCCTGTATTCCTCATGTCCTCTAATCTGTCACAGAAATGTCTGCTACCCTCAGCATTAGCATTAGCTGAGCTTGTCAAAAAGCCTCCCTCAGAAGAACATCTGAATCTGAGCATGGCGGGAAAGAGCATGTTCTGTTTTTGTGGACATATTCTGTTTCTGTGGAGTGGGGATTGTGGGATTGGAGATGGAGGAATTACCTGGTGGGAAGCGTTTGCTTCTGTCCAAAATAAAATAAAAGCCAAGCATCCATCACCATAGTTGTGCAGAGAATGATACAGCCATTTTTTATGGAATCACAGCAAACATGGATCAGTGGATCAGCGGCCAACCCCCCTCCTGCTGCAAAGTCCCCAGCGCTGTGTTTGCCATACCCCATTACACTGTCCTCCTGGCTCCGGCTGGCCATTCCATGCAGGCTTAGAGCTGGGGTGTAATTTTCCTGGGCCAGCTGCCTGCTGACAGGCCAAACGGCCTGGCCTGCCACCATTCAAGCATGCATGCACACACACTCACAGTCACACACACACAGACACACACACACACACACACACACACACACACACACACACACACACACACACACACACACACACACACACACACACACACACACACACACACACACACACACACACACACACACACACAGGAATATTTATGAGACCAAACAGAGTCACTTAAGTTCAGTCAACCTCAAATAAAGTTTTAATGAAGGATTTAAGTAACAAGAAGTAGATCCCAGGGGGGACAAGCTTTAGATTGTCTGAATCTTAAATATTTTCACAATGATGGCTGCCCTTGGCCCCATGATGAGGTTGGGAAGCTAAGCTCTTGCTGCAACACATTTTCTACAACAAAGTCTGATAAAAAACAG
Source organism: Thymallus thymallus (assembly GCA_023634145.1). Taxonomy (NCBI): domain Eukaryota; kingdom Metazoa; phylum Chordata; class Actinopteri; order Salmoniformes; family Salmonidae; genus Thymallus; species Thymallus thymallus. The sequence continues at coordinate 24,087,884 of CM042406.1, forward strand.
ACAATGTTAGTTGGAATACTATCAGAGGGATATGTCATTCTCAAAGATTTAAGGGTTTTTCCATTGTAAAATGTCTCTCGTGACCTGGCTCATTCTCTTTCTTGACCAAGCCAGGCGACAGACAAGTGGGGCATTTATATCATGCCCATACTGTATAATCCATGGGCTCAGGAACATCTCCCCTGCACTGACAGAGGAGAGGAGAGGATGGCGATGGCCCTAAAGCAGAGATTAGACTGTAAATACGGTCAGTGTGGTGAGTGTTGATATGCAGTCAAGCATCCCAGTGGGCCAGTAATTTGATCTGAGGGATGGAGCAGCCACTCCACTCGCCATCCCTGCCGTCCAGCCCCCTTAAAAGCATTAGTTTATATTTAATAGGACCTCAGACTCAAGTTAACATGCTTGGAACCTTAAGCTATACTGTATGTCAAAATACATCCTATGGGTTTACATAATGTAACGTAATGTTAGCCTGAGTGCGTGGTGTATGCATGGGAGACTATAGCCAAAATACACACTGTAGCCAACATTGTGGGACAAAGTTGTATGGAGTTTTATTACTGGTCATAACATGTGCTTTATGGTCCCAACAGGAAGTGGACCATACACTCATTCATAATGAATACTCAGATTCACATAGAATGAATAAAGCTAAAAAAAAAAAAAACTGAGCCATAAGCCAATGCAAGCAAAAGAAAATGTAGAAAATAGTAAAAATAAAGAAAACCCTGGAATTAGTAGGTGTGTCCAAACTACATTGCAGAATAGTGAAGACATCAACATTATGAAATAACACATATGGAATAATGTAGTAACCAAAAAAGTGTTGAACAAATCTATATATATTTTTTCGATTTGAGATTCTTCAAAGTAGCCACCCTGCCTTGATGTCAGCATTGCGCACTCTTGGCATTCTCTCAACCAGCTCCATGAGGTAGTCACCTGGAATGCATTTCAATTAAAAGTTAATTTGTGGATTTTCTTTCCTTCTTAATGCGTTTGAGCCAATCAGTTGTGTTGTGACAATGTAGGGCCGGTATACAGAAGATAGCAATACCAAGTCCGTATTATGGCAAGAACAGCTGAAATAAGCAGAGAAATGACAGTCTTACTTTAAGACATGAAGGTCAGTCAATCCAGAACATTTCAAGAACTTTGTTTCTTCAAGTGCAGCCGCAAAAACCATCAAGCGCTATGATGAAACTGGCTATCATGAGGACCACCACAGGAATGGAAGACCCAGACTTACCTCTGCTGCAGGGGATACGTTCATTAGAGTTACCAGCCTCAGAAATTGCAGCCCAAATAAAGTTCAAGTAACAGACACATCTCAACATCGACTGTTCAGATGACACCAATAATAAGACACCAATAATAAGAAGAGACTTGCTTGGGCCAAGAAACACGAGTAATGGACATTAGACCGGAGGAAATCTGTCCTTTGGTCTGATGAGTCCAAATTTGAGATTCCAGCTGCTGTGCCTTTGTGAGACGCAGAGTAGGTGAATGGATGATCTCAGCATGTGTGGTTCCCACCGTGAAGCATGGAGGAGGAGGTGTGATGGTGTGGGGGTACTTTGCTGGTGACACTGTCTCTGATTTATTTAGAATTCAAGGCACACTTAACCAGCATGTCTACCACAGCATTCTGCAGCGATATGCCATCGCATCTGGTTTGCGCTTAGTGGGACTATCATTTGTTTTTCAACAGGACAATGACCCAAAACACACCTCCAGGCTGTGTAAGGGCTATTTGACCAAGAAGGAGAGTGATGGAGTGCTGCATCAGATGACATGGCCTCCACAATCACCCGACCTCAACCCAATTGAGATAGTGTGGACCGCAGAATGAAGAAAAAATAGCCAACAAGTGCTCAGCATATGTGGCAACTCCTTCAAGACTATTGGAAAAGCTTTCCTCCTGAAGCTGGTAATGAGAATGCCAAAGGTATGCAAAGCTGTCATCAAGGCAAAGGGTGGCTACTTTGAAGAATCTAAAATATAAAAAATATTTTGATTTGTTTAACACTTTTTTTGTTACTACATTATTCTATGTGTTATTTCATAGTTTGGATGTCTTCACTAATATTCTACAATGTAAAAAAAAACTTTAATTAGTAGGTGTGTCCAGATTTTTGACTGGTACTGTATATTTATATAAAACACAGAAAAATCCTGTTTTTGACTGCACTGGGCCTTTAAAGATGTAACCATATGGTACTTCCTGCTGACACTAGAGAAGCTAGGTTCAACCATGTCAAGTGTGTAGCCTTATGCATGAAGGGCACACGGTCCAATTGTTTGGTTTGTGTGGATGAGTTTGTCACACTGATGATCAGGCATAAGCAAGACTGGCATTTAAATACGAGAGTGAGAGAGCGTGCACCACTATCGACCATTATCATTTTTGGGACTCATTAAAATGTGCTTATCGTAAAAACTTGAATTAATTTATTAGGCTGACATAAAGGCCTTTGTATAAATTATTCCCCCTTGCTACACCCGGGGGGGTTACATCGTGGCGGGTATTGCGGTCACACACACACACACACACACACACATACACACACACATGGAGGGAGGCATTAAGATTTTTGGTTGGGTGGTTTGGTTAACAGACCCTCCTTAGAGTTAGTACCTATACTGATTGGTGTCCGGTCACCATCATTACAGTCATTCCAGAGCACTTAAACAGCATAGGTGACCTTTAATTAACTGTGACTTTCAACATTGTTACAATTATGCCCTGGCCGCATGCTTCACTAGATTTAATTTACAGCAGCAATGCAACGCTGGGGACGGCAGGTAGCCTAGAGCATTGGGCCAGTAACCGAAAGGTTGCTGGTTCGAATAACCGAGCCGACAAGGTGAAAAAACCTGTCGATGTGTCCTTGAGCAAGGCGCTTAACCCTAATTTGCTCCAGGGGCTGACCCAGTAGGTAGACTGTCATTGTAAATAAGAATTTGTTCTTAACTGACTTGCCTAGTTACATTTTTATTTATTTATTTTATTTAACCTTTATTTAACCAGGTAGGCCAGTTGAGAACAAGTTCTCATTTACAACTGCAACCTGGCCAAGACAAAGCAAAGCAGTGCGACAAAAACAACAATACAGAGTTACACATGGGATAAACAAACGTACAGTCAATAACGCAATAGAAAAATCTATGTACAGTGTGTGCAAATGTAGTAAGATTAGGAAGGTAGGGCAATAAATAGGCCATAGTGGCGAAATAATTAGCAAATTAGCATTAACACTGGAATGATAGATGTGCAGATGATGATGTGCAAATAGAGATACTGGAGTGCAAATGAGCAAAAAATAATAAATATGGGGATGAGGTAGAAGGGTAAGCTATTTACAGATGAAATGTTGCTCTGACAGCTGATGCTTAAAGTTATTGAGGGAGATGGTAGTCTCCAGCTTCAAAGATTTTGCAATTCGTTCCAGTCATTGGCAAAAGAGAACTGGAAGGAATGGCAGCCAAAGGAGGTTTTGGCTTTGGGGATGACCAGTGAAATATACCTGCTGGAGGCATTGCTACGGGTTGGTGTTGCTATTGTGACCAGCAAGCTGAGATAAGGCGGGGATTTACCTAGTAAAGACTTATAGATGACCTGGAGCCAGTGGGTTTGGCGATGAATATGTAGAGAAATAAAGGTTAAATTAAAAAATTAAAAAAATACATTATGGCTGTTTATAATGGAGAATGGTTGAGTGTGGTCAGATCTCAATGACGTTATCTTTAGTTGGAAAGTGTGTGCTTGTGTGCGTGTGTGTGTCCTGTGTCCGTGTGTGTGTGCGCCCGCAGGTGTTTCTGTGGAGGCAAAGAATTTAATTACTAACCTCTATGGGATCGTGTCCTGCCCTCGGGACGGTTGAGCTAACATGCACTAATGTGATTAGCATGATGTTGTAAGTAACAACATATAAGACATGTCTTATATGGGCAGAAAGCTTAAATTCTTGTTAATCTAACTGCACTGTCCAATTTACAGTAGCTATTACAGCGAAATAATGCCATGCTATTGTTTGAGGAGAGTGCACAGTTATGTACTTGAAAATGTAGTAATAAACCAATTAGGCACATTTGGGCAGACTTGATACAACATTTCGAACAGTAATGCAATGGTTCATTGGATCAGTTTAAAACTTTGCACATACACTACTGCTGTATTATCTTTTACCAGATCTAATGTGTTATATTCTCCTTCATTAATTTCACATTTACACAAACTTCAAAGTGTTTCCTTTCAAATGGTATCAATAATATGCATATCCTTGCAGTTAGATTTGGGTATGTCATTTTAGGCGAAAATGGAAAAAAGAGGTCCTATCCTTAAGAGGTTAAACGTGTGTTGGTCTACTACCCACAACATGTTCAGGTTTGAGGCTCCACTGCTCACGCTCTCTTCCCTTCGTTTCCTGTTTAATATTTGGAAAATGTTCTTCCATATCTATCTTTGCCTCCTGCTCCTCCAACTGTGTTGACTGTGTGTGAATGAGAAATGAGGTAGTGTGTGTGGGTGAGTGAGTGAGTGCGTGCGTGCTTGTTTTGACAAAGAAATATGGAGGCAAACAGGGATGATGTCATGGATTGAAGAATACGCAGGTTGACTTTTATTCTGATGATTCTTGCACTGGAGGCAAAACTGAGCGAAAACAAAAAATGTGTTATTAATTTAAGGTTAGGGTTAGGCATTAGGGTTAGCAGTGTGGTTAAGGTCAGATTTTATGACTTTGTGGCTGTGCCAGTTAGTGACCGCTCTGCAGAGCTGCCTCCAGAACAAGAATCATGACGAAAAACGCTAACCTGTGAATAATACTGTACATCATAACAATTCACCTTTTATATTTATCATGGCATAGAGATGCAAAGACCAATAATCTATGTGATATACAGTGGGGAGAACAAGTATTTGATACACTGCCGATTTTGCAGGTTTTCCTACTTACAAAGCCTTGTAGAGGTCTGTAATTTTTTATCATAGGTACACTTCAACTGTGAGAGACGGAATCTAAAACAAAAATCCAGAAAATCACATTGTATGATTTTTAAATAATTAATTTGCATTTTATTGCATGACATAAGTATTTGATCACCTACCAACCAGTAAGAATTCCGGCTCTCACAGACCTGTTAGTTTTTCTTTAAGAATCCCTCCTGTTCTCCACTGATTACCTGTATTAACTGCACCTGTTTGAACTCGTTACCTGTATAAAAGACAACTGTCCACCCACTCAATCAAACAGACTCCAACCTCTCCACAATGGCCAAGACCAGAGAGCTGTGTAAGGACATCAGGGATACAATTGTAGACCTGCACAAGGCTGGGATGGGCTACAGGACAATAGGCAAGCAGCTTGGTGAGAAGGCAACAACTGTTGGCGCAATTATTAGAAAATGGAAGAAGTTCAAGATGACGGTCAATCTCCCTCGGTCTGGGGCACCATGCAAAATCTCACCTCGTGGGGCATCAATGATCATGAGGAAGGTGAGGGATCAGCCCAGAACTACACGGCAGGACCTGGTCAATGGCCTGAAGAGAGCTGGGACCACAGTCTCAAAGAAAACCATTAGTAACACACTACGCCGTCATGGATTAAAATCCTGCAGCGCACGCAAGGTCCCCCTGCTCAAGCCAGCGCATGTCCAGGCCCGTCTGAAGTTTGCCAATGACCATCTGGATGATCCAGAGGAGGATTGGGAGAAGGTCATGTGGTCTGATGAGACAAAAACAGAGCTTTTTGGTCTAAACTCCACTCGCCGTGTTTGGAGGAAGAAGAAGGATGAGTACAACCCCAAGAACACCATCCCAACCGTGAAGCATGGAGGTGGAAACATCATTCTTTGGGGATGCTTTTCTGCAAAGGGGACAGGACGACTGCACCGTATTGAGGGGAGGATGGATGGGGCCATGTATCGCGAGATCTTGGCCAACAACCTCCTTCCCTCAGTAAGAGCATTGAAGATGGGTCATGGCTGGGTCTTCCTGCATGACAACAACACGAAACACACAGCCAGGGCAACTAAGGAGTGGCTCCATACGAAGCATCTCAAGGTCCTGGAGTGGCCTAGCCAGTCTCCAGACCTGAACCCAATAGAAAATCTTTGGAGGGAGCTGAAAGTCCGTATTGCCCAGCGACAGCCCCGAAACCTGAAGGATCTGGAGAAGGTCTGTATGGAGGAGTGGGCCAAAATCCCTGCTGCAGTGTGTGCAAACCTGGTCAAGAACTACAGGAAACGTATGATCTTGTCAGGCTCTGGCCATAGAGAAGCTTTGCTTCTCTATATTTCTATGGTCAGAGTCTGGCAGATCTATTATTTCTACTTCTGTGTGGTGTTGTGTGTGGGATCCCTAATTAGAGGCAGCTGCTATGCATTACCTCTAATTAGGGATCCTACTTATATGTCTGTGTTCCACTCCCTTGGCGTGGTTCATTGTTATGTTATATGTTGTCCCGTGTTCGTGCTACATGTGTTATACTTTCATTTGCATATTTGTTATTTTAGTTAGTTCGTATCAGTATAGTTTATTCGTTAAATAAACGATGTCGAACTATCGCTACGCTGCGCCTTGGTCTCTCTACACACCCGAACGTGACAGATCTCTGTAATTGCAAACAAAGGTTTCTGTACCAAATATTAAGTTCTGATGTATCAAATACTTATGTCATGCAATAAAATGCAAATTAATTACTTAAAAATCATACAATGTGATTTTCTGGATTTTTGTTTTAGATTCCGTCACTCACAGTTGAAGAGTACCTATGATAAAAATTACAGACTTCTACATGCTTTGTAAGTGGGAAAACCTGCAAAATCAGCAGTGTATCAAATACTTGTTCTCCCCACTGTATGTTGTTTGCTCTACTGTATATGTGATATAATCAAAAAACCTCATAGTACTCATGACATGGCGGTACCTGCAGGTGCCTAAGCAAATCGCTCCACTGTACATCGTAAAAATTGAGAACTGTGAAGTGCAAAGCCCCCAACAGAGTCATTCGTACCCAGAAACCTTAAATGTCACCCAACACAATTCAGCTCTTTATTTTTGAAAAGGTCACATCCGTTATTATGTCTCTTCCTCTGTCAGTCATGGCGGTCCCAGAGTGATCCCGGTCAGTCGGATGTGTAAATGTAACTGCCTGTAAAGTGAGCAGCAGACTACAAAACATTCTGAAAAGCAGTTAAACGCGCAATTGAACTGAAGTTATATAAGTTACAAGACAGAGCTACTTCTGGTTTGGAAGTAGGGAAAGGACTGCTGGTAGTGGCACTACAGAGGGTAGTGTGTACGGCCCAGTACATCACTGGGGCAAAGCTTCCTGCCATCCAGGACCTCTATAGCAGGCGGTGTCAGAGGAAGGCCCTAAAAATTGTCAAAGACTCCAGCCACCCCTGCAATCGGTACCGGAGCGCCAAGTCTAGGTCCAAAAGGCTTCTCGACAGCTTTTACCCCCAAGCCATAAGACTCCTGAGCAGGTAATGAAATGGCTACCCGGACTATTTGCATTCCCCCCCCCCGCCCCCCATTCCCCTTCTTTTATGCTGCTGCTACTCTCTGTTATCATCTGTGCATAGTCACTTTACCTATACCTACATGTACATATTACCTCAATTAGTCCGACTAACCGGTGCCCCCGCACATTGACCCTGTACCAGTACCACCTGTATATACCACTGTATACCACCTGTATATATATATTATTTACTCAAACACTGCACTGTTGGTTAGGGCTTGTAAATAAGCATTTCACTGTAAGGTCTGTAACTGTTGTATTCGGCGCACGTGACAAATACACGTTGATTTGATTTGATTTGAACTCAAAAGTAAACTTACTCTGTCATAGTACTGTACTTCTGACTTCGCTGCACTTCTTTCCCTCCCTCAACAACAAAATGTAGCTGTCTTGGAAGTTAGGAACACAATGCATCTCACTATATGATATTATCATTTTAGAGCCTGTAGTGGTTCCGTTAACTATGTTGTATTCTTCCTTCTCTCAACAGCAAAGAAAATAAACAAATTAAATTCCAGGGGGAGACAAACGTCTGTGAGATCAACCAACAAACTGTGTATTCATCACACAGATCCTCCTCGCATACAGAAGCTGACTGGTGTTAAGTCTAATGTCTAATACCCTTAATCATGTACACACCCACCCATGCTAACTGATGTTTCAAATCATGTCTGTGTGTGTGCGCGTGTTTGTGTGTGTGGGTGCCCACCAGTGTATATAATCATGCTCCCACCCACCCATGCCCACTGGTGTTTATCAGCAATTGCAGAGCTGCCATCTTTCATCTCTGCACGTTGCGTTCTCAGGGTGTGTGTGTGCGTGCGTGCATGCATGAGTGTGGGCAGGCGTGCAGTCTTGTTTTGGCAGTTTATCCGTTGTGTCTCATCTAATGGGATTAAACCTCCATGGGCAAGCATACAGCAGCAGAATCATTAAACTAATAATTACATGCCAGAGTATGTGAAAGGAAATGTCACACAGACATGCTTAGCCTTCTTGTCATCCCTTTGGGATAAAGGGCTGGATATGAGAATAAAAGCTTTCTCTATTTCTATGGATGTATGCAAGAAGAATACCTATCTGAGAATGCTGTTCATCGACTACAGCTCAGCCTTCAACACCATAGTGCCCTCCAAGCTCATCACTAAGCTCAGGGCCCTGGGTCTGAACAAATGATGTATATAAACCCTGGGTTGCTGATGCTATGTACTGGCCATTGAGAGGCTTTGAAGCCTCCGGTCGGCCATATTGTCACTCCCCAGAAGGAGCAGTCCTCCAAAGTAATAAATGGAATTCTACAGAATATCATTTCAATGTTTCAAGGATAAAATTACATGTATTTGAGTATGTTTTTGTTGTAGTGGGGATAGTAACATTAGTTATCTCCAAAAATTATAATTTAAGGAAAATGTTTTTATACGTTTTTTTCATGTTTTATGTTTTACTCACATAATGTAGTTTAGAAGTCTGTATGAACGTGTATGTAATAGAATTCATGTAGACAATAATACATGTATTTTTATTGCTTCCAAAATATTTTTTACACCGCTGAGGGAGTGCCAAGATGGAGGCACGGTGGCGTCAATTTAGCGGCCCCATAGTTCATCTAGTGTATATATAAATCATTGGTCTGAACCCCTCCCTGTGCAACTGGGTCCTAGACTTATTGATGGGCCGACCCCAGGTGGCGAAGGTAGGCATCAACACCTCCGCCTTGCTGATCCTCAACATGGGAGCCCCACAAGGGTGCTTGCTCAGCCCTCTCCTGTACTCCCTGTTCACCCATGACTGTCTCCAACTCATTCATCAACTTTGCTGATGACTGAACAGTGGTAGGCTGGATTACCAACAACGACGAGACAGCCTACAGGGAGGAGGTGAGAGGGCTCTCCAGAGGCAATGCTGTGATTGGGCAGTAGTTCAGGTTTCTATGTGAATTACACAGCTCTCCTCCATCTCCAGAGCTCAGCTACATAGCCCCTGGTGGGAGAGACGTTATTGGGTCTCGCCTCTAAAGTAACGTTGTTCAGTCAGTCACCTAAATTGCATCTGGCTCAAAATGTCTCAACTCATCATATTAAGACAGTTAAGATCAATGATGCATTCTCTTATTAATTCAGGAAAACATGACGGTGACCATGAAGTTAAAAAATTGTAAATGAAACAAAGAATAGTTATTGGTAATAGATTTCCAATGAAAGGTGGTCTTTAAAAAGGGGATGAAGATGGTCTAGTTTTTTTAGAAAAAGTATTTGAAAGATCGCTTTACTTTATAACAACAGCAGCATTCACTGATTTATTTCATGGTGAGTCATACAGTGGCTTCAGAAATTATTTACATCCCTTGACTTTTTCCACATTTTGTTGTGTCACAGCCTGCATTTAAAATGGATTACATTTAGATTGTGTGTCACTTAACTTCACACAATACCCCATAATGTCAATACAAAGATGTAAGCTGAAATGTCTTGAGTCAATACATATTCAACCCCTAAATAACAATTTAAAATGTGCATAACAAATTGCATGGACTAACTCTGTGCGCAATAATGATTTTTAACATGATTTTTGAATGACTACCCTATCTCTGTACCTCACACATACAATTGTTTGTAAGGTCCCTCAGTTGAGCAGTGAATTTCAAGCACAGATCCAATAACAAAAAACAGGGATGTTTTCCAATGCTTCATAAAGAAGGGCACATATTGGTAGATGGGTAAAAAAAAGCTGACATTGAATATCCCTTTGAACATGGTTAAGTTATTAATTACACTGGATGGTGTATCAATACACCCAGTCACTATAAAGATAAAGGCGTCCTTCCTAACTCAGTTGACGGAGAGGAAGGAAACCGCTCAGGATTTCACCATGAGGCCAATGGGGATTTTAAACCAGTTACCGAGTTAAATGGCTGTGATAGGAGAAAACTGAGGATGGATCAACAACATTGTTACTCCAACCTTAATGACAGAATGAAAAGAAGAAAGCCTGTACAGAATAAAAAATATTCCAAAACATGTATCCTGTTCTAACCTACTGTCAGAGCATTGGTGCACGATGAGCGCGGAATGGGGGAAAGCAGGCGCAGGGAGACAGGCGTGATGCGAAACAATGAATTTAATGATCACGAAGGCAACGAACATACACTGACACGTAACAATCACGGACAAGAACCATGGGGGAGCAGAGGGAATAAATAGTCAACATACAATTAGTGGGAATGGGAACCGGGTGTGCGATGAGACAGGACAAACGTAAACTGTGAAATGGATCGGTGGCGGCTAGAACTCTGCCTTTGGTAGCCCGACCCAGGGGAGGGACCAACTTCAGCCGAAGTCGTGACACCTACAAAGTTCCCAGTAGTAAGTTGTACAAAATCAATTGATTGCAAGTGGCTAAGTAGTGCAATTAACAAGCAGTTAACTCTCCTGCAAGTGCAGCAATTGCACCTTTCATTAGCCAGCTAAAGAGCCCTTAGACGTTATAGACTTATTAGGAGTTTCACACACGCACACATGTGTTGTGAGGATCTATGTTCAGAGAGGTCTCTGGAAACCTTATGGTGTTCAGGGTTAGTGTCCAGAGACCTCTCTGGATAACTCTGTGTTGAGTTTGTGGTTGCTCCCCAATTAGAGGCAGCTGCGCCGCATTGCCTCTAATTGGGGAGCCTATTTAAGTTGAGTGGTTTTCCACCTGGGTGTGGGTCTTTGTGTGTGTTCCTTTTGTTGCACACCAGTTCATGGTTGTGTGCTCGCCTTTTGTTAATATTAAAAGGTGTTTCTTCTCACTACTGCTCAGTGCCTCGGGTCCTCCCTATGCAGCGTGACATGTGTATGCATATACATGCACACACAAGGCATACCTCACACACATCCATCATCGTGCCTTAATTCAGTAACTAATTATGCTTTATTATTTTTTGTGCATTGTAAAATCATTATCTCAAAGGGTCAGTATTGTAATTATTTTCTAATTAACTCCAATAAAACAATTAACGTCTGCACTGGGCTGATATGTGAAGTAACACAGTCACAGTTAGGCTCTCTCTGGCTCTCTCTCTCTCTCTCCCTGGCTCTCTCTCTCTCTCTCTCTCTCTCTCTCTCTCTCTCGCTCTCTCTCGCACGTTCTCGCTCTCTCTCACGTTCTCGCTCTCTCTCGCTCTCTCTCATGTTCTCGCTCTCTCCCGCTCTCTCTCTCTCTGGCTCTCTGGCACTCTCTCGCGCTCTCGCTCCTCTCCCGCTCTCTCTCTCGCTCTCTCTCACATTGTTGCTCTCTCTCTCTCTCTCTCACTCTCACTCTCACTCTCTCACTCTCTCGCTCTCTATCTCTCTCCAGACTGAGACCTCCTATGGTGACAGCCCATTTTTTATTTTAAACTCCGCTGGATAGAAGTTGGTGTGGCAAGAAATGCTGTTTGGCCCGAGCAGTATTTTCCCAACCACAAAATGACAGTTTAATAACCCCCTAGTCTAAGAGCCCTGGGCTGGGTTTCGACTAAGCTAACATATGGCATTTTAGGACCCCTGTAGGTATATTGAAATGTACAGCTATTAGCCCATAGAAACGCATTGAATAACAGAGATTCATAAATGAAAAAAACATATAGTCAAAACATGTATTTTATGCAATATAAGAAAGCTCAGGATTTTTTAAAATTATTATTTTTACTGTGGAATGACCCGTATACCTTTGACGTGGAAACTATTTACTTCCATAAATTCTTTGGCCAGGAACCGGGTTACCTTCAGACAAGTACTGTGACACGATTTTCAGGATGTCTGCTGGTCTGACAAACACTGCTGTAGCTCTGCCACCTTCCACCGCAGATGTGGAAGCAGTAGGGGTTGAAACACTGAGGAAGACATGGACAGACACTAAAGAGAACCTGGACGTCCCCCACCAGGGGAGCCCTCGAGTGGATGTTGAGCAGGATGCGGAAGTGAAACGAGTCGGACGGACGTCATAGTGACCTAGATGTCTTGGGGTAGAGCATCCAGCAACACAACACTAAACAATACATTAATTGCACTATAACCGTGACAAACGGTGCCTACAAACTGTTAGGGCCTACATAATGCTGTCCCAACAGCAGTCCCAACATCTAACCACTGCTACACATGGCTATCAGCGGGGCCTTGTCTGTCAGCGAAACAGTTCATTCAGCCTCATTTACTGCCTTTTAAAAAAACATTGCTGATATGGCTGACTTGCTTGTACCAAATGTGGTACACCAAGTCAGGACTGTAGGATAAATAAAGGGGGCATATAAGCAGACAATGAAAGCTCTTACTATATTAGATGATTACATTAGTCAAAAACAGGTTACAGGCTACATGTGCACCACCAAGTCAGAACAGTAGGCGAAATTACGAGGGGTAAACATACCAAATTATTAGGGTGAGGCACATGGGCTACTAACATCTTACTACACAACAAACACTTACTATTAATTTCTTAGCTACAGTATACATATCTCCCTGGCATATTACATAATTTATGCAGCAGCATACAGTACAAAACATTTTTGGACTCACCTTGTTGTGCTGTGCTCACATGAACAGGAAGGTGGCGCGGCGGTCCTTCGTGGGTAAATTTTGTCATCAAAGTTGGGCATTCTCTGGATTTATAGTGCTTTCAAGACAACTGGGAACTCTGAAAAAAACAAGGTTGAATCATAATGACATCATTAATCTTCAGGTCGTAGCTCTAGAAAGATGCCCAGATTTACAATTGCGAGTTGGAGGACCGTTAAAAACTTATTTTCCCAGTCGTAGCTCGTTTATTCCCATCTTCCCAGTTGTCTTGAACTCCCTGAAGTCAAATTTTCACAGTTCCGAGTTAACAGTTGTTTTGAGCACGGTATTGACAGCATGGCCAATGTTGAATGTTTACAGTACACCCTTAATCCCAGATTTGGGACCACACAGCCACTCCACTGAATAGCAGGCTGGTGATTGCTTTGCAATGCTTGCAGTTAGCCACTGTCACTGATTCCATCCAAACCCCTCATTGTTGAATTTGCAATTTCCAACTTGTTGTGTAATGTTTATGTCCAATGGCCGATGAGCACCGATAAGTTTTATCTATCATTTACTTTAATTATTTATCTTCATATGACAAGGATTAAAAGGATTTGACAGTAGATTGTCGACTTGATTAATGATGATGACTGCTAGCTAAGATTTTGAAAGTATGAGGTTGACATGATCAGTCCAATCAAAGCTACTGTAGATACAGTGGGGAGAACAAGTATTTGATACACTGCCGAGTTTGCAGGTTTTCCTACTTACAAAGCATGTAGAGGTCTGTAATTGTTATCATAGGTACACTTCAACTGTGAGAGACGGAATCTTAAACAAAAATCCAGAAAATCACATTGTATGATTTTTATGATCGTTCGGTCAATTGATATCCGAACTTAAACAACAAAGAAGAAGAAGAATTTCCACTGATTGAGTTCATTTTTCTAACTTCATCCATAAGACTGAATAATAAACAGAGACTGTTTGGGCATGGATAGGATGGGCTGCAACAGGATACATGTGCTAGCGGTTTTTCAAAGTAAAAGCTGTGTGACTAACTTTACCTGACTATCACTCCAGCTAGCTAGCCTTAGACAGGTTAGTAATAAGGGCCACCAACAACTAAGGTTAGTAAGTTAGCTTGCTAACTAGCTACCTGCTTTCCTTCAATTATTTAAAAAACAGATAAAAAAACACTTTATGGTACAGCGGGGACTTTGAAACAACACAAACATAGGAAAAGATATATACATACACACACGATAACATACGCACTGTACATGCATGTAAAAATGGATTTTGTGTTGTAGATATGTGGTAGTGGATATGTGGTAGTGTGCCTGAGGGCACATACTTAGTGTGTTGTGAAATCTGTTAGGATCCGTTATGAATGTATTGTAATGCTTTTAAATTTGAAAAACTGCCTTAATTTTGCCGGACCCCAGCAAATCAGCAATCTGTTTGCTAGCTCAGTGGTTAAATAATTTTTTTAACCTGTGGTTCAAAGCTTGCGACCCCCCCACGGGTACAATCGGTGCACAAATGTAGACTGTCAATACAGCCTTAAATGACAATGCATTTTCAAAATGCAAGATACAGAAATAAACCACATTTTACACCTGCATTTATAGCTGAAACAAATTCCAAATGCAAGCTTTATAAGTAAATGTTCAATTTCAAGCTATTTTTACATACCAAAAGACCAGTAGCTAGGCTACCTGCTGCCCCAAATAAGGGATCTTACTGTAGCTTTCACCTGTATTCACCTGGTCAGTCTATGTCTGTCAGGGAGAGACACGGATTCAGTTGCAGGCAACAGTGTTTATTTTGCTCTCAAATGAGCCCAGGAAAAAATAAACAGGAACACAAAAGAAAAGAGGAAGTCCAAATAAATGTCCTCTGGGCCAGGAGAGTACTTCTCAAAATAAACAAATTATAGCGTCATCCGACGCAGTGTCCGAGTTACATTGAGTTCCCTGGGGACGGTGATGAGCAGACAGAGAGGGTCTGGGGTGGTACATCCAAGTCCCAACAGAGAAAACACCTGGGCAGGCAGACTAGGAAACCAGGCCTGGCAGGACGAGAGGGAAACAGTGGAAGCAGGACAAAAATCAAAATGCCAAAACAAAAACAAAACAACACTTGGAGTCTGAAGAAAAACAGTAAGACAAGGCAAGGATAAGTAGGTCACAGGAAAAGCATACTCACAACAACGGTCTGACAAAAGACTGAACACAAGAAGACCTAAAATAGTGAAGAGAACAAGGATAGTTAAGGATAATGAGTGGGAGGGGAGACACTACAATGACAGCGGAGCACATGGCCAGCTGTCAAAACAAGGCACATGTGCTCAAAAAACACAAAACACAGCAGATCAGACGGAAGTCATGACAATGTCATGGAAAGAGCAGGTGTTTCTTATGTTTTGTACACAGTGTATGTCCAGTATAAAATACAAATGGTAGGCTATATGTAGTATATACAAATATATATGAAAAATATATATTTTTCCCATTCGGTTTCACATTCGCAACCCCCCAAAACTTTCTCACTTTGAGAACCACTGCGCTAGCTCACCTGACCTGTGTTAATTGACAGTTTGCTGGTCCAATCAGATGGCCGAGTGTGCGTTTCACTAGCCCATCTGTTGCACTTTTTTTTTTTAAGTCAATGCTGTGGCTACTGTCTCTGGCTGTGTGTCAAAATGAGTGACAAAACATTTCAAAACCTGGCCAGATAATTTCAATTCATCAGTCTTAAATTATAGTTGAGTACCGAGTCTTGAGGCTCCAAGTCCAAGTCAAGTCATTTTATTTTCTATGAAGTCAAGTCTCAAGTCATACAATTTGTGACTCGAGTCAGACTCGAGTCCAAGTCATGTGACTCGAGTCCACACCTCTGACTTTGACATTAGAGTATTTTGTGTACATTGTTGACCAAATGACAACTAAATCCATTTTAATCTCACTGTGTAACACAATGTGAATAAATCCAAGGGGGGTGTAGACTTTCTATCAGCCAATACTTTAAGTTAAAATATAGACTTTTTATTGGCATGGGTATATTTCACCATCATCCTTTCCTGCTTACGAAAAGGCTATACTCTTCAACTGTGAACACGGCTATTGATACGACAATTGGCCTACTTCTCTGAATGTATATCACCTGTCTGGGGGGCTGATGATCAATGATACAGAGCCAGTCTGATACTACTTGATCTCTCTCTCTCTCTCTCTCTCTCTCTCTCTCTCTCTCTCTCTCTCTCTCTCTCTCTCTCTCTCTCTCAAACTTCAACTACTTTATCCCCCTCCTCCTAAACTCACTCATGTTCAACTGCTCTTTGATTAAATCGGTTTAATTCAATGTTTAAATTTGTTTCAATGGTTTCTACTGAAAGTTGACAGATAGCACTTGCATGGAGGGATGTAGACACGGGGGGAGAGAGTGGATAGATGGGTCTAGATGGGATAGGGAGAGAGTGGATAGATGGGTCTAGATGGCATAGGGAGAGAGTGGATAGATGGGTCTAGATGGGATAGGGAGAGAGTGGATAGATGGGTCTAGATGGGATAGGGAGAGAGTGGATAAATGGGTCTAGATGGGATTGGTTGAAGAAACTCCCTCCCCATACCTCCTTTCCTTCTCTTGATGAGTAATACAAGTTAATGTATTTGCTGCATTTTACCTGTGATCCAAAATCGAATAAAGTTGAATGTTCTATCAGTTAAAAGCTAAGACAAAAGGAGATTTCACGACATGTACTTTGTCCAAAAGCAGTCACCATCCACTTCAGCTAAGATTACCAGTTTTTAGGCCTGCTTTTACATTTTAAGGTAAAGCACTTGAATTCATAACCGACACATTCCTCTCTGTGCGGCTCATGTTTTTCACCAATAGTTCCATCTTTTCTAGTATTGTATATGGTAGTATAGTTTATTTTATATTTCAGAGATCATCTGTATAAAACACTTAAATGTAGCAGCAAACTCTTTGGCAGAGGGGTTGAATCAGTGCCCATCTTTCTCCCTAACAGTAGTCATGTAGTTGTCTTATAGTTTTGTGACACAATTTCCATTTAGATGTGACACTACTGACCATAACAACCATTGCCTGATTGGCAACACCACCCTAATAACTGAGAACAGATTCTAGAAAAAAGAGCCACACGTTATCCTAAGAAAAATGTTCATTTTCCGCCCTCTTGAACCTCCTGATTGATATTTTGAAGCTATGCTTTTAATTTTTTTCCCATTAATAGGGGTGCATGCTCAACTTGTTCTTCCAGGGTGTGATAAAAGGCTTTCTTTTCATGGCTCTTAGAGATATATGGTTTCTATATGTTCTATATTTTTCACAACGTTAATATTTTTCACTACTTTAATGGGCCTTTCTTCAATAAATTATTGTTCGATTTACAGCCTTTCAGAGTTTTGTCTTTTTTTCTGAAGATGCTTACATACAAAATGTTCACTAAACACATCATTCCAATTTTCACATCTTAATTCCTTCCTATTTTATGGTATTTGATTTGATTACATTTTCTTTGTTGATTTATTAGGATCCCCATTAGCTGACGCCAATGACCCAGTGTCACTAATGATGGCTCCTATTGATTGTCCACCAAACCCTGGGATACCCTTGGATGTAATATTTCTAGACAATCGATGACAAATTGGTCAACTAACGTTAGCTAGCCATGCTGTCTCATGCTAGTTGTGTTAAACCCAGTTATATGGTGTTTAACTACCAGTGATCATTGCACCTTGTTCTATCTGTGCCGGTACAATTCAGCTATGTTTGAGACTTGACCCAGGATTAATGATAGTAACTTCAACCTGGGGGAAGCACTTTGAGGCAGGGGAGCTGGTCTGGTTCTACAGCCAGGGCATCGTCCCAAGCTGGACAGTCACTGTGGGGTCCCTGCAGGGTCTTGGAGAGGATGGGGAAGGTGGTGTACTGGGTCCAGGAGGAGAAAGGTTTCAGCCGACTAGAAATAGGACCACACGGACACCACAGAGTGTGTGGACAGGCTGTGTGAAGGCCAAGCTTCTGAAAAGCTGGCATATAGGACCAGCACAGGAGAGATGAACAGAAGCAGAGCAGAAACTGGCTACTTTTTAGTTGACTGATCTAGCTGGCAAGGTAACTGCTGTTTGACGAAGAAAAAAAAAGCATTTATTCCCAGTGCCGAGCTAGTAGCGTAACTGACATGTTACATTAGCTAATGTTTCATCACTTCTTGACTGAAGTGAATGAACTACTAGCAGCTAGTAGCTATCACAGCCAGTTCAGCTCGAGCTAGCCTCTAGCTATCTGTCAGGTAGCAGTACCTAACAGCTGTTGTGTGAATGTAAAATTATTTGTAGCCTTTGTTTTGTCCTGTTTCAACACAAATCAATTTGATTATGTACCATTGTACCAGTGGCTAGCAAAGCTAGCCAACAGTTGGCTAACGGTAGCTAGCTATCTCGCTAGTTTAATAACTAGCTATTATTCTTGCCTCAATCACACTAGACCTGAACCAAACGATTAAAGACCGATATTCTGATGTTTTTTCAGCGCAATGTGAGTTTTTATTAGTCAGTATAGTAATGTAACGTTATTGATCTGTCAGTTTCCCTAGCTGATACCCAACTTTTCACAATGACACGGTATAAACAGGCTTCACTGTCATGGTGCACAGTCAGTACACAACACTTTGCTCATCATGTCTTAGCAGGATCAGATGGTGACAGGTGTCCCTGCAGGGTGACAGCCATGGAACACCAGTCTACGGAGCTCAGGTGAATTTTGCAGTATATTATAACAATCAGTGAATGGATACAAAGTTTCAGCTTGAGTTGATGGGTAGGCTACAGTCTGGGATCTGGGAATAATGGTCAATACAATTATTTAACCATTGATTCTATTCATGGATAATATAATGTATAAATGTACACCAATGTAATTCTTTGTCATGTCTCATCTGAGCAGCATCATATGGTGACAGGGGTCTCATCAGGGTCAGGCAGCCAGGGAAGACCAGTCTGTGACAACGCAGAGGACACTTTATTTTCTCTTTGCAGCAAGCACTGGACAAGCAAGAAGTTTAAAAGATTTAAACTATTTTAAGGCAGTCTGACAAACCTCTAAAGTTGATTTCCAAACACATTATTCTGCTGGAAGTGTAAAACACAAAAGGGTACATATTTGCATATGTTATGGTCTTGTGAAGGCTGGCAAAGAGTATGTTCGTTTATCTCAGCATGTCTACAGATTCTCCCTTCTCCCTGTTTTTGTTTGCTTGGAAATGTTGATACTGGAGACTGATATCAGAAGAAACTGTGTAACCTTGTATAGCGGCTAAGAAATGCATTGCCATTAATTGAAAGGTTAGTTATCCTCCCACAATGGATGGAAGAAAAGTAAAGTTATGTATCACTAGATTTGATTTATTACAAGATTAAGGGTACACTGTGCAACTTTCATATGGTCTGGATGCTTTATACGGAATACTGTACAACAAAAGGAGTTTGTATTTAAAACATGCCCACGTCATGGGAGATACCTATTTAGGAAACCCCTCGCTTCTGGACTGCCCTGGGGTTGTGCTGCTGAAACCAATAATGAATGTTTCATTAAGATCCTACAGCTGAGTGAGGTGTGTTGGGTTGGGGAACTGCAGGGCTGTGGACACTAGGGGCAGGACAGGGTGATTCAGCTATATTGTGTGCAAGTAAAAAGAGCTCTACAGTACTATTAGGCCTATGATATGAATTATATGGTGGGTATACTGTTTATGTGTGTTCATTTGTAGGTGTGTGTGTGTGTTTTTATAAAACATTTGTTTTCCAAACCTTTCCCTTGAGACATCAAACTAAAAAGGAGGGAAGGAAGTTGTGTTGGGAGAGATTTGAGTTATCGACTAGACTGGTGGGGTCAGGCGTGCAGGCGGCTCAGGCTGGCTGGGTAAAAGTTGTTCATTTGTTAGGCTATTGGTTAAAACCTCTTAAATGTAAAGTACCCTATTTTTTTATTTGATTAAATTCAGTCTGGTATGAGAATGGTAACCCTTATCTGCAAAAGCACGGTGTTTGCGGAAAGCTGAGTATCTTAGCTATTGATCGGTGCCATCAAAATCTATGGTGTAATTTACTATCATACAGTGGGGAGAACAAGTATTTGATACACTGCCGATTCTGCAGGTTTTCCTACTTACAAAGCATGTAGAAGTCTGTAATTTTTATCATAGGTACTCTTCAACTGTGAGTGACGGAATCTAAAACAAAAATCCAGAAAATCACATTGTATGATTTTTAAGTAATTAATTTGCATTTGTACCCAGAATGGGTACCGGTGGAGCGGACTGCTCTGGCACTGGGGCGAAGCAGCGGCTGAACCCGGAATGGGCACCGGTGGAGCGGACTGCTCTGGCACTGGGGCGAAGCAGCGGCTGAACCCGGAATGGGCACCGGTGGAGCGGACTGCTCTGACTCTGGAGCGGAGCAGACGGCTGAACCCGGAATGGGTACTGGTGGAGGTTCAGGGCGGCCGACCTTCGCTGGAGGTTCCGGGCGGCTGACCTTCGCTGGAGGTTCCGGGCTGCTGACCTTCGCTGGAGGTTCCGGGCGGCTGACCTTCGCTGGAGGTTCAGGGCAGCTGATCTTCGCTGGAGGTTCCGGGCGGCTGACCTTCGCTGGAGGTTCCGGGCGGCTGACCTTCCCTGGAGGTTCCGGGCGGCTGACCTTCGCTGGAGGTTCCGGGGGGCTGACCTTCACTGGAGGTTCAGGGCGGCTGACCTTCGCTGGAGGTTCAGGGCGGCTGACCTTCGCTGGAGGTTCAGGGCGGCTGACCTTCACTGGGGGTTCTGGGCGGCTGACCTTCGCTGGGGGTTCCGTACGGCTGACCTTCGCTGGAGGTTGCGGGCTGCGGACCTTCACTGGAGGTTGCGGGCTGCGGACCTTCGCTGGAGGTTGCGGGCTGCGGACCTTCGCTGGAGGTTCCGGGCTGCGGATGGCCGGCACAGGACGTACCGGACTGGGGAGGCGCACCGGATGTCGGGTGCGTGGAGCTGGCACAGGAAGCACCTGGCTAGGCGCACGCACTGGAGGTCGGGTGCGGTGAGCCGGCATGGGTCGTACCGGACTGGGGAGGCGCACCAGAGGTCGGATGCGTGGAGCCGGCACTGGAAGCACCTGGCTGGGCGCACGCACCGGAGGTCGGGTGCGGGGAGTAGAGCAGAGGTCCGGACCCGGACTGGACATCGGTGAAGCGGACTGCTCTGGCATGGGAGGTACCGGACTGGGAAGGCGGACCGGAGGTCGGGTGCTTGGAGCCGGCACTGGAAGCACCTGGCTGGGCACACTCATGGGAGGTCGGATGCGGGGAGTAGAGTAGAGGTCCGGACCCAGACAGGGCACCGGTGGAGCGGACTGCTCTGGCATGGGGGTGGAGTAGACGACCGGACCCGGATTGGACCACTCCGCCATCTCCCTCTATCTCCCTCATTTCCTCCAGAACACCTCCAAAATACTCCTCTAAATACTCCTCCTGCCCCTTGCTCTGAGCCCCCCATAGGTACCTCGGCCTCTCCATGCTCCACATGCCCCCCCCCCCAAAAAAATTACCTTGGGGTTGTTTGCGGGCGTTTCCCCATCTCGCGCATAACGCGGCGGCACCTCCTCATACTCCCTCTCTCCCCAGTTATGCTGCTTGGTCTCAGGGTGGTGGGTCGTTCTGTCACGGAAGGGGTTCGACATTTATTTATTATATACTATGTATAATAAATCTTACAAATGAACGAACTATACAACACAAAACGATAGACAAACGTCACGTTTCAAAACAAACACGAAATGAACGGACGTAATAACAGCACACTTACTTTCACCGTGACTGCGACATATAACGACAACGACCCACACCAGAGTGAATGACAGACTAACATATATAAGATCCCTAATTAGAGACAATGCGGTGCAGCTGCCTCTAATTAGGGATCCACCCAAACCCCACACAGAAACAGAAAAGAAAGACACTGTCAGACTCTGACCATAGCTACATAGAGACGCAAATAGGCTTCTCTATGGCCAGAGCCTGACAAGACCAGGGGTGTCAGACTCAAATTAGGTAGTGGGACGGATTTGTTCCGATGGGACCTCATGGGGGCCCGATAATGTTTTGCTAAAATCAATTTGACTCTACACATGGTTATTTAGACTGCTGGCGGATTTATTTGAAATTATTCAAGAAGGCCTACAGATACTAGTCAATGCATTGTTGGCACATGAAAAAAACACTATGTAGTATTACATGAAGCAATCAGAAAAATACAAGTTGAACAGAGCCTTTTTCTATGCAACATTGACAAGAATACATTTCAAGTACAGGTGAGAGAAGTGCAACAAATTGCCAATTAACTATAATTATACGTTTTCTATTAATGTTAATTATTAATAATTACACTGTTTGAATATCTGTGTTATTTATTGATTATACATTTGAAAGAATGCAGGTTATTGCTAAACGCCAAATGTCGGTCAAGAATAGCTGTACAAATCAATCAGAATAGCTGTACAAATCAATCAGAATAGCTGTACAAATCAATCAGAATAGCTGTACCAATCAATAAGAATGAACTACAGAAATTGCGTGTGAAAACACCAAAATGTTAAATAGCAATAGAGAATGCAATAAATTACTTAACTTTGTCTTTTAGTTGACTGTTAAAATCTCCGGCAAGTTCCCCGATTCTCTCTGCCACAGTATTTCACGACAAGCTAATGTTAGCTAAAGCTTGTGCACACCAGCTCAGCTGCCTTTAGCATGCAGGTTTTCACATTCTCCCTCTGAGAATGGTTTGGATGCTGCAGCGATTTCATTGGCAATGATATAGCTGGCTTTAACTGCTCCATCATGTGTCTCTCAACATTTGGAAAATACAGATTGTTGTTTTTTTAGAGATGATGCTAGCTCATTCACCTTTTCGGTTCGCAGTTGCCCAGTGTACTTGTCATATTTTTCTGCGTGGATCTCATAGTGTCGTTTGATGTTATACTCCTTTACTACAGCCACTTTTTGTGAGCAAATAAGACTTATAGGTTTGCCATGCAGCTCCCAGAAGAAACTGCTCTTTCCATTTTTCTTGGAATGCCCTACATTCCGTGTCAACCTTTCTCTTTTTCGATATCATTTTTTGCTAAGATAGCTTAACCGTTAAGATAAAAAGCCACGTCACGTGATTGTCAGCGCAGAACTGGCGGTTTTTACTACTTCCTGTGGAGAGATAGTAGTGCAAGCTTTAATTAGCGTATCAAATTCGATTTGTTTACAATCTATGATCATATCATAGAAACCTATTACTTTACTCACATAGTTGATAATAACTGTATGCAAACGTTTTGCCTTCGTTCTGCGTTTTCATCTCGGGCCGGATGAAACCTGCTGGCTGGCCGGATCTGGCCCGCGGGCCGTATCTCTGACATCACTGGTCCAGACAGAGGAATATAGCAGAGTAATGAAACTGGTGGAGATAAACAACAAACAGGAAAAATAGACTTAGTAAGTACGACCTACGGATGTGACTTAACGATCCAGCGGGGACTGGATGTCAGGTCGTGACTTTAGTAGTGTGGCAGATGACTGATCAGGAACAGGTGAGTGATTGCAGATTATGATCAGTTGGGTGAGAGAATCACTCATGGTGTGGTAATCCCGCCTCCTCTCTCATTACCCGGGCAACAGGAACCAAACACAGAGACATGAACCAGAGATAGAAATGAAAAAGACACACAGACATACAAAACAGAAATCACGGAGGCGGGGTTGTGACACAATGAGGGTTTAGACTCGGCCGACGAAGATTGCTTTCCAGAAGGATTGGATCCACTTTTAGATCTGTAAGTAAATTGTTTTCATGACTTTATATAGCTAATTTACTATATGTATTTCGTTTTTTATAAATGGTCTGCTTTTTGTGCTTTGGAGTTTACATAGGCCTATGTAACACGTAATTTTAATGTTATATAATTCCAAAGTAGTTATTGTCTATGTTTCATATTAGTTCACTGCTTGCTGTTCTAAGTTTCATCCTTGTAACTTTGGAGAGGCCACTAAACTCTCATGGCCATTGATCATTGTCTCCAAGTGTTACTGTTTGCATTGTGTGTGTGCTTCACACCTTCTAATGTGAGTCACTGTACAGATAAAGTTTAGGCTTGGTATTTATACTTTACAGTAATTTTGTTTTGTACATTTAGTCAACTGTAATTCTGTGTGTCTTACAACAATATATACCCCCCCCCCCTCCCCCACTGCTATGTCAATCACCCTGTCTGATGGTTCTACATCCACTTTTCATAGACCTCTTGAAAAAGAAAATAGGGGCTTGTGGCACCATTCATCCTAACAGAATCGGTTTCCCCAAGACCAAGGTAAACAACATGACAAAGACAGCGGAGAGGGGGACCATGCGATGGGTCAGGACTAACAAGCTGCTTTTTGTGATATGGACGGACACTAGGGAAGTAACCATGCTCACCACACAGCATAAGGCATTCAATAACGAACATGTCTCGAGGAGGGTGAAAAATGCCAATGGGGCATGGGTGAGGAAGAATGTCACCATTCCTTTTTCTGTGAAGGACTACAATGCCAGTATGGGGGGTGTCAACCTATCTGATGCTCTAATAGGCTACTATCAGGTCCTCCACAATACCAGGAAGTGGTATAAGACTTTTTTTTTTTACCACTTTGTGGACATTGCTACAGTAAATGCTTTCATTCTCCACAAGCAGATGGCCGAAGCAAAAGGTCAAACCCTCTCTCGCAGCTGGTGTTGGAAATGGCTGAATTGGGGGCCCAAAGCAACCTCACAACTATCACAAGACCAACCCTCCCCACTCAAGGTGAGTGCCACTATGCAACACACATGCCAAAAGACAAAAGGAAAAACTGCAAGCATTGCACAAAACACAGGGGGGGAAAAAAGGGTGAAAAGCCAGATCTTCTTTCCGAAATGCCAGTTTGCTTCCTGGCAGAGAGGGACTGCTTCAAAGTCAATTACAACATGCACAATCTATGGTGAAAGTGAAATCTAATCATCTACACCTGAATGGAAAATGAGTTTGAATGCCATTTGTAAATAGTTCCGTTTATTCATAACTGAACTATATATTTTATTTTAGTGAAGGACATGTGTGTAACCAAGTTTGTGTTTGATAAGACATTGCATATATTTTTTTTTATGTGTATCTGTTGCTTTTATATTGTTTTTGTAAACAGTTTATTCATATGTGGGACCAATACATTGGATATGCCACAATGTTTGAGAGAGGTTGGTGTTTTAGAAATGCAATTTTTATAATGAACAACAATTTTTAGGCACATCCAGTGTGCAATTCGGACACTTTGGAGAGGTTGAAAGGACACTTGAATGTACCCTGGATACCCCATAACACCACCACACTTCATTTTTTCGTCTGTGAACATAGAGCTGATGTGACTTGCCAAAAAGATCCAGTTTTGACTCATCTGTCCAAAGGATTCTCCCAGAAGAATTGTGGCTTGTCAATATGTATTTTAGCAAATTCCAGTCTGGCTTTTTTATGTCTTTCAAAAGTGGAGTCCTCCTGGGTCTTCTTCCATGGAGCCCACTTTTGTTCAAAAAGCAACGGATGGTGCGATCAGAAACTGACGTAACTTCACCTTGGAGTTCAGCTTGTATCGCTTTGGCAGTTATCCTTGGATCTTTTTCTACCATTCGCACTATCCTTCTGTTCAATCTGGGGTCAATTTTTCCTCTTGCGTCCGTGCCCAGGGAGATTTGTTGTAGTTCCATGGACCTTAAACTTCTTAATAATATTTGCAACTGTAGTCACAGGAACATCAAGCTGCTTGGAGATGGTCTTGTAGCCTCTACCATGCTTGTCTGTTATTTTCTTTCTGATCTCCTCAGACAACTCTCTCCTTTGCTTTCTCTGGTCCATGTTCAGTGTGGTGCACACAATGATACCAAACAGCACGGTGACTACTTTTCTCCATTTAAATAGGCTGAATAACTGATTACAAGATTGGAGACGTGATACTAATTAAAAACTAATTAATTTGAAATATCACTATAATCCAATTATTTATTATCGATTCTAAGGGGTACCAACAAATGTGTCTAGGCCATTTTAGAATATCTTTGTAGAATAAGCTATAATTAATCTCTTTTCACAGCTTCTTTGCTTTATTCTATGACATACCAAAGGCATGCAAGTATACATGATAAAATAGCTTTTAATTTCATAACTTTTCAGGAGGAATGAAGCATTATTTCAATGAGCTGTAAGGGTACCAACAAATTTGAGCACGTCTGTATGCCACTATGGAGAGGCTTTGGGACACTTGGAAATGTCCTGTGACCACACCTGACACCACTTACTAAAACACCTGCCCATTTTGTTGTTAGGTCTATCAATCCCATTTTTTTCTGATATTGTTCACATGTTGTGGAAGCCATCTGATGTGTTTCCAGTTCTGGTTATCAATAATTCACTTATAGCTTGTCAATCATGATGACTTTCAAAATAAAACCAAATAAGTTATTTTGTGTGTGCTTGGTCTTGTGTATTCTGATCGTTTCCTCCTAATCTCCCAGATGTCTTCTTTCCAAATATACCATGTTTTTGCATGACAGAATCATGTAATTAAACATGAATAGCAGTTCTATTTGGGCAGAAATCTACACTTTGCCATTACATTTGAGTTTAAAGGTGCAACGCAGTATTGATTATTGAATGAACATTGATCTAGTTCAGTCTTATAATTATTAAATATGTTTAAGCGATTGATATCTTACCTAGCTTGATGACTGGGCATTTTTGCTTACTTTAGGTTATTCTAAATAGAGACGCTAGAAGAGTCATATTAGGTTGTGTAGAAATGCAGGAAATTAGCTTTAGATACCAAGTGTTATCCACCCACTTCTGGGCACTACATTTCTATTATATTGCAATGCTTGCATTGTTCTGACTCTTTCACCTCTAAACAGAGAGTTGGATACCTATTGTTTGAATACAGATTTATTTGGCTATGGCCAAACATTAGTCTATGAGTTCTGGTTAATAAACCGTTCATCTCGATCCTCTGAAGTGGATTTTTTTTTTATTACACCATGTTAGAGTTTAAGAATATTGGATACTTTTTTATTTAACTAGGCAAGTCTGTTAAGAACAAATTCATATTTCCAATGACTGCCTACATACAGGGTCAGCCATAGTAGTACGGTGCCCCTGGAGCAAATTAGCGTTAAGTGCCTTCCTCAAGGACACATCGACAGGTTTTATACCTTGTCGGCTTGGGTATTAGAACCAGTGACCTTTAGGTTACTGGCCCAACGCTCCAACCGCTAGGCTACCTGCCACCCTCAGAGCATTCGGAAAGTATTCAGACCCCTTGACTTTTTCAACATTTTGCCCAAGGAGGCTTTCACCAACGATCTCTCAGTACTTTTCTCTGTTCATCTTTCCCTCCATCCTGACTAGTCTCCCTGTCCCTGCCACTGAAAAACATCCCCACAGTATGATGCTGCCACCACCATGCTTCACAGTAGGGATGGTGCCAGGTTTCCTCCAGACGTGAAGTTGTCCTTCTGGAAGGCTCTTCCATCTCCACAGAGGAACTCTGGAGCTTGTAACGAATGCCCCGCGCAGGACAACGGGCCCTCCTCCTCTCCAGCGATCATCCTCGCCGGCGTTCTAAACCGGCGGTCGGGGGAAGATGGTAGCAACACCCTGATGACCCACACCTGTTCCATATTGGTCATCAGGGTCACTATTTAACCCTGTGTTTTTTGTTTCAACCCTCGCGGGTTATTGTCTATTGTGTGTTGCTGCATATCTATTAAATGTCATTCGTTCCCTTGCTAAAACTTCATCTCTTTTTCATTTTGCCTCATCACTCACTTCTCACCCCTCGCAATATCACAGAATAACCCGCCTTGCACCAGAGGCACCCATTATTATTTTGTTTGTTCTCACTTACCTGTCTTCGTAGCACTGTTGTTCCTAACTCCTTTTTGTCATTTTTTCATCCCACACTCTACCCTAGGTCTCCATGGACGGGCGCGGCGAGGGAGCCGGGGCGCCTGGTCGGGCACCAGAGCTAGAGGAGAGACTCAGAGCCATGGAGGAACAGGTTTCCAATCTGGTCACTGCCCTCGGTGGTCTGATGTCCCACATGGCTGCACGACCGGGCGGGGAACACCCGGTGGATCCAGTTGGAGCCACAGCGTCCCCAGCACCTGGTCGTGTCGAGTCTCGTCACGTCTCGGGAGGAGAACTCCGGAGAGCCAGCCCAGAGAAGTACGATGGCAATCCGGAGGATTGTCGTGGGTTCCTTCTCCAATGTGAGTTGTATCTGGGCGACTTGCCCATGTCGGATCGGGAGAAGGTGCGCACGATGATCACGCTCCTCACGGGTCGTGCACTCAGCTGGGCGACGGCACTGTGGGAGAGGGACAGCGAGCTGTTACGGTCAATTGCCGCCTTCGTGGGCGAGTTCCGAGCCGTTTTTGACCATCCCGCGGAGGGGAGAGATGCGGGTGAGCGGATGATGCGCCTGGAACAAGGAAGGGGCACGGCCGCGGAGTATGCGCTGTCTTTCCGGACGATGGCGGCGGCCAGTGGGTGGAACGAGCCGGCTCTTCGGACAGCTTTCCGTAGAGGGCTGCGGGTGGAGGTCCGAATGGAGCTGGCTTGTGTAAGCCAATCCATGACGCTGGACGCCTACATCGCCCGGGCCATTGCCATCGACGGCCAACTCCGGGACCGTGAACAGCTGGCGCGTCGCGCGCATCTCCCTCTTCCGCGATTGGAGCCGGAACATGAGCCAATGGAGGTGGGAATTACGAGGCTCTCCGCAGAGGAGAGAGAGAGACGGAGTCGTCAGGGGCTGTGTCTTTACTGCGGAGAGAGAGGGCATGTGAGAAGATCTTGCCCCTCTCTTCCGATAGGACGCAGAAAAGGGGTAAGTGGCCGGGGGGTTCAGATGGGCACAGTAAGTGTATCTAATACTGTAAACATCGCTAGTCCTTTCTGTTGCTCAGTTGTGCTCTCCGGTAACTTCCCTAATTATGTGTCAACAGCCCTGATTGACTCCGGGGCTGCGGGGAGTTTCATTGACCGGACTCTGGTTGACTCTCTTCGGCTGCCGTTGCGCCGGTTGAGGTCCTCAATGCCGGTTCATGCTCTGGATGGTCGACCGGTGGGGTCCGGTTCCATTACTCACGTGACCCGTCCAGTCACACTCACTATTCACGGCTGCCATCGAGAGAGACTGGAATTGTTGGTGATCTCATCCTCCATACATCCGATCATCTTGGGACTTCCTTGGCTCCAGCAACATAACCCAAACATCAGCTGGAGCGCACGAAGGATTCTGGGATGGTCGGAAAAATGTAGGAGGACCTGTATTACACCTATGGTAGGGGCAACATCAGTGGAGAGTCCTGAGAGCGCCCTCAAGGGGAACATTCCGCCAGAATACGAAGATCTATGCGGAGTGTTCTCAAGAGAAGAGGCCAAATGTCTCCCTCCCCACCGAGAGTGGGACTGCGCCATTGACCTCATGCCAGGTGGCACGCCTCCCCGTAAACGCATCTATCCGCTCTCTATGGCCGAAACGGATTATATGGAGACGTATGTCCGAGAGGCGCTGGAGCAGGGGCATATTCGCCACTCCACATCCCCTGCTTCGGCCAGTTTCTTCTTTGTGAAGAAGAGGGACGGGGGTTTGAGGCCGTGCATTGATTATCGAGGTTTGAATGAGGTGACGACGAAGTATCGATATCCAATGCCCCTCGTTCCTGCGGCCATAGAGCAGCTACGGGGAGCGCGATTCTTCACGAAGTTGGACCTCCGGAGCGCTTATAACCTCATACGAATCAAGGAGGGAGACGAGTGGAAGACCGCATTTAGCACGGCGTCTGGTCACTATGAATACCTCGTGATGCCATACGGACTCGCTAATGCCCCAGCGGTATTCCAGTCGTTTCTGAATGAGGTATTTCGAGAGATGTCGGGGAGGTATGTAGTTGTATATATTGATGACATACTAGTGTACTCCTCGACATTCTCAGAACACGTGACCCACGTTCGTGCTGTCCTCCAACGACTGTTACAGAATAAACTGTATGTCAAGGAGGAAAAATGCGCCTTTCACCAGACGGCCGTCTCTTTCCTCGGGTATCGTATAGCTCCGGAGGGGGTGAAGATGGAGGAGCTAAAGGTGGAGGCAGTAAGGTCATGGCCAGTCCCCAAAAACATCAAGGAACTACAGAGCTTCCTCGGTTTCGCCAACTTTTACCGCCGGTTCATCAAGGGCTATAGTTCCATCGCTGCGCCACTCACGTCGTTGTTGAAAGGAAACCCTCAACGCCTCACCTGGACCCCGACGGCGGAGAAGGCATTCATCGACCTGAAGGGCCGATTCACCACCGCGCCACTACTACGCCACCCGGATCCGCTCAAGCCCTTCACGGTCGAGGTCGACGCGTCGGAGGTCGGGGTAGGGGCGGTCCTCTCCCAGCTGCAGGGGAACCCTCCCCTGCTATACCCCTGTGCTTATTACTCCAGGAAGTTAAGCGCTGCGGAGAGGAACTACGACGTGGGTGACCGAGAACTACTGGCGGTGAAGTTGGCGTTGGAGGAGTGGAGACATTGGCTAGAGGGGGCTCTTGAGCCGTTCACTGTCCTGACGGATCATCGGAACCTGGAATACGTCAGGGCAGCCCGGCGCCTTAACCCCAGACAGGCCCGCTGGACTTTGTTTTTTGAGCGCTTTCAGTTCACCCTGACCTATCGCCCAGGAACTAAGAATGGCAGGGCGGACGCACTCTCCCGCATCCACGACCGGGGGGCAGAAACGAGGCAGGAGGTGCCCATCCTGCCTCCAGCATGCATCGTAGGACCCGTCTCCTGGGACATAGATGCTGAGATTCTACGGGCAGGGAGACGGGATCCTACCCCTACAACATGCCCCCCGGGTAAGACATACGTACCTCGGAGAGTGCGGGGAAGACTGGTAACCTGGGTGCACACCACACCAGCCACCGGACACCCAGGTATCAGTCGGACCCTGGAAGCGCTCCGGGAGAAATATTGGTGGCCTGGCATGGGGAGGACTGTGCGACACTATGTACTGTCATGTGTAGTGTGCGCACAGTCAAAGGCGCCGAGAACGGCTCCTACAGGAAAACTCCTGCCCCTACCAGTACCTCAGCGGCCATGGAC
Source organism: Thymallus thymallus (assembly GCA_023634145.1). Lineage (NCBI taxonomy): Eukaryota > Metazoa > Chordata > Actinopteri > Salmoniformes > Salmonidae > Thymallus > Thymallus thymallus. The sequence goes on from CM042406.1 coordinate 24,119,192, forward strand.
ACATATAGCGGTAGATTTTGTTACAGATCTGCCGCCAGCAGAGGGGAAAACCACCATCGCCGTGGTAGTGGATAGATTTTCCAAGATGGTCAGATTCATCCCACTACCCGGTCTCCCCTCTGCCCTCCAGTTCGCTGAGGTACTATTTCAACAGGTCTTCCGATTGTATGGACTTCCGGAGGACATCGTGTCTGACCGAGGTCCCCAGTTCATTTCCCGGGTGTGGAAAGCGTTCATGTCCAAGCTGGGGGTCGCGGTCAGTCTCACATCCGGGTACCACCCTCAGGCTAATGGGCAGGCGGAGCGCACCAACCAAGAACTGGGGAGGTTCCTTCGATCCTATTGTATGGAACAGCCAGGTGAGTGGACCCGTTTCCTCCCCTGGGCGGAATACGCTCAGAATTCCCTGCGCCATTCCTCCACAGGTCTAACCCCTTTCCAGGTGGTGCTAGGCTATCAGCCCAGGCTGTGCCCCTGGGCAAGGGGTTCTAATGAGGTCCAGACGGTGGAGGAGTGGTTTGGGAAGGCTGAGGGAGCCTGGTCCGCCGTCAACGTCCGCCTGCAGAGGGCAGTCCAACGTCAAAAGACGCAGGCGGACAGACGGCGGAGTGAGGCTCCAGTGTTCCAACCAGGGGATAAAGCCTGGCTGTCCACAAGGAACCTCCAGCTCCGCTTGCCATGCCACAAGCTAGAGCCCCGGTATGTGGGACCTTTCACGGTCCTTCGGAGAGTGAATGAGGTCACCTATAGGTTGAGACTTACACCACCCTATACTAACATGTCTCCCTCTTTCCATGTCTCTCTCCTCAGACCGGTGGTTCCTGGTCCACTAGGGGGATCCGGACCTGCAGTGGCGCCTCCACCCCCAACGGAGGTGGCCGGGGGTCTGGCATACCGAGTGGAGAAGGTGCTGGACTCTCGGCTACGGCAGGGTCGGGTCCAGTACCTAGTGGACTGGGCAGGTTACGGCCCTGAGGAGCGCAGCTGGGTCCGGGCGGTAGACATCTGCGATCCGTCGCTCACGACGGAGTTCCATGCACGCCGTCCGGACAGGCCAGTCCCCCGCCCTCGGGGTCGCCCAGGGCGCCGGCGAGTGGCGACGTCAGGAGCCGCGCCTAGGGAGGGGGGTACTGTAACGAATGCCCCGCGCAGGACAACGGGCCCTCCTCCTCTCCAGCGATCATCCTCGCCGGCGTTCTAAACCGGCGGTCGGGGGAAGATGGTAGCAACACCCTGATGACCCACACCTGTTCCATATTGGTCATCAGGGTCACTATTTAACCCTGTGTTTTTTGTTTCAACCCTCGCGGGTTATTGTCTATTGTGTGTTGCTGCATATCTATTAAATGTCATTCGTTCCCTTGCTAAAACTTCATCTCTTTTTCATTTTGCCTCATCACTCACTTCTCACCCCTCGCAATATCACAGAGCTCTTTCAGAGTGACCATCGGGTTCTTGGACACCTCCCTGACCAAGGCTCTTCTACCCTGATTGCTCAGTTTGGTCGGGCGGCCAACTCTAGCAAAAGGCTTGGTGGTTCCAAACTTCTTCTCTTTAAGAAGGATGGAGGCCACTGTGTTCTTGGGGACCTTCAATGCTGCAGACATTTTTTGGTACCCTTCCCCAGATCTGTGCTTCGACACAATCCTGTCTCGGAGCTTTACGGGTGTGTAGATTGAGGAAAACAATTTAATCAATTTTAGAATAAGGCTGTAATGTGGAAAAAGTCAGGGGGTCTGAATACTTTCCAAAATGCACTGTACGTACAGCACCAACACATTCACAAGCATAATAATACAGCCTGTATCACATTTTGACACTTCATCCAAAGTGCTTTACCTTTTAAATCTAAAAACATGTAACGCTAGCTGTAGTGGATGGTGACTGCTCTTGGCCAATAGTGAAGCTTTTAACTTATAAAATATTCAACTTTATTCGATTTTGGATCACAGGTAAAATGCAGCAATTACATTAACTTGTATTACTCGTCAAGAGAAGGAAAGGAGGTATGGGGAGGGAGTTTCTTCAACCAATCCCATCTAGACCCATCTATCCACTCTCTCCCTATCCCATCTAGACCCATCTATCCACTCTCTCCCCCCATGTCTACATCACTCCATACTAGTGCTATCTGTCAACTTTGAGTAGAAACCATTGAAACAAATGTAAACATTGAATTTAAACCGATTTAATCAAAGAGCAATTGAACAAGAGTGAGTTTAGGATGCGGGGGATAAAGTAGATGTTGAGACACACCTCGAGAGCATCATGCCTAACAGGAAGTGTAAAGAAGGAGCTTTCCTTGACTGACGGGGAAGGAACGGAGTGTCTCCGCTGAGGTCAAAGCGTTATGATATAGTCTGTCCAGTTGTCCCTCGAACTGGCCTGCAGGTGCCATCAACCAGCCTACATACCATCTGAGTTAGTGAACTGTGAGGATGGTCAAGCCAGAGGGATAAAGAGAGAGCGATATAAATAATCACTTGAGTATTCAATTTAAAATAGTGTCAAATTGTTTGTCATATTGTCTCAGCACAGTAGGGTACAGCCGTGTTAGAGAGATATGCAGACTTACAGTCATGGGGCCAGGCGTATTGCTTCTCATCAGGGTGTTGTAGAAGGCAGTAGTGCAGGACCTTGAGAGCATCCTCTGTGCGTGTGCGTGTGTGTGTGTGTGTGTGTGTGTGTGTGTGTGTGATCCTCAGCCCCCGTATAATTGATCCTCAGCCCCTTACACATTCAGAGAAGTTGGCCAATTGTCGTATCAATAGTCATGTTCACAATTGTAGAGTATAGCCTTTCAGTGAGCAGGAAAGGATCTTGGTGAAGTATACCCATACCAATAAAAAGGCTAATTTTTACTTACTGTATTGGCTGATATAACTACACACACACATCAGCACTGACTGTAGCTTAATTGGATATTGTTGTATTGGAGGGGTAAGCAATAACTAAGTTAGCTATGTAAAGTGATGTATTGGCTGATGTAACTACATGAAGTTCATGATGATGCCTTACTGTGCCCTTCCCTATTCATCTCTGTCATTATTAGGTGGAGGGAAAGACCAGCTATAGCTACCTACACCATATAGACAATTAATGATAATTACTGCAACGAGTCTATACGGCCACCGCAACTCACACGTAAGTTTGTTAACAAGCATAAACAGTCTAGGATGATAATTTCCCATGAAATAAGGACGTTGTTGTTTATTTGGATGAACAAAGTGCACACCAGCACCAACCAGACGAACAGATTGACCGGCCCAGCATCATCACATACAGCAACTCATTTGAATAACATTGTGTGATAGGCTGAGAGACACATTACCCCCCTTCTTAGACTGAAACACATCCTGTGTTACATAACCTGGATAAACAAAGACAACAAACCAAATGTACAGTAACCATATACATTCAGAATGCATTGACAGTGTTTACCACTAAACCTTCTTGCCAAGCTGGCCTCCTAATAGTTATTTGAGTTAACTCAGTCTCTTGTCCCGTGCTGTGACCTCTTGCTCTGAAACGACCCCAAAGTTAAGGTCTGAGCCTGTTGTAGTATGCAACAGCATGATAAGGTCCATTACACTGTAATAATTCATACAGCACATCTGACCGTTGTGATCAGAGTTCTGTTCATTCTTTCCACTAAACTATCCGATTGTGGGTTGTACTGAGTGGTTCTTTGTTTTATTCATTTGCAACAGATTGTACATTTTTCTAAAAAGTGTGGATTCAACATTTCTCCCCTGGATGCTGTGGATTGAGCAAGGAACGCCCAACTTCAACAAAAATTCCTCTACCAGTTTCTTGGCCACTGTTACTGCTTCCTGATTAAGTATGGCATATGCCTCTGACCACCTAGTAGAGTAATCGGACACTACCATAATGTGCTTGTTAAAAGGACCCATTAAGCTCTGGGGGCTGGACCCTGTAACTTGTGTGCAGCGCATACCACATAGCCCTTACACTAATGCTTTATGGCTCTCTGCCAGCCTGGCCAATAAAATCTTGTCTCCTGTCATTGTGGATGAAGGTATGTACGAGCTCATTTGGTACAACCCCTCTCCAGATAGTGTCATCCGTCTCATAGTTTTGACTCAAGGCATAAGACCCCCTTCTTCAAACTATTCAATCCAAACAGTCCATTTGCATTCTTTCCATGGCACCCGGCTGGATACTGCTTCCTGACTGCTCTACTACCGTCGGTCGGTTGGTTGGTTGCGGTCTACCTCAATTTTTCCATGCAGCTAGCAAGCTAATATTTGCCAAGTTAGCAAGTTGCTGTTAGTTGACGTGCCAATTCCAAAGTCTGCTGCCACCAATTTGTAACGAGCCTGTACGGCAACTGAAACTCACACGTAGTTTGTTAACTAGCATAAACAGTCATTTATTTGGATGAACAAAGTTGCACACCAGCACCAATTCGAAGCACACAGGCGGCTCTCTAAACTGACTGACCTAGCATTCCCCAGCATAATCGCATAAAGAAACTAATTTGAATAACATTGTGTGACAGCCAGACACACGCACATCTGTATGATATGAGAGCTAGCTAGCTTTAGCCTTTAATGTTATCAGTTGTCAAATTGAATAGATGGCTGCAGCCTGGAATTGACAGAGGCAGGGAAAGGAGCACCCCTTTAAAGGAGCACCACTTTATCATATCCTCCTTCAGAGTCACATGCAGGTAAAACATGTTGATTTCTACATTGTATCAGAAAGCGCATGTTCTGCAGTTTCTATGACAATTACTTTTCTCAAATAATTCTCAAAATTGAAGAGGTGCATGACCACGTTGTCCATGGGTTCAGCACATGAGCACTCCCACGGCAGCATTGTTCAGACTACTAAGCAAAGACTAGTAACATAACACTTAAAATATGCTATTCTGTTTGTTTTTAAATACATTTTCTTATTTCCAGAATGTTTCTTTAGACACATTAAAATAAATTGTAATGGAATTCTTTGCGATGGATTTGACTCTTGAGCTCGTTTTTACTTATAGCCTAGAGGCCTCCAACTCAACTCTGGACCTGGAAGCCAGTTACACTGCATTTCTTTTCATTGTTCCCATCTAATCAGTGAATGATTTAGACCTGGGACACCAGGTGGGTGCAATTAATTATCAGGTACAACAGAAAACCAGCAGGCTCCGGATATCATAGGGTACAACAGAAAACCAGCAGGCTCCGGACATCATAGGGCCTAGAGAAACATAAACTAATGAAAATGTTGTTATATTCTTTGAAATAATGTTTTTTTTTTTTCGTATTTTAATATTACTAAAGACTTTCATGAACGCAACCAAAGGATTATTCTTCCGATAGCATATATGAAATGTATTTTTTAATGTTGACCCGTCATTGGCTGGAAGGAGGGGTCTATCGAGGCCATGAGAATGCTAATGGAGAAAGGCCCGGCCGTTCTAGTGTTAAGTTTGGATATCAATTGAACAAACTATACACATATCTGATATGTATATACAGTAACTTGGATGCTGGAAGTAACTCTGAGCTTAATGATGGATACTGGATGTAACTGCATGCTGGATGCTCTCCCCAAGACGTCGAGCTCTCTCTGCCTTCCGTCCGCTCTTTTAACTTCCGCATCCATTTCAACAGCCACTCAAAGGCTCCTCCTGGCGGGGACATCCAGGTTAGACTCTACCATCCGTCCGCGTCTTCCTGAGTGTTACAGCTTCCTCTCTGCTGAAGGCCGACATCGGCGTATGCGGCGGATTGGTGATGTTTTATTATGCTAATTCGATTTCCATTAGGGGGGGTGGATATCGACTCTTAAAAAATACTGTGAATGCTTAAAGATTGTTATCCTAACTTGACAAAAGCATATAATATGTGCAGGTCATGAAGAATTTGTCTACCTGACTCAAAAGACCCAGCTTCTGTCTCCCAGACTTTCTTTGAGAACTTCTCCTTCGTCATCCTTCAATAGAAATCATACTTTGTCTGAGTGGCTAAAGGAGATGAACCAAGAGATGGGACATTGTTTAGTATTATTTACAAATTATTGCAGTCTTTTCCTATGGTTTGTGCTGCATACACTTGATTCTATTTGCACATCTGTCGGCAGTTCAATTTACCATTCTGACGTCATCCCCGCAGCCAATTTGAAGAGGAATCCCATTTTAAGCTGTAGCTGAATTACAAGCTCCCTTTATATAAAACAATATTTTAAATAATCCACAAGCCTAAGAATTGACTTAACAGAAAGATCCACTCGACCAAAACCAGGCTTGTAAGCGGCTGTTAATGCAACTGACACACAACAATGAATAAAGGATCTTCTAGAAATAAAAAGTGATTTTCCTAAAACCATCCACATCGACTATAGCATTAATCTTTACTCTGTCCAATAAAAAGTCTTTGTCCAGAAGTAAAGTTAAAGAAGTGTTGTGTGCAGGAGGGTGGCAGAGTGGTAGTAGTGCTGTAGTCTACAAATAATGGATAAAGGTTTTTCTGAACTGCAAGATCCAAGTTTGATGTAGAGAGTTATTGACATGTCTCTGAGCATTGAAATTATGTTGAACGCATCCGGTACTACAGTATGTTTTTGTTGTGAAGCGACTTAAAAATAAACAGTGAGCCCTCAGTTATACTGCCAGAGGACAAACAGAAAACCAACATCAAGTCAAGAAGACATTTGATTCTGCTCACCTTTTTTTACAGCTCTTCTTCTCAATTAAAAAACTATTTAAAGGACCAATGACGTTTTTCTTACATTCTACTCTACCCACACATACCACACTGACACACACACTCACACATTTTCACACTCTTCACATACGCTGCTGCTACTCTGTTTATTATCTAACCTGATCGCCTAGTCACTTTTACCCCTACCTACATGTACATATTACCTCAATCACCTCGTACCCCTCCCTGCAGATTGACTCGGTACCGGTACTCCTTTTATACAGCCTCATTTAATGTGTTACCATTTCCTATTTTACAGATTTTTAACTGCATTGTTTGGAAAGGGCTCGTAAGTAAGCATTTCAAGGTATAATCTACACCTGTTGTATTCTGTGCATGTGACAAATAAAATGTGGGTTTTTACATGCTATGTCAGACTCATGTCTGTCCTCTTATAAAGATATCAAAGCAAAATGACTCAATTTTCACAGGCAATCGCAATAAGATCAAATTTCATATGTGCCGGACAATAACCTTTTAAAATGGGTCAGTTTTTTTTTATCTTAATCTTTTATAAGATGTGAAACTCGAAACTCTCGACTCAGAACCCCAAAGCGGTTTTCGCCGCCACTCTAGTGTGAAATAAGACTGTATTACCTAGAGTGAGAAAATCATCTCCAGAATCTTGTTACATGCAAACAACAGTCTGTTCCCCTCAACAATAGGCTGTCTGTGAAAACGCAGCCATGGAGATGGAGCCATGGTGCACTGCTTTCGACCAGGGCCAATCTGTGGTCAAAAGTAGTGCACTATTATAGGGAATAGGGTGCCATGTAGGATGTAGATGTGGAGAGGAATCCTTGGCAGTGAGAGGCAGGATGGGAGCGAAGAGAGGAGAGACATGCTAAGGCGGGGATATGTTTGTGTGAAGGTGTCGCTTCAACACATCCTGTATGTTTCAGTAATGACCTCCCAGAGTTTCTGACGTGTTAATCCATTTCTGACTCTTCTCATCTCAGATACTCACCCTTGTGTTTTTTTTTTAGCATATTAATTTCTATGCAGAGGAGCAGAATTCCTCAAGGTCATCTCCGCATCGCTTTTTCAATTAGTCACTAGTTTCTCCATGAAACCTGGCACTGGTCCTTCAGGGTGGAAGGACCCTGTCTTTCTGTGTGTGTGTGTGTGTGTGTGTGTGTGTGTGTGTGTGTGTGTGTGTGTGTGTGTGTGTGTGTGTGTGTGTGTGTGTGTGTGTGTGTGTGTCTGTGACTTCCCACAGACGGCACGGGACCACTTCAGAACCTGTAACATCAGACCATTTTCCTCAAACCTTTTTTGTTCTATGAACAAATAATAGTGTGTGTGTGGCGTCAATGTAGTAAGTGTGAGTGTGTGGTTAGAGTCCAGTGAGTACATTGAGCCTTTTCAAGGGAGTCAGTACTAAAAATAAGGGTAGCCATTTGATTAACTGTTCAGCAGTCTTATGGCTTGGGGGTAGAAGCTGTTAAGGAGCCTTTTGGTCCCAGACTAGGCGCTCCAGTACCGCTTGCAGTACGGTAGCAGAGAGAACAGTCTGACTTGGTTGGCTGGAGTCTTTTGACAATTTGTAGGGCCTTTCTCTGACACTGCCTGGTATAGAGGTCCTGCCAGGTCTCTGACCTCCTCCCTGTAGGCTGTCTTATCGGCGTCTGTGATCAGGCCTACCACCGTCGTGTCTTAATCATGGTGTTTGAGTCCTGTGTGGCTATGCAGTCGTGGGTGAACAGGGAGTACAGGAGGGGACTAAGCACACACCTCTGCGGGTGCCCCGTGTTGAGGGTCAGCGTGGCGGATGTGTTGTTGGAAGTCCATGATTCAGATGCAGAGGGAGGTGTTCACTCCCAGGGTCCTCAGCTTAGTGATGAGCTTTGAGAACACTATGGTGCTGAACGCTGAGCTGTAGTCTATGAACAGCGTTCTCACGTAGGTGTTCCTTTTGTCCAGGTGGGAAAGGGCAGTGTGGAGTACAATAGAGATTGCGTGATCTGTTGGAACCGTATGCGAATTGGTTAGGGTTAGGAGTTAGGTTAAAGGGTTAAGGTTAGGGGAAGGGTTAGGTAACATGCTAAGTAATTACTAAGCAGCTAAAAAGTAGTAAGTAGTTGCTAATTAGCTAAAATACTAAAGTTGTCCATGATGAGATTCGAACACGCAACCTTTAGGTTGCTAGACATTTGCATTATACATCTACCCATCCACCCAACCCTACTTTTATTTTTTGAAAGACAATGTTACGTCGATCAGTTTTATTTGGAGCTCAGACGTATGCCCAATGTCAATGCTAAGTTTGACAGCTCAGTTTATTGATGCTGACTTCAATCTTCATCAAGTGATTCTACATTCGCAAGAAATCCCAGGCTGTCATTCTGCTGCAGCTCTTTCTGCGGTATACGAGAACATGTTCCAAAAGTGGAATATACCGAAAGAAAAGGTACATGTCATACTACGAGACAATGCCCGGAACATGGCTAAATGCATGCAAGACGCTTCATTGCCAAGCTTACCATGCTTAGCCCACACGCTCCAGCTTGTTGTACAGGATGGGGTGCTGTCTCAGTGCAGCATTAGTGATGTAGTAGCTACCGGGAGACGAATCGTTGGCTACTTTAAACATTCGCATCTCACCTACTCCAGATTGCAAACTGTGCAGACACAGCTAAACCAGCTGATCAAAAGGCTGCAACGGGATGTACCCACCAGGTGGAATTGCACCTTTTTACATGCTGCAAAGTCTATTGGAACAGAAGCATGCATTGGGTGCATATTCCGCTGATTACGATTTACCCGCGAACTTAACGGCCAATCAGTGGGGACTGATTGAAAATATGATATCCCTTCTGGCACCTTTTGAGGAGCTCACCAGAGAAAGCTGCTCATCATCTGCATCTGCCGCGGATGTTATTCCATCCATAATTGCTCTGAAACGTCTCCTTGGCAAAAGTGTTGAAACAGATTGTGGGGTGCAAACTTTAAAAAACACACTACTGGAAGCTGTGATTCGCCAACATCAAAACAGAACCTCTTTATTATGTGGCTACAATCATCGACCCACTGTGAGAGAGAGCCTTAAACCAGAAAAAATATTATTAACAAAGTAAATATTGACTAAAACGTATAAGGCCTATATGAAATCAAAAAGTGAAAGAGTAAACTTTCCCTATTTAGGCTAAATTGAAAATGTGTATAATTCTGGCCAACTTATTATTTAAAAAGAAATGGTAGAAATGTAGCTTAGGATATTACATCGCAAATAGAATAAATCTTGATCAACTAATGTTTTGTTATAGGTACAAGGACAGATATTTCCCGGACGTAGTTAAGGTTCAAGTCAAGCAAAAGCTTTCAAGTGTGTTGGCAGCGATTGACCTTAGCCAACCGGATGAATGTTAGAATGTTATTTTCTTTTTTTTACAAAAACCCTACTAATTTTGTTTCCTTTTATTGCCTATTTGTTGGCTTTTTAGTTATCTATTTACATAGGTTTTTGGCATCATTTAAGTATTCTAAATATTCAGATTTGGAAATAGGCCATAGGCAGGTGACTGTTATGCTGAAAAATATTTTGATTAGCCTATTATATAAACTCTGTTTTGTTGCTAAAATAATACAGTTAGTGTCACTTTTTGTCAGGTTATTCTGTTTTGTTCCTAAATTATACAGTTAGTGTCAATCGTCAATAGCCTGCATTACTGCATTTGCTAGTTGTCAATAAAATGGCTTTCAATTCACTAATTTTGAGTTTATCTGGAATAAAAATGTCTCTTTAATGAATAATATACAGTATAAAATCTATGTAATGGTACAGTGATGGTGGCGAGGCAATGTAATGTTGCGGCTTCCTATGGTGCAGTGCTCTGGTCACCTTTGAGGTGGGCAGGGCTTTGAGGGAGAGTGAGAGAGGGCGTGTGTGCGTATGTGTGTGTCTGAGCAGTAAGCTCACGTGAGCAGTAAGCAAACAGCAAACGCTTGTCCCCGAGTGGTTCCCCATAGTGATTGGAGTCATTGTTGTGTGTCAGTTGCGTTAACAGCCGCTTACTAACCTGGTTTTGGTCGAGTGGATCTTTCTGTTAAGTAAATTCTTAGGCTTGTGGCTTTTTAAAATATTGTTTTTTATAAAGGGTAATTCAGCTACAGCTTAAAATGGGATTCCTCTTCAAATTGGCTGCGGGGATGACGTCAGAATGGTAAATTGAACTGCCGACAGATGTGCAAATAGAATCAAGTGTATGCAGCACAAACCATAGGAAAAGACTGCAATAATTTGTAGGAGGCATGGAATCGTGTCCTTGCAAGCACACTCCAGATATCCTGGAGCCCATACCAAGCCTCCGATAATAAGACTCCCACAAATCAAATCAAATGTAAGACTGTCCTTTTTCAATGACAATGAACTCTCTCTATTGCTTGATGAAAATAACTCAATGATATGAATAACTTTATTTGTAAAGCACTTATTCAATGCATGCACATATATATGCAGATAGATTATATAACTATAAACATAACTATGAAATGTTACATGGTTTTTATTATATATATATACCACTGTGCCATATATATACAGCGGGTGAAATAAGTATTGAACATGTCACCATTTTTCTCAGTAAATATATTTCCAAAGGTGCTATTGATTTGAAAGTTTCACCAGATGTTGGTAACAACCCAAGTAATCCATACATAAAAAGTATTGAACACATGAAGAAAGGGAGGTTCAAAAGGGCATGGAAAGCCAAGACAACAGCTGAAAACTATTAGTAATTAAAAAGCAATCCAGCCCCCTGTCAGTGCAAATTAATATCAGCTGGTTCAGTCCCAACTGATGGCCTACAAAAAGGTCTCATTGCCAAGGTGTCACACAAGACACATCTCATGATGGGTAAAAGCAAAGAGCTGTCTCAAGACCTTCGCAACCTAATTGTTGCAAAACATAATGATGGCATTGGTTATAGGCGCATTTCTAAGCTTCTGAATGTTCCAATGAGCACTGTTGGGGCCATAATATGGAAGTGGAAAGCCAATCATTTCACCATAAATTTGCCTCGACCAGGTGCTCCTCGCAAGATTTCTGACAGAGGAGTGAAAAGAATAATCAGAAGAGATGTCCAAGAGCCAAGGACCACTTGTGGAGAGCTTCAAAAAGACCTGCAATTAGCAGGTACTGTTGCCAAGAACACCATCCCAACCGTGAAGCATGGAGGTGGAAACATCATTCTTTGGGGATGCTTTTCTACAAAGGGGACAGGACGACTTCACCGAATTGAGGGGAGGATGGATGGGGCCATGTATCGCGAGATCTTGGCCAACAACCTCCTTCCCTCAGTAAGAGCATTGAAGATGGGTCGTGGCTGGGTCTTCCAGCATGACAACGACCCGAAACACACAGCCAGGGCAACTAAGGAGTGGCTCCGTAAGAAGCATCTCAAGGTCCTGGAGTGGCCTAGCCAGTCTCCAGACCTGAACCCAATAGAAAATCTTTGGAGGGAGCTGAAAGTCCGTATTGCCCAGCGACAGCCCCGAAACCTGAAGGATCTGGAGAAGGTCTGTATGGAGGAGTGGGCCAAAATCCCTGCTGCAGTGTGTGCAAACCTGGTCAAGAACTACAGGAAACGTATGATCTCTGTAATTGCAAACAAAGGTTTCTGTACCAAATATTAAGTTCTGCTTTTCTGATGTATCAAATACTTATGTCATGCAATAAAATGCAAATGAATTACTTAAAAATCATACAATGTGATTTTCTGGATTTTTGTTTTAGATTCCGTCACTCACAGTTGAAGAGTACCTATGATAAAAATTACAGACTTCTACATGCTTTGTAAGTGGGAAAACCTGCAAAATCTGCAGCGTATCAAATACTTGTTCTCTCCACTGTATATGGTACAGTGGTCGTGTCCGAATACCCATACTTGCGTTCCAGTGGAGTAAAGTACTTAAGTAAAAATACTTTAAAGTACTACTTAAGTCGTTTTTTGGGGTATCTGTACTTTACTTTACTATTTTCTATTTTTAATTACTTTTATTTTTACTTCACTTCATTCCTAAAGAAAAGAATGTACTTTTTACTCCTTACATTTTCCTTGACACTCAAAGGTACTTGTTACATTTTGAATGCTTAGCAGGACAGAATATGGTCCAATTCACACACTTATCAGTAGAACATCCCTGGTCATCCCTACTGCCTCTAATCTGGCGGACTCACTAAGCACATGCTTTGTTTTTAAATGATGTATTGGTCTTGGAGTATGCCCCTGGCTATCCTCAAAACAAATTCAACAAAATTGTGCTGTCTGGTTTAATATAAGGAATTTTAAATTATTCGTACTTTTACTTTTGATACTTAAGTATATTTAAAACCAAATACTTTTAGACTTTTACTGAAGTAGTATTTTACTGGGTGACATTCACTTTTACTTGAGTAATTTTCTATTAAGGTATCTTTACTTTAACTCTATGAGAATTGAGTACTTTTTCTACCACTGTTGGTTTCTAAATAGTAGTTGTTTCAGGTATGCGAAAAGAGAACGTTTTATAGTATGTGAAACTTCAAACATTTTGTATACTTTAAATGCCAGGATGTCATACCCATTTTGGCTTTTCAACTAGTAGAATTTGCTGCACGCTATTGAGGAAGAGACATGCTGTACCAAAATGAACGAATGTCGTGAATTAACGTAATTGCGCATTAGATGACGCATTCTCAGTATGAAACTATAAGTATGAGTCTATAATTTAGTCCTTTGTTGAACGTTTCCTTCAACATTATAACTCAGCTAGCACATTTGGTTCCTTGTGGAAACATTTTTGGTTTCCCATTGGTTCTGTGAACGAAGTAAAACCAAACGTTTTTTAAACATTCTGAGAATGGAAGTGAAAATTTACACAATAGTCACCCGAAGGAAAATGGGGGATTGTCATGCTTTTTCAATTTCAGTCAGGGGAAGGGTTTAGTATAAAAAAAAATAATAATAATTGTCCAGAGGAGGGTCATGTAATTAATTAATTAAAGGAAATATGGCTCAAGGTTTGAGAATGAGTTGCTTATTATAGTATCTCATGTGTGAATGATGATGCCCCTCATCCCTGGGCTTACAATATCAAGTATGCCTAGTGTGGTCTCAATAAAATTATCCATAGCCTATACCAGTTTTTCTCAAATCACGGTCCGTGGAGGAATGCTTGCTGGTCTGCCGCATATTTTTATTGAATATGTTTTTTTTTTTTATGTGGTCTGCAACAGCAGTTTTTGACTCTAATAAATCCTTGCCGTAGGCCTACTTGCGCTGAACTATGCATGCCGCAGTAAACAAATTGTGTTGCCAGGACTAAGTATAGCTACAGTTTTGGAGGGTTGAAGAACAGATTTTTCACACCCACACTTTGAAGTTGACCATGTGCAATTGTCTAAGGTCCAATAAAGTGTTTTTTTTCTTTTCTTGTTCAACTCTTCTGCTTATTAACTTTTGCTTTTTGAGTGTAGTTGACTCACTGTTTTGTATTTACTGTTTATATTTGAATTAAGGCTAAAGTAAACTTAACTACATTTGAATAATGGCAAATTACAATTTCTACGTGAGGTGGACTTTGTTAAACTTTGACACACAATACCCCATAATGACAAAGCAAAAACTGATTTTTAGAAATGTTTGCTAATTTATTCAAATAAACTGAAATATCACCTTTACATAAGTATTCAAGTACTTTGTTGAAGCACCTTTGTCAGTGATTACAGCATCAAGTCTTCTTGGGTATGAAGCTACAAGCTTGGCACACCTGTATTTGGGGGATTTCTCCCATTCTTCTCTGCAGATCCTCTTATGTTCGAACATCCTCTCTGTCAGGTTGGATGGGGAGCGTTGCTGCACCGCTATTTTCAGGTCTCTCCAGAGATGTTCGAACGGGTTCAAGTTCCGGGCTCAAGTTCCGGACTCTGGCTGGGCCACTCAAGGACATTCAGAGATTTGTCCTGAAGTCACTCCTGCTTTGTCTTGTCTGTGTGCTTTGTACTGTTGTAAGGTGAACCTTTGCCCCAGGAGGTTTTCACCAAGGATCTCTCTGTACTTTGCTCCGTTCATCTTTCCCTCGATCCTGACTAGTGTCCCTGCCGCTGAAAAACATCCCCACAGCATGATGCTTCCACCACCATGCTTCACTGTAGGGATGGTGCCGAGTTTCCTGCATTCAGGCCAAAGAGTTCAATCTTAGTTTCATCAGACCAGGGCATTTTGTTTCTCATGGTCTGAGAGTCTTTAGGTGCCTTTTTGGCTAACTCCAAGCGGGCTGTCTGTGCCTTTTACTGAGGAGTGGCTTCTGTCTGGCCACTCTACCATAAATGCCTGATTTGGTGGAGTGCTGCAGAGATGGTTGTCCTTCTGGAAGATTCTCCCATCTCTACAGAGAAGCTCTGTCAGAGTGACCATCGGGTTCTTGGTCACCTCCCTGACCAAGGCCCTTCTCCTCAGTTTGGCCAGGTGGCCAGCTCTAGGAAATTTCTTGGTGGTTCCAAACTTCTTCCATTTAAGCATGAGGCTACTGTTTTCTTGTGGACCTTCAATGCTGCAGACATTTTTTGGTAGCCTTCCCCAGACCTGTGCCTCAACACAATCCTGTCTTGGAGCGCTACGGACAATTCCTTCAACCTCATGGCTTGGTTTTTGCTCTGATATGAACTGTCACCTGTGGGACCTTTTTATATAGACCGGTGTGTGTGCCTTTCCAAATCCAAATGTACAATCAATTGAATTTACCACAGGTGGACTCCAATCAAGTTGTAGAAACATCTCAAGGATGATCAATGGAAACAGGATGCACCTGAACTCAGTTTAGAGACTCATAGCAAAGGGTCTGATACTTATGTAAATACTTTAGTTATGCATTAGCTTTGTCATTATGGGGTATTTTGTGTAGATTGCTGAGGAAAATGTTTTATTTAATCCATTTTAGAATAAGGCTGTAATGTAACAAAATTGGGAAAATATCTAGGGGTCTGAATACTTTCTGAAGGCATACTTATTACGTGGCTGACTTGTCATGTTCACTTCACCATATTGATTTAATGTAACTAGTGTGTGTTATGTAGAATAACTACTTTTAAGTATACCTTATTCCAAAAACAACATTTGTATTACTCATATGAAGGTAGTACTGTTCACTTCAGCTATCTAAGTTCCCTTCCTTAATGTTTTTGTGGTAATCAGTTTCCCCTGCAAAAAAATTTAATAGCCAGAACATATAGGCTACACTGCATAGCACACTGCAATGGATAGGTGTTCCCAACCATGAGCCCCAGCCTGCCCTGCTCTTGCTGATGTAAACCATTTTGTGCTGCCTTACCAATAACTGGTCTGTGTAAATCTATATCTGTGTGCTAGGACTAGGTCTACTGATGTCCTGTTCAGCTTTAGAGGGATAGTGTGAAGATGAGAAGGAGGACTGGAGGTAAGGTTGCTTTTGCAATAATTCATTTTTATAAAAAGAATATGTTTTGTTGCACATAATTAAGTTATTTATAAGAGTTATTGACCTCGCAATAATCCATATTCAAGTAATTTACATATATTACTATGAGGCAGCAGCCACGGAGAAGGACAGCAAATGGGTGCTGAAAGTAGACTAAGGCATTGTTGGCAGAATACATGGATGCTGTTCAATGCACAATTAATATAATTCACCAATACATTTCTTGGTAGTCCAAAAAATATTGCTATCAGATTGTAAATCCCAGCTGGCCTGGTACATTGTTTGCTGCCTCCATTCAGGATGCACTGTTTCAGAGCATTGCAAAATAAATGTACTCACATTATATTCAATCATTGCAACCACACTGCTTGCACAAGTCTGTGTAGCCAGGTGCTAAAACAGAACTTGGTTCTCTTTGTGACTCTTGACTCACTGCAAGTCCCGCCTCTCCCATCTCATCATTGGTTTTTAGGAGCATATACCCACGTGGGTGATTAAAAGATTAACTGAGGTCCACACTCCATTCCAGTTGGTGGTGGTGGTAATGCCCCTTAGTTGGTTACCAACCGCTGTATAAAGTCCAAAGAAGAAGAAGCCTAAAGGGGTTAAGATTACAAGAAACAAACTCGGTACCCTTTTATCTGTGGATTAATTGTCGGAGTAGAGGACCTTGTGCATTTCAGGAAAAATAACAACCCAATGTTGATATTTCAACCTGCGTGTCCTGATCGCGTCTGGTGTGGGTGGACAAAATCAACATGCGCCGATTGCGGATGCACGAGAGCAGTGTGGTCAGCATGTAAAGTTAGCTTTCTAGCTAGCTGCTAGGAGGATGTCATGTCATGTCATTGGAAGAGTGGGTGACTAACTGACTAACTTTTTCCCCTCATTGTTTTTCGGTAACTATACACAGCTAGAGATGCCGGTGTCATTTGGTTAGCTAGCAAGAACTTGAACGAATATTCCATATCTCTTGTATTCGCAAATTCACTCTCGCTATCTACTCCGATTTCAGAGCACTCTTCTGAGCGTGCCAGAGCAGTGAGTAGAATAACTGATTAATTTACGAACACATAGGCAAAAAAAGTAATAGTTATCCGTGAACACTCTAGATAACATGTAAACAGCATAGCTAACCAGCTCAGCTAGGGCTATTAAAATGGTCAGAGTGAGGTGTTCTCTCATTTGTGTCTGGAAGTAGCTAGCTAGAAAGCTAGCCAACTTTAGCCAGTTAACTTCAGTGCTTGGTTTCAGGCAAGCTGAAGAAGGACGAGTAGGTTACAATTCCCCATTGTTTATTATTGCAATTTTGATGGTCAACTAGATGAAAAAGTGTTTATCTAATGTTCCTTTAGTTAGATGTTTACCTCATCTTCCTCTGGCTAGCATTATTTGCTGATCTTGTTGTTGTTGATGTGCATAACTGAGGGAGCGAGCCTACCTGTTCATGGTTGTTTGAGCAATAGGACTGTAAAGTTCCCAAATGTAAGAAGACTCCCGTGGTATTGATATATTTGCAGAAATCCATTCAGGTATATCTTTTGGCGAATGTGTTCTAATAATCTAAAGTCGCGCTGTTGCAACTGCCTGTAAAGACACAGCCCAGTTCAAAGTGAATGAAAGCAGGCCTGTGTGGCAAATGGCATGTTTGCATAAAGGCCTACTGTAGCTCTAGTTGGCTATGGTGCACCGGTTTGCGTAGACAGCGGTCCTGGACAGGACAGATGTTTTTATTAGGTTTTATTTACTGCAGTGTGTATTAATTGTCCAAACAGACTGCTACTTTCGCACTCTATATTGCTGTAGAATTTTCCAAAATGCGTTAGTATATGTAATTTTCACACATTCTAAGAATTTATGAAAACGACCATATCTAAGTGCTCACTTGTCAGAAAATGTTTAGAAAAGTGTAATTCTTCCTGGGGGTGTATATTAACGGAATCCACTATAAATATATCAGTGTCGGTGAAGAGCTTGGAGTGTTAAGTTTAAAACCAGCACTTGAATTGAAGGTGTATGTGAGGGTATTGTGGCTTTTGTTAAAGAAAATTGCTAAAAGCAAAGGCCTTGTTAACTTCAGATTTAAAAAATTACATTAACCTGATTATATAAAGGTCCTTGTCTATTACAACGCTACACTGAACAAAAATATAAACGCAAAATGTAAAGTGCTGGTACCATGTTTCATGAGCTGAAATAAAAGACCCCAGAAATCTTTCATACACCTGACAGGTGTGGCATATCAAGAAACTGATTAAACAGAATGATCATTACACAGGTGCACCTTGTGCTGGGGACAATAAAAGGCCACTCTAAAATGTGCAGTTTTGTCACACAACACAATGCCACAGATGTCTCAAGTTTGGGAGCATGCAATTTGAATGCTGACTGCAGGAATGTCCATCAGAGCTGTTGCCAGAAAAGTTCATTTCCCTACCGTAAGCCACCTCCATCGTAGGTTTAGAGAATTTGACAGTACGTCCAGCTGGTCTCACAACCACAGACCACATCTATGGCGTTGTGCGAGTGAGTGGTTTTGTGATTTCAACATTGTGAAAAGAGTGCCCTATATGGTGGGGTTAAGCTACGGACAACGAAGACAATTGAATTTTATCGCTGGCAATTTGAATGCACAGAGATACCGTGACGAGATCCTGAGGTCCATTGTCATGCCATTCATCTGCCGCCATCACCTCCTGTTTCAGCATGATAATGTATGCCACCATGTCGCAAGGATCTGTACACAATTCCTGGAAGCTGTAAATGTCCCAGTTCTTCCATGGCCTGCATACTCAGACATGTCACCCATTTGAGTGTATTTGGGATGCTCTGGATCGACGTGTACGACAGCGTGTTCCAGTTCCCGCCAATATCCAGCTACTTCGCAGAGTGTTGAAGAGCAGTGGGACAACATTCCACAGGCCACAATCAACAGCCTGATCAACTCTATGCAAAGGAGATGTGTCGCTCTGCATGAGGCAAACAGTGTTCACACCAGATACTGACTGGTTTTCTGATCCACGCCCCTGCTTATGCAGAGGCATATCTGTATTCCCAGTCATGTGAAATCCATAGATTAGGGCCTAATGAATTTATTTCAATTGACTGATTTTCCTTATGAATTGTAACTCAGTAAATTCTTTGAAATTGTTGCGTGCTGCGTTTTTATATTTTGTTCAGTATAGAAACAAGCTGTAAAATGCCAGGGAAAGACGTAACTCTGATTGTGATGGTGTGAATAGATTATAGAGAGCCAGGCGCAGGAGGTAGCGTGAACTCAAGGATGACTTTAATATCCAACTCACGCATACAAAGTCCGAACAGGAAATAAGTACAACTGTTCAATACACCAACAACGGTGATAACACGTTCACAAATAGACAATATCCGACAAGGACATGAGGGAACAGAGGGAACATATATACATGAAGTAATGAGGGGAAATGAGAACCAGGTGTGCGTAATGACAAGACATGATAAATGGAATAATGAGTGAGAGAGCGGCAGTGGCTAGAAAGCCGGTGACGACGATCGCCGAAGCATGCCCGAACAAGGGGTAGAGGCAACTTCGGCAGGAGTCGTGACAGTACCCCCCCCTTGACGCGCAGCTCCAGCTGCGTTCCGACACCGGCTTTGGGGACGGCCCGGACGGCGAGGCGCCGGGCGCTCTGGGCGGCGACGGTGGAAGTCCCGTAATAGGGAATGGTCGAGAACATCCCCCCTCGGCACCCAGCACCTCTCCTCCGGGCCATACCCCTCCCACTCCACGAGGTACTGAAGGCCCCCCGCCCGACGTCTCGAATCCAAGATGGAACGAACGGAGTACGCCGGGACCCCTTCGATGTCCAACGGGGGTGGGGGGACCTCCCGCACCTCAGACTCCTGGAGCGGACCAGCCACCACCGGCCTGAGGAGAGACACATGAAACGATGGGTTAATACGGTAATCGGGAGGGAGTTTTAACCTGTAAGTAACTTCGTTTACTCTCCTCAGGACTTTGAATGGCCCTGCAAACCGCGGGCTCAGCTTCCGGCATGGCAGGCGGAGAGGTAGGTTCCGGGTCGAGAGCCAGACCCGATCACCCGGTGTGTATACTGGGGCCTCACTGCGGTGACGGTCCGCGCCTATTTTGTGTCGACATACTGCCCGCTGGAGATGAACATGGGCAGCTTCCCATGTCGCCTCCGCATGACGGAACCACTCATCCACCGCAGGGGCTTCGGTCTGGCTCCGATGCCACGGTGCCAGAACCGGCTGGTAACCTAACACACACTGAAATGGGGTTAGGTTGGTAGAGGAGTGACGGAGGGAATTCTGTGCCATTTCAGCCCATGGCAGGTACGTCGACCACTCCCCCGGCCGGTCCTGGCAGTAGGACCTTAAGAACCTACCTATATCCTGATTTACCCTCTCCACCTGCCCGTTAGATTCGGGGTGAAACCCAGAGGTAAGGCTGACGGAGACCCCCAGGTGTTCCATAAATGCTTTCCACACCCTAGATGTGAATTGGGGGCCCCGATCAGACACTATATCCTCTGGTACCCCGTAGTGCCGGAAGACATGAGTGAATAGGGCCTCCGCAGTCTGCAGGGCCGTGGGGAGACCCGGCAGAGGCAAGAGGCGGCAGGACTTGGAGAATCGATCCACAACGACCAGGATTGTGGTGTTCTCCTGAGAAGGTGGAAGGTCTGTAATGAAGTCTATTGACAAATGTGACCATGGCCGTTGTGGAATAGGTAAAGGAAGTAATTTACCTCTGGGAAGGTGTCTAGGTGCCTTACACTGGGCGCACACCGAGCAGGAGGAGACATACACCCTGACATCCTTAGCCAAGGTGGGCCACCAATATTTCTCAGAAAGGCAGCGCACTGTCCGACCGATACCGGGATGACCAGAGGAGGGTGACGTGTGGGCCCAATAGATGAGCCGGTCACGGACAGCAGACGGCACGTACAGACGTCCAGCGGGACAGGACGGTGGAGCTGGCTCTGTGTGCAATGCCTGTTCAATGTCCGCGTCCAGCGCCCATACCACCGGCGCTATAATGCAGGAGGCCGGTAGTATGGGGGTGTCATCCATGGGCCTCTCCTCTTTGTCGTACAGCCGAGACAGTGCGTCTGCCTTAATGTTCTTAGTCCCTGGAATGTAGGAGATGGTGAAGTGAAAACGTGTGAAAAACATGGCCCACCTGGCCTGACGAGGATTCAGCCTCCTTGCTGCCCGGATGTACTCCAGGTTACGGTGGTCAGTCCAGATGAGGAAAGGGTGTTTAGCCCCCTCAAGCCAATGTCTCCACACAGTCAAAGCCTTGACTACAGCCAACAACTCCCGATCACCTACATCATAGTTTTGCTCCGCCGGGCTGAGCTTCTTTGAGAAGAAGGCACAGGGACGGAGCTTAGGTGGCGTGCCCGATCGTTGGGATAAGACTGCTCCTACCCCTGATTCGGACGCGTCCACCTCTACTATGAACTGCAAAGAGGGATCCGGATGGGCCAGCACCGGGGCCGCGGTGAAAAGAGCCTTCAGCTGCCTGAATGCCCTGTCCGCCGCAGCGCACCAGCGCAGACGGGACGGACCCCCCTTTAACAGTGAAGTAATGGGAGTCGCCACCTTGCCAAAGCCTCGGATAAACCTCCGGTAGAAATTGGCAAACCCTAAAAACCGCTGTACCTCTTTAACCGTGGTGGGAGTCGGCCAATTACGCACGGCAAAAATGCGGTCACTCTCCATCTCCACCCCGGAGGTGGTAATGTGGTATCCAAGGAAGGAAACGGACTGTTGGAAAAACAGACATTTTTCTGCCTTGGCATACAGGTCATGCTCCAGCAGTCTTCCAAGTACTTTACGGACTAGGGAAACATGCTCGGCGCGTGTAGCGGAATACACCAGAATGTCATCGATGTATACTACCACCCCGCAACCGAACATGTCCCTGAAAACATTGTCAACAAAAGATTGGAAGACCGATGGTGCATTCATCAACCCGTATGGCATGACTAGATATTCATAGTGACCTGAAGTGGTACTAAATGCCGTTTTCCACTCATCTCCCTCCCGGATACGAACCAAATTGTATGCACTCCTGAGATCTAGTTTAGTGAAGAAGCGCGCCCCATGCATTGATTCAATCACCGATGAGATGAGAGGTAGAGGGTAACTATACCTTTCTGTGATCTGGTTGAGGGCGCGGTAATCAATGCATGGGCGCAAACCACCATCCTTCTTCTTCACAAAAAAGAAGCTCGAGGAGGCGGGTGAAGTAGAGGACCGTATGAACCCCTGTCGTAGGGACTCAGAGACATATGTTTCCATTGCCTCCGTCTCTACCTGCGACAGGGGATACACATGACTCCTGGGAAGTACAGCGTCTACCTTGAGGTTTATCGCACAATCCCCTGGGCGATGAGGTGGTAATTTATTAGCCTTTTTCTTAGAGAAGGCTTGAGCCAAATCTAGGTATTCGGGGGGAATGCGCACGGTGGGGACATTCTCTGGACTCTCCACCGTGGTTGCACCAACGGAAACACCTACACACCTCCCCGGACACTCTGATGACCACCCCGTTAGAGCCCTCTGTTTCCACAAAAAGGTGGGATTGTGAGTACTTAACCAAGGCAGTCCTAGTACCACCGGGAATGCAGGAGAATCAATAATGAAGAATT
This sequence comes from Thymallus thymallus, assembly GCA_023634145.1. Taxonomy (NCBI): domain Eukaryota; kingdom Metazoa; phylum Chordata; class Actinopteri; order Salmoniformes; family Salmonidae; genus Thymallus; species Thymallus thymallus. The sequence continues at coordinate 24,142,011 of CM042406.1, forward strand.
TTATTTTTTCCTTATGATTCTCCTGGGTGATCATTACTATGTCTCCTGTGGTCTCCTTAACATACCCAGACCCTAACGGTCGACTATCTAACGCTTGAATGGGAATGGGGATGGACACGGGCGTAAGCGGGATCCCTAATCTACTAGCTAGAGTACTATCCATAAAATTCCCAGCTGCGCCTGAATCGACTAGCGCCTTACACTGGGGAATAGCACAAAATTCAGGAAATGACACTGGAATGTAGAGGTGTGTAACAGAGGACTCTGGGTAAGTGTGGTGCGCTGTTACCTGGGGTGATGCCAGAGTGTCCTGCCTGCCGCCTCTATACCCAGTACTCTGGAAACAACGCGTCGCCGAATGTCCATGGCGACCACAGGATGAACACTGGACCCGACTCCCGCGACGATTCCGAACGGCCGTTCCACCCATTTCCATTGGGACTGGATCTGGTGTGGATACGGGTGGTGAGAGCGGACCCCCCACTGGACGTCCGCGAGATGCCAGCAGATTGTCCAGTCTTATTGCCATATCCACGAGCTGGTCAAAACTAAGCGTGGCGTCCCGGCAGGCTAGCTCTCGACGGACGTCCTCGTGCAAACTGCAACGGAAATGGTCAATGAGGGCCCGCTCATTCCACCCTGACCCGGCCGCTAACGTCCGGAACTCCAGCGCGAAATCCTGTGCACTCCTCGTCCCCTGTCGTAAGTGGAAAAGGCGTTCACCCGCCTCTCTTCCTTCTGGTGGATGGTCGAAAACGGCTCGGAAGTGGCGGGCGAACTCCCCGAAGTTGTCCAACGCTGTTCCCTCTCTCCAAGTTGCGTTGGCCCACTCCAGGGCTTTCCCAGTTAGACAGGAGACGAGGGCAGATACTTTCTCACGGTCCGACGGAGGAGGGGATATAGTGCTGAATGCCAGCTCTAACTGAAGCAGGAACCCCTGGCACTGGGCGGCGGTTCCGTCGTATTCCCGGGGAAGGGAAATGTGTATTCGTCCGGTAGGTTGTGGAGGAGTGTGGATACCTCTGTTAGATGGCACCGTATGCGCTAACGGTGAGGCTCCACTGTCTGGTCGGTTGTGCTCCAAACGCTGGACAGCCTGGAGAACCCGATCCATTGCCTCTCCTAGGCTGGTGAGCATGGTGGAGTGCTCCCTCACTCTCTCCACTACCCCGGTCATATTACTAGCTCCTGCTGACTCCATTTGATCGGTCGGATATTCTGTGATGGTGTGAATAGATTATAGAGAGCCAGGCGCAGGAGGTAGCGTGAACTCAAGGATGACTTTAATATCCAACTCACGCATACAAAGTCCGAACAGGAAATAAGTACAACTGTTCAATACACCAACAACGGTGATAACACGTTCACAAATAGACAATATCCGACAAGGACATGAGGGAACAGAGGGAACATATATACATGAAGTAATGAGGGGAAATGAGAACCAGGTGTGCGTAATGACAAGACATGATAAATGGAATAATGAGTGAGAGAGCGGCAGTGGCTAGAAAGCCGGTGACGACGATCGCCGAAGCATGCCCGAACAAGGGGTAGAGGCAACTTCGGCAGGAGTCGTGACACTGATGCATATGGGATATCTTTGGTTTGTCTCTATGACATTGAGGATGCGCTACAACCTTCTATAGCTGAGGGGAGGAGACAAAAACTTTACTTTGCTTTGGAAGTAATGATTCTGTTACTATCAATTGACGTTCAACACTTCAACAGGCTATTAAACAACAGACTAACTCTAAACTCAGTCAGGCGCAAGCCAGGTAGCTTAAGAAGGAAATAAAATGAATTTTTTAGGCTATATTATTATTATTATTATTTATTATTATTATTATGTCAGGGCTATACCCTTCCATTTAAGAAATCAACTGTGAAGCATTGGTGACACGCTACAGGCTGGCAGGAGCCCTCAGCATTTCAACAACATGCATTTACATTTAGCATTTAAGCTGTTTTAAAATTGTAATTTAAAAGAAACATTTAATAATAATTAAACAAAAAAATGACTAATTAGGCTTAAGGTCATTCTACAGTGGCTTTGAATTAACTTTTAGAAACAGTTTGGCCAGTCTTTGGTTTGAGGATCATGTGGTGAGCTATGCATACCTAGTTTGTAAATTTAGCCTAGTAGATCCTCTTATATTGCCATGCCCTATTCACAGTCAACACAAATCTATTTTGGAACAACAATATCATGGAATAAAATAGAATACATTATAAAATGATAGTTTCCCAAATGAAGTTGAAAGTGCATATAGGCATACCTGATGATATGTGGCTGCTGTGTTAAACAATAAATGGCTTTTTCTCGGATTCAATGATGATCAGATACTTCAGTTGTAACTGGTTCTTTTGAGTTTTTACAGTTGATGAAGTTGAAAGTGCATATAGGCATACCTGATGATATGTGGCTGCTGTGTTAAACAATAAATGGCTTTTTCTCGGATTCAATGATGATCAGATACTTCAGTTGTAACTGGTTCTTTTGAGTTTTTACAGTTGATAGACAACTTTAGCACGGTTCCAAACTTAGACTATGCTCTTTTTTAACAATTCCTGTATAGAAATCAAAATGGCTCCGGTGCTGAAGCATGCGCTCATTTGTTGTCATGCTCTGTTGTAGTATTCAAAAATATTTTTTTTCTCAGACCGCAAATATGATTTATTCATGCAGTGCTTTTATTATAATGGTTATCTTTTCACCCTTGTTTTAGGTGGTCTTCGAATCCACAACCTTCTGGCTACTTTGCCATGTAATGCTTAAAAAATGAAGAACAAAACTGCATATCTAAGGCTCTGGACTGTCCTAGGTGTGAGGTTAAATGGTAGGAATGTTCTCCGCTATCCACTTTTGTTTTAATTATTATTTTGGGGAAAGGGGAGGGTCACTTGTGTATTTTTTTTTTTCAAGCATTCAGGGAGAATCAGATAAAAATATATTTTACTGAAATGGAGGGATACTAGTCAGTTGTACAACTCAATGCATTCAACTGAAATGTGTCTTCTGCATTTAACCCAACCCCTCTGAATCAGAGAGATGCGGGGGGCTGCCTTAAACGACATCCACGCCTTCGGCGCCCGGGGAACAGTATGTTAACTGCCTTGTTCAGAGGCTGAACAACAGATTTGTAACTTGTCAGCTCGAGGATTCAATCCAGCAAACTTGCGGTTACTGACCCAACACTTCTACCCTCTAGGCCACCTGTCGCCCTATAAGGGAGGACCATCCATTTTAATTTCAGAGAGATATGATTTTCTCCAGGTATCCCTCATAAATAAAGTAGAGTCCCTTACCTTACAATTTTAGGTTGCAGGGATGTTCTGAGAACATTTTACTATGACTCCCTGAAAGTTTTCCTGGGAGGTTTTATTAACTTTCAATGTAAATTATAGGTTATTTGAAGGTAATTAAATAACATTAACACTTAACAATAACACTTAACAACTCTGCTGTTTTGAACTCTATGCACAGATGTCATATTGTAATTAATATGCTAAGGCATTAATCATGCAAACACATTAGTTCACTGCACCACCAAGATGGAGCTAGTGCTATGTTTTTTGTAATACATACAAAGCTGTTCATTTTAATCTATTCAAACAAACAAGCGCTCATCAAGATCAGGCCTGGCCAATTAGTGGGTGAAGCCCACATTTATTAAGATGGAGGATAGAGAGAGTTTTGTTGATCTTGAGAACAGAATGTATATTTTTTTATCTAACATTCTTCGAACGTTCTATCAACGTTACTAAAGTTTTCTTGTGGTTTTTATGGAACATTTTCTTAATATTCTCGAACAATTTGAGAACATGACTTTAAATTGAACCATGAGGAAAACTGTAGGAAACGTTATGCTGAAGTACTGAAATTCCCAAAGAAAATAGTTGTTTCTTAACATTCTCTGAACTATTTGAGAACATCTTCAATGTCAGTCCAGTTGGAGAACGTTCCTAGAACATTACCAAAAGTAAATGTGGCCATGTTTGAACATTAGGAAACATTCTGTTAAAGTAATGAAATACCAAGAATACCAAGTTTCTAAAATGTGCTGAGAATGTTCCAAAGCCAAGCAACTATCCTGCACCATTCCAAGAAGGTTGTGGAAAGGTTGTATGCCAAATAACCATAGGACAACGCTCTCACCAAGCTCTAAGAAACGTATGGTTCTCAGAGAATTTTGTGCTAGCTGGAAAGTAATATAAGCAGTGATCAGAGGAGTGAGGTCAGTTCTGCACTTCTTCCTCTCTTTAAGAGCAGTCCCCAGAGTCCATGCAAAGGGTAATGCTGATCAAACAAAGTTCACATCAAAGAACAGGGATTTTTCTCCTCAAAGAAACGTAAGACCTTAAAAGAAGGTAGTGGTGGCCCTTCCGAGTGGTGCAGTGTTCTAAGGCACTGCATCGCAGTGCAAGGTGCGTTACTACAGATGCGGGATCTGTGTTAAACAATAAATGTATTTTCTCGGATTCATTGATGATCAGATACTTCAGTTGTAACTGGTTCTTTTGCGCTACATTTTTACAGTTGATAGACAACTTTAGCACGGTTCCAAACTTAGACTCTGCTCTTTTTTAACAATAGCCTGTTTAGAAATCAAAACGTCTCCGGTGCTGCATCATGCACTCCTTCGTTGTCATGCTCTGTTGTAGTATTAAAAAAGATTCTGCTTGTTTAAGGTCATATAAAATTGTATTAAATGCAATGACAACGAAGGCAATGTTTTTCTCAGACTGCAAATATTATATATTCATGCAGTGCTTTTATTATGATGGTTATCTTTTCACCCTTGTATGAGGTGGTCTTCGAATAACAGGCATGTAAACAAATTTGTGAAAAAAAATTGCAAAATAAGCTTTTTGTGTCTATGGAATGTTTCTGGGATCTTTTATTTCAGCTCATGAAACATGGGACAAACACTTTACATGTGTTTTATATTATTATTCAGTATACTTATTTTGGTCAAAAAAGTATTTAATTGTTGACAACCCACTATTTTAAGCAAAATAAATTGCTTAAACCACATTTCATGACCCATGGGGTCAATTAGTCAATATTCAGACGTAAGGACACCTATAAATACCTATGCCTATAATACTTATAAAAACAGCACTATTGTAATGTTGTGGAAAACATGGAAGAACCTGGATCTTTTTCTTTTTCTTTTTTTACATTTAAGAAAGCCATTTTGAGGGACATTAAAAATGCTTTAATTTCAATGCAATGAAATATTGTTCATACAAAATTACCATAAAGTTTTTAAATATACCATAAATCCTAATCTAACAATGCTTACCTACCTATAAAAGCCATTGAAGCAGACCTAAAGTGATGGTTGTAATATTGTTGAGATGAGTAAAAATCCAGTGCAAATTGCCATTCTAATATGGCATTGCTGGTATGACCCTCTTTTTACTTCTCGGCCGCCTAGTAGAGCTCTGTTATTTCCCCTCCAAAAATAACATAACAGTTTTTTCGGGGGGGCTATGGGGGTTGTCGGGGAATGAAGAGGAGGAGCCCCGGCCACTACACTCGTAGTGGGAGCAGGAGAACGCCCAGGTGTCGGACGATGACGACGAGGTGCTCCTATTCCCCAACACATGGGGGCTCTTGGATAAGCCCCTGCAGAGCCGGGATCGGCGGAGAAGGGAGGACGACTGGGGGAGTCTGCAACCTCCTACAGCGGGGGACCGGCGGCCGCCGGAGGGATTTTTTTGCCGGCCCCTGGAGGAACAGGGGAGGTGGTGAAGGGCTTGGCTGGAGCTGAGACCTCCCAGCCCGGGAGCAGGAACCAGCCCTAGGGAGGACGAGGCCGACTTCGAGGACCGCAAGAGGATGTGGTCCAAACGACTGGCGGCTTCTCTTCCCGAGGCTCCTGGGCTGGTGCCCAGTCCGGTACTGGGCATTCGGTTTTGGGATTATATTACTGGAATAAAGGAATGTCTTCGCACTACAGCTCTGCGCCTCGGTTCCTGTTTCATAGCGATCTTGACAGTGAGGCTCATCTTCTCTGCTGGGTATCACCCTGTAGCAGCATGAAGCGAACCCGTGCACATACGCAGACACTGTGACTGTGAGAGCAAAATCTTGCTCATCTCAATATCTGCGGTGCTGCTCGTGGCATTTGAAGTTGGCCTTGTTGGCATGTATTATTAATCTATTTCATGTTGCACTGTATGCGCCATTCCACAAGTAAATGTACCAGGGTGAGTAGTGGTTGACATTGTACATGCTGTTCCACAGACCTTTTTAAACCTAATATTGCAGTGATAATGAATGGCTGGGGCCATTTTTGTTTGTTTTTGCTGTTCTAGAAACAGCATTTTAGAGTTTTTAAATTGTGTAGAAATGCAGTAAATGAGCTTCAACTTCCCAAAACGTTTTGGGAATTTGCCATAACCTAGGTTTAGCTAAATCGACACCACTTGGTTCAAGTAATACCATTCCACCTCTAATAGGTTAACTATGACTTGGGCTGCGTAATAAGAAACACTGGACTCCACTGCTCTTTGACATTTTATCAAGACAGATTTTGTATTTATTTTTTTACCTTTATTTAACTAGGCAAGTCAGTTAAGAACAAATTCTTATTTACAATGACGGCCTACCTACAGGGTCATCCCCTGGAGAAAATTAGGGTTAAATGCCTTGCTCAAGGACACAACAACAGGCTTTTTTTTTTGTTCACCTTGTCGGCTCAGGTATTCAAACCAGCAACCTTTCAGTTACTGGCCCAACGCTCTAACCGCTAGGCTACCTGCCATCTTTGAAGGGGCTGCCAGATGTTGTGTAAAATCACATTAAATAAATGTTTCCAGCATGATATGATGAATGGGGCTGAACCCCCCCCGTGGCCGGGGATAGGGAACCTCCATCACTAGTGTCTGTAGAGCCGCCATCTCCACCGTTCCTTGTGAATAACAGCTTGGAGTGATAAAACCTTATACTGTAAGTATTTATACTAAAACCTTATAATGTACAGTTAAGTACATGCAGCTATTTCACATTATGCCAAAGCCATCTTCAATGATCAGAGTAGTTCAACACTCACAGTAAATCTAAAATATATATTTTACAAGTAATTTTTTTCATTTCACTTCAATAATTTGGACTATTTTGTGTATATCCATTACATGAAATCCAAATAATAATCAATTTAAATTACAGGTTGTAATGCAACGAAAAACGCCAGGGGGGGATGAATACTTTTGCAAGGCACTGTAGTTCATAAATATTTTACCTGTATGATCCAGTGCTGGGGGTCATTCCACCATTCATACTGATGTCTGTGGTAATAGAAGCAGGCACTTCTGGAGCACTTTAATTCATGTTACAAAGCAGAAGACAGCATCAGGGAGTCCTAGTAGTCCTACATTGGAATCCAGCTAGAAATGTGTATTTAAACACTTGAAAGCCACCATTGATGAATTATAGAGTAAATCTAAAATGTTGTTAGTTTTCACATTTCATCATATATATATATATATATATATATATATATATATGTGTGTGTATATATATATATATATATATATATATATATATATATATATATATATATATATATATATATATATATATATATATATATATATATATATATATATATACAGTATCTGTTTCTTGTCAAACTCCTCACATTTCTGCTAATCTGTATTCATGGGAAATATGGTGTTATGCTTTGGAAAGTAGTTGAATATTACATTCTGTAATCAGTGATTTGATACTGTATAGACTGACGTTTAGTACTGCAGTAATTATAGATTATATGATTACTAATTGGCTACGTGAGAAGATTAATGTCAAACATTTGTCTCAATATGAAGAAAAATAACATTTAAAATGTTAAAATATGTCCACACAAAGATCTGAACTTTCCCTTGCAGTGTGAAATTATCAGTACTGCACTAGTAAAAAAACTAACTTTTTAAAAAGATTTTATTCCTCATGAAAATATTATCAATAACATTGCTTTCTGGAATATTTCATAAAGTTCTTTGAACATCTGTTTATTCGATTGTTCACATCTGAGGAAAATGTTATCTGATTGGTCACATTTGGAGAGTGCATTGAGGGGTTATGCCTGCCTGATGTGTGTGTAAATGCCAGGGCCTTTTAAACATCATGGAAAGGAGGAAGGAGGGAGGGAAGCAAAAGATGGAGAGATCTATTCTGTGTGACAGCAGCACTGGGAGGGAGACGAAGACGCTCCCTGTTAGCTCATTAATTAAAATGTTTACTTCACTGTGGAACGATGCATTGTTTATGGCAAACTACACTTGCTCTGCATTTGTTTGTAATAATAATAATAATAATAATAATGAAGCTGAATAATATATGATGTTTCCATGATGACTGATAAACGGATGTCTGTGCAAAGCTTAGAAAAACTACCAACAGGAATGAGGGTATATATTTCTAAAGGATCTTCCAATTATCTATAAATCTACAGTAGATGTAGGCAACTCTTAAAGCTGTAGTAAAGCGGTTTCTGAACATATCATTGCTGTGTTGGTAACGGCTAATGTGATCAAACAGAATTAAATAGAAACTGGTTTGAAATCGGCTGGAAGGACCACAATTTAGTAGAGATCTAGGTGGACTGTATATCCTTAGATTGTTTGCTTGGATCCAGTTCCAATGCTCTGCATGAACTAACAATATGGGTGAGAAATAGGCCATGGAACCTAGATAGGTAACTGGTTGGGAGCCCAAGCACTAACTTTTTCTGCGTCCGTAATGGGTCCACTGTCAAACGACCACCCCTCATCACTGTCAAAAGCTCCCTAAAACACTTCAGCGAGCAGGCCTTTCTAATCAACCTGGCCCGGGTATCCTGGAAGGATATTGACCTCATCCCTTCAGGAGAGGATGCCTGGTTGTACTTTTAAAAGTGCTTTCCTCGCCATCTTAAATAAGCATGCCTTAACTAAGAACAGATATAGCCCATGGTTCACTCCAGACTTGACTGCCCTTGACCAGCACAAAAACATCCTATGGCATACAGCATTAGCATCAAATAGCCACCGCAACTTTTCAGGAAAGTCTGGAACCAATATACAGTTAGGAAAGCAAAGACTAGCTTTTTCTTAAAGAAATTTGCATCCTGTAGCACTAATTCCAAAAGGTTTTGGGACACTGTAAAGTCAAAGGAGAATAAGAGCACCTTCTCCCATCTGCCCACTGCACTGTCACCACCGATAAATCTACGATAATCGAGAATTTCAATAAGCATTTTGCTGCGGCTGGCCATGCTTTCCACCTGGCTACCCCTACACCGGCCAACAGCTCTGCACCCACGCAGCAACTTGCCCAAGCCCCCTCCCCCGCTTCTCCTTCACCCAAATCCATATAGCTGATGTTCTGAAAGAGCTGCAAAATCTGGACCCCTACAAATCAGCTGGGCTAGACAATCTGGACCCTTTCTAAAATTATCCGCCGCAATTGTTGCAACCCCTATTACTAGCCTGTTCAATCTCTTTTGAATCCTCTAGAGATTGGAAAGCTGCCGCGGTCATCCCCCTCTTCAAAGGGGGAGACACTCTAGACCCAAACTGTTACAGACCTAAATCCATCCTGCCCTGCCTTTCTAAAGTCTTTGAAAGCCAAGTAAACAAACAGATCACCAACCATTTCGAATCCCACCAAACCTTCTCCCCTATGCAATCTGGTTTCCGAGCTGGTCATGGGTGCACCTCAGCCACGCTCAAGGTCCTAAACGATATAACCGCCATTGATAAAAGAAAGTACTGTGCAGCCGTCTTCATCGACCTGGCCAAGGCTTTCAACTCTGTCAATCACCGCATTCTTATCGGCAGACTCAATAGCCTTGGTTTCTCAAATGACTGCCTCGCCTGGTTCACCAACTACTTCTCAGATAGAGTTCAGTGTGTCAAATCAAAGGGCCTGTTGTCCGGACCTCTGGCAGTCTCTATGGGGGTGCCACAGGGTTCAATTATTGGGCTGACTCTATTCTCTGTATATATCAATGATGTCGCTCTTGCTGCTGGTGACTCTGATCCACCTCTACGCAGACTACACCATTTTGTATACATCTGGCCCTTCTTTGGACACTGTGTTAACAAACCTCCAAACGAACTTCAATGCCATATAACACTCCAACTGCTCTTAAATGCTAGTAAAACTAAATGCATGCTCTTCAATCGAATGCTGCCCGCACCACCGGACTAGCATCACTACTCTCGACGGGTCTGACTTAGAATATGTGGACACCTGGTGTCTGGTTAGACTGTAAACTCTCCTTCCAGACTCAAATTAAGCATCTCCAATCAAAAATTACATCTAGAATCGGCTTCCTATTTCGCAACAAAGCCTCCTTCACTCATGCTGCCAAACATGCCCTCGTAAAAACTGACTATCCTACCAATCCTTGACTTCAGCAATGTCATTTACAAAATAACACTCCTCTCAGCAAATTGGTTGTAGTCCATCACAGTGCCATCCATTTTGTTACCAAAGCCCCATATACTACCCACCACTGCGACCTGTATGCTCTCGTTGGCTGGCCCTCACTACATATTCGTTGCCAAAACCACTGGCTCCAGGTCTTCTATAAGTCTTTGCCAAGTAAATCCCCGACTTATCTCAGCTCGCTGGTCACCATAGCAACACCCACCCATAGCATGCGCTCCAGCAGGTATATTTCACTGGTCATCCCCAAAGCCAACACCTTTACTTCCAGTTCTCTGCTGCCAATGACTGGAACGAATTGCAAAACTCATTGAAGCTGGAGACTCCTATCCCCCTCACTAACTTTAAGCATCAGCTGTCAGAGCAGCTTACCGATCACTGCACCTGTATACAGCCCATCTGTAAATAGCCCACCCAACTACCTGCTAGTAATTCTTGGACCTAACCTACGTAGGCATTCACTCAGAAATGCATATTAGTATCCTATCAGTTGCACCTTTTCTCATTGCTTTTAGTATATCGATTGTGCAATACGTGCAGTTGTCTGTAATTAAACCCTGCGCACTAAGGACTGTATTTTAAGGGAATTACTATTATTACCCCAAATTATATCATACACACATTTAGCTATTAAAGTATCTTTTCCTGTCATTTACCTGTACAGTTTGTGTAACCATGCAAGTATTCACTTATCTGTAAATATAAATGTATACTTACCTGTACAGCTAATTTAACCATGCAAAATTTTCACTTACCTGTTCATTTAGCCAGTCTGTCTATTAAGCAAACTATTATTACCCTCGCTCATATCATATGCATTTTTAGCTACTGAAGTATTTCCCTGCCTTCGACCTATATAGTATAGTTAACCATCCAACATCCACCAATGTATAGTGTACATATTCAGCCAACCACCCATACCATGCAATATCTTTTTATAGCATTTTTTTTGCACTCCAGATATCTTGTATCTCTATACTTTTATTATACTGCCGCTCTATGTATCATGTACCGTGTATCTGTCTGTTGTGTACTTTCGTTGTGGCATTTTGCACCTGCCCTGTGTTTTGTTGTAGCTGCTTGACAATGAAATTTCCCCCCCGGGGGATCAATAAAGTATCTATCTATCTATCTATCTATCTATCTATCTATCTATCTATCTATCTATCTATCTATCTATCTATCTATCTATCTATCTATCTATCTATCTATCTATCTATCTATCTATCTATCTATCTATCTATCTATCTATCTATCTATCTATCTATCTATCTATCTATCATTTGCACCCCAGTATCTCTCTTTGCACATCATCATCTGCACATCTATCACTCCAGTGTTAATGCTAAATTGTAATTATTTACCACTATGGCCTATTTATTGCCCTACCTTCCTAATCTTACTACATTTGCACACACTATATATAGATTTTCTGTTGTGTTATTGACTGTTTGTTTATCCCATGTGTAACTCTGTTGTTTTTGTCGCACTGCTTTGCTTTATCTTGGCCAGGTCGCAGGCCTACCTGGTTAAATAAAGGTGAAATAAAAAATAAATGACTGCCATGAGACTTGAAATTGAGCTCAGGTTCATCCTGTTTCCAAAGATCATCCTTGAGATGTTTCTACAACATGATTGGAGTCCACCTGTGGTATATTCAATTGATTGGACATGATTTGGAAAGGGACACACCTGTCTATATAATGTCCCACAGTTGACAGTGCATGTCAGAGCAAAAACCAAGCCATGAGGTCGAAGGAATTGTCTGTAGATCTCTGGAGAAAGGATTGTGTCGAGGCACAGATCTGGGGAAGGGTACCAAAAAAGTTCTGCAGCATTGAAGGTCTCCAAGAACACAGTGGCCTCCAAATCAAAGTTTGGAACCACCAAGACTCTTCCTAGAGCTGCCCCCCCACCCCCGGCCAAACTGAGCAATCGCGATGTCTCAAGTTGAGGGCGCGTGCAATTGCCATGCTGATCCACCAGAGCTATTTCCAGAGAATTGAATGTTAATCTCTATACCATAAGCCACCTCCAATGTTGTTTTAGAGAATTTGGCAGTACTTCCAATGGGCTTCACGTTGTGTGGGCATAATGGTATGCTGATGTCAACATTGTGAACAGAGTGCCCCTGGTGGCGGGGTAGTGTTGTAGTTCTCCGAGACCGGTCGCGAGACCACATATAGAGTGTCTCTGTCTTGTCTCGGTGTTGGATACATTTGTACTTGGTCTTGACTCTGTCTCGGACAGTGAGAACTCTGAATTTCTTCCCGGGACCAGCGGAGTAAGAGAACTCATCATCATCAGCTTCCATTCAGTCAGTGCAGAAATCCGCTTCGCCAGGCCAAACATATACACTTGAAACATTAATACAGTATCATAACAGCCTTTATATACAGTCGTATGCAAAAGTTTTGGAACCCCTCTGAGGCTGCATAATAATTTACTCTGTCGTCACAGAAAATGATCACAGTGGCATGCCATTCATTTTCTAATAAAAGCTGAGTACTGGGGTATTGTCCAGACAAAGATTTTTAGTGTAGCAATATTAAGTTGTATGAAATTAAATCAGATGTGAAAAATAGGCTATGCAAAAATTTGGGCACCCTTGTCATTCTGTTGATTTGAATACCTGTAACTACTGATTAATTGGAACACACAATTGGTTTGGTGAGCTCATTAAGCCTTGAACTTCATAGACAAGTGCATCCAATCATGAGAAAAGGTATTTAAGGTGGCCAATTGCAAGTTGTTGTTCTCTTTGACTCTCCTCTGAAGAGTGGCAACATGGGGGCCTCAAAACAACTCTCAAATGACCTGAAAACAAAGATTGTTCAACATTATGGTTTAGGGGAAGGCTACAAAAAGCTATCGCAGAGATGTAAGCTGTCAGTGTCCACTGTGAGGAACATAGTGAGGAAATGGAAGACCACAGGCACAGTTCTTGTTAAGGCCAGAAGTGGCAGGCCAAGTAAAACATCGGAGAGGCAAAGGCGAAGGATGGTGAGAACGGTCAAAAACAGACCACCTCCAAAGACTTACAACATCTTGCTGCAGATGGTGTCACTGTGCATCGTTTAACAATTCAGCGCACTTTGCACAAGGAGAAGCTGTACGGGAGAGTGATATGGAAGAAGCCTTTTCTGCACACGCCACAAACGCACATTTGGACAAGCCAGCTTAATTTTGGAATAAGGTGCTGTGGACTGATGAAACAAAGATTGAGTTATTTGGTCATAACAAGGGGCGTTATGCATGGCGGCAAAAGAACACAGCGTTCCAAGAAAAACATTTGCTACCCACAGTAAAATTTGGTGGGGGTTTCATCATGCTGTGGGGCTGTGTGGCCAGTGCCGGTACTGGGAATCATGTTAAAGTTGAGGGTCGCATGGATTCCACTCAATATCAGCAGATTCTTGGGAATAATGTTGAAGAATCAGTCACAAAGTTGAAGTTACGCCGGGGCTGGATATTTCAACAAGACAACGACCCAAAACACTGCTCAAAATCTACCCGGCATTTATGCAGAGGAACAAGTACAATGTTCTGGAATGGCAATCCCAGTCCCCAGACCTGAATATCATTGAGAATCTGTGGGATGATTTGAAGCGGGCTGTCCATGCTCGGCAACCATCAAACCTAACTGAACTGGAGATGTTTTGTAAGGAGGAATGGTCCAAAATACCTTAATCCAGAATCCAGACACTCATTAGAGGCTATAGGAAGCATCTAGAGGCTGTTATTTTAGCAAAAGGAGGCTCTACTAAATATTGATGTGATTTTTCTGTTGGTGTGCCCAAATTTATGCACCTGTCTAATTTCGTTTTGATGCATAGTGCACATTTTCTGTGTCCATCAGTTATTTGATAGATCAAAATGAAATTGCTGATCCAAACACCCAATTATTTATAAATGGAAATCATGGAAATTGTCAGGGGTGCCAAAACTTTTGCATACGACTGTATATTGTAGACATGTTTGCGCAGTGGGGAACCTATGGGCCTTCAATGTGTGACAGGTTTGTCATTTTGAAATGACAGCAACCAATGCCAGCGCCTTCATGTAGGAAAGTGCCCTTTTTGTACAACACAAAGGGCCAGTAGTGTAGTAGAGGTATAAGCCTTATAATTGCAGGTATAAGCCTTATACACACTTTTTTTTTTTCACTGGGCATTGCCTATACTCACTTCTTAATCCTTACTGATATGTATCAAAGTAGTGTAGTGGAGGTATACGTCTTATGTAGTACAATAGAGAAATCATGCACAAAGTAGCCTACACAACCACAAAGCAAGTGAAATATATTGACATGCACGCTGCACACACAGCCTAGTTTCAGCTGAATATCATCTGCAGGCAGCAAGAGTGTGCAGCTCTCAACTGGTTTTGACATGGAGTAGCTGGTAGGGTAGGAAAGACGTTTCAACTTATCTACCAGTAAATACTAAGGCATCAATGGGTATGATATCTACCAGTAAATGCTAACTAAGGCAACAATGGGTATGCAAACCAGGTATTGAAAAAGTTTAGTCGTAAGTGTTGGTTAGTAGGCTATTTGTGATGTGCAATTGTCATCATGTGCTGTTTGTATCAGGGGCGTAGACGTGGATGGGCCTGGGTGGACAAAGGCCCACACACTGGGGAGCCAGGCCCTGACAGGTCCACCCAATAAGATTGATGTGGTTTAAGCATTGATGGGACTTAGATCACTTTTTTTGTATATATATATACAGCGGGTTAAATAAGTATTGAACACGTCACCATTTTTCTCAGTAAATATATTTCCTAAGGTGCTATTGACATGACATTTTCACCAGATGTTGGTAACAACCCAAGTAATCCATACATACAAAGAAACCAAAACAAATAAGTGTGTAATAATGTGAAATGATACAGGGAAAAAGTATTGAACACACTTACTGATATTTATTTAATACTTTGTACAAAAGCCTTTGTTGGTAATGACAGCTTCAAGACGCCTCCTGTATGGAGGCCTCTTCTATGAATCTTGATCTTCAGTTCTTTCCATAGATTTTCAATGGGATTTAAGTCAGGTGATTGGCTGGGCCATTCTAGCAGCTTTATTTTCTTTCTTTGAAACCAATTGAGAGTTTCCTTGGCTGTGTGTTCATCATTGTCTTGTTGAAATGTCCACCCTCGTTTCATCTTCATCATCCTGGTAGATGGCAGCAGATTTTTGTCAAGAATGTCTCAGTAAATTTTCCCATTCATCCTTCCTTCAATTATGTGAAGTTTGCCAGTACCATTTGCTGAAAAGCAGCCCCACACCATGATGTTCCCACCTCCAAACTTCACTGTTGGTATGGTGTTTTTAGGGTGATGTGCAGTGCCATTTCTCCTCCAAACATGGTGTGTATTATGACATCCAAACAGTTCAATTTTGCTCTCATCTGACCACACTATATTCTCCCAGTATTTCACTGGCTTTTCCAAATGTTGTGCAGCAAACTTCAAACGAGCTTCAACATGCTTTTTTTTCAGCAATAGAGTCTTGCGTGGTGAGCGTGCATACAGGCCATGGCAGTGGATTAGACTAATTGCAGGTCTTTTTGAAGCTCTCCACAAGTGGTCCTTGGCTCTTGGACAACTCTTCTGATTATTCTTTTCACTCCTCTGTCAGAAATCTTGCGAGGAGCACCTGGTCGAGGCAAATTTATGGTGAAATGATTGTCTTTCCACTTCCGTATTATGGCCCCAACAGTGCTCACTGGGGCTGCTTTTACCCATCATGAGATGTGTCTTGTGTGACAACTTGGCAATGAGACTTTTTGTAGGCCATCAGCTGGGACTGAACCAGCTGATATTAATTTGCACTGACAGGGGGCTGGATTGCTTTTTAATTACTGATAGTTTTCAGCTGTTGTCTTGGCTTTTTTTTTTTCCATGCCTTTTTGCACCTCCCTTTCTTCATGTGTTCAATACTTTTTCCCTGTGTCATTTCACATTATTACACATAACTTAATTTCTGAACTTATTTGTTTTGGTTTCTTTGTATGTGTGGATTACTTGGGTTGTTACCAACATCAGGTGAAAATTTCATGTCAATAGCACCTTTGGAAATATATTTACTGAGAAAAATGGTGACGTGTTCAATACTTATTTCACCCGCTGTATATATATTTTTAAGTGTGATTGAGAATCTTAAAATTCTATAGTAAAACTTAGTTTTAACTACTTTGCAGATATGAAACAGACAATCATAATATCAGTCAAAAACATAAAGTTCCCAGTTTATGCTACAAAAATGAATGACATTCATCCACTGCCATCACTCATGTTTCAGCATGATAATGCACGGCTCCATGTCATAAGGATCTGTACACAATTCCTGGAAGCTGAAAATGTCTCAGTTCTTCCATGGCCTGCATACTCAGCAGACATGCATACTCAGACATGACCATGTTTGGCATAAAGAGTTTAATGGCTGTGATAGGTGAAAACTGAGGTTGGATCAACAACATTTTAGTTACTCCACACTACTAACCTAATTGTTAGTGTGAAAAGACTGAAGCCTGTACAGAAAAAAATAATCCAAAACATGCATCCTGTATGCAACAAGGCACTAAAGTAATACTGAAAAAAGAAATTGGTAAAGCAGTTAACTTTTTTGTTCTGAATACAAATCCAATAAAATGCATTACTGAATTACTTACCAAGAAGACAGTGAATGTTCCTGAGTGTCCGAGTTACAGTTTTGACTTAAATCCGCTTGAAAATATATGGCAAGACCTGAAAATGGTTGTCTAGCAATGATCAACAACTAATTTGACAGAGCTTGAAGAATTTTGAAAAGAATAATGAGCAAATGTTTCACAATCCAGATGTGGAAAGCGCATAGAGACTTACCCAGAAAGACTCACAGCTCTAATCGCTGCCAAAGGTGCTTTTAAAAAGTATTGACTCTGGGGTGTGAATACTTATGTAAATGAGATATTGCTGTATTTCATTTTCAATACATTTGCAAATGCTTCTAAAAACATGTTTTGACTTTGTCATTATGGGGTAGATGAGTCAAGTTTTTTTGGGATCAGTTTTGAATTCAGGCAGTAACACAACAAAATGTGGAATAAGTCAAGGGGTATGAATACTTTCTGAAGGCACTGTATGTGATTGTGATGTAAAAAGTTTAACCTGTGTTCCAAAGCTTATAGGCATGAATGCATGTCTTGGGTGCGTCTGAAATGCCCCCCTTTTCCCTATATAATGAAATACTTTCGACCAGAGCCCAAGCAACCCCAACAGATGCAGACTTGGTTCAGGCCTAGAGCAAACATAAATACTGCTGTCTGTCAGCCAGGAGGCCATTCCAGTTCAGTAGAGCAGGGCACTCTGGGTCCCTTCCTTCCTTTTATTCATTTCCTTTTATCAGTTT
The DNA here is from genome assembly GCA_023634145.1 of Thymallus thymallus. Taxonomy (NCBI): domain Eukaryota; kingdom Metazoa; phylum Chordata; class Actinopteri; order Salmoniformes; family Salmonidae; genus Thymallus; species Thymallus thymallus. The sequence goes on from CM042406.1 coordinate 24,159,845, forward strand.
CACGCCTCAGAAAAGCTTGATCTCAGGTTGAACTGCCTGGGCAATTTTTCACCCCGTTCTTCTCTTCCCCTCCTCTTTAAATAGAATAATGTGACCACCCTTGAATGGGTGATCCTGGGGGAGGCCATGATGTCCTCGTCAGTGCTGCTACAACATATTATTTACAGACCTGTGCCTCTAAACACCTTGGAGGCCTCTGACTGGGTTTTTACCTCTGTTCTCACACAGGCAACTGCCAAAATAAAATAATCACTTGAGTAAACGAGGGCTACGAGCAGGTGCTTCCACACAGGTGTAGAGTTTACATCCTATCATGTTTAGGGTTATGTATAAAGATGCTGGGCAGGCCCAGTTGCCCATTATTTGACTGCTCAACTTGCTGTTGTTTCAGGGTACGCCATGGCCGTCTCACTCACCAGATCTCAACCCAATTGAACACTTATGGGAGATTCTGGAGTGGTGCATGAGACAGCGTTTTACACCACCATCAACAAAACACCTAATGATGGAATTTCTCGTGGAAGAATGATGTCGCATCCCTCCAATAGAGTTCCAGACACTTGTAGAATCTATTCCAATGCGCATTGAAGCTGTTGTGGTGATCCAACTCCCTATTAAGACACTATGTTGGTGTTTCCTTTATTTTGGCAGTTACCTGTATGTACGTACAGTGCCTTCAGAAAGTATTCATGCCCCTTGAGTTATTCTACATGTTGGTGTGTTACAGCCTGAATTCTAAAGTTTTTAGAAATCTTTGTGAATTTACTGAAAATGAAATACAGATATCTCAGTAACCCTAACCCTATTCATGCCCCTGAGCCAATGCATATTAGGAACACCTTTCTGGGTAAGTATCTAAGAGCTTTCCACAGTGGATTGTTTAAAAAAAAATGTAATAGTAATCTTCAAGCTCTGTCAAGTTGGTTGTTGAACATTGCTAGACAGACATTTTCAAGTATTGCCTTAAATTTTCAAGCCGATTTAAGTCTAAACTGTAACTAGGCCTCTCAGAAACATTCAATGTTGGTGTGGAAGCGGGCAACCCAACTTCCTTCATATTTTCTATGTTTAAACTGTTTGGGCAGGAGAAGCTTGGTCCCATGCCACTGATAAACATCGTACAAGTCCTCTCCGGAACTGATCTTGGTGTATGATTGTGCAAATCCACAGTTTTGAAGTCGAGTCGCAAATTGTATGCAGCGGGATTGGGGGCTCTGACCTATGTGAAGAAGAGGATCAGCATCTACCCAGATCTTAGTACCGAACTGCTGAAACAGAGTGCAACCAATATGAGGTGAGATCCCAGCTACGCTCAACCTGAGATGTGGCTTCATCCACCCGGCAAAACTCATCTTGACCTTACAGAATACAACACACACATTTACCACTGCCCAGAAGGCTCAAGACTTCATCGATAAGCACATAAAGTCCAACACACAAGGGGACGAGTCGTCAGATCTAGGCTAACCCCAATTTGGCTGGCTCAATATACACTACTCAAAAAAATAAAGGGAACACTTAAACAACACAATGTAACTCCAAGTCAATCACACTTCTGTGAAATCAAACTGTCCACTTAGGAAGCAACACTGATTGACAATACATTTCACATGCTGTTGTGCAAATGGATAGACAACAGGTGGAAATTATAGGCAATTAGCAAGACACCCCCAATAAAGGAGTGGTTCTGCAGGTGGTGACCACAGACCACTTCTCAGTTCCTATGCTTCCTGGCTGATGTTTTGGTCACTTTTTAATGCTGGCAGTGCTTTCACTCTAGTGGTAGCATGAGAGGGAGTCTACAACCCACACAAGTGGCTCAGGTAGTGCAGCTCATCCAGGATGGCACATCAATGCGAGCTGTGGCAAGAAGGTTTGCTGTGTCTGTCAGCGTAGTGTCCAGAGCATGGAGGCGCTACCAGGTGACAGGCCAGTACATCAGGAGATGTGGAGGAGGCCGTAGGAGGGCAACAACCCAGCAGCAGGACCGCTACCTCCGCCTTTGTGCAAGGAGGAGCAGGAGGAGCACTGCCAGAGCCCTGCAAAATGACCTCCAGCAGGTCACAAATGTGCGTGTCTGCTCAAACGGTCAGAAACAGACTCCATGAGGGTGGTATGAGGGCCTGACGTCCACAGGTGGGGGTTGTGCTTACAGCCCAACACCGTGCAGGACGTTTGGCATTTGCCAGAGAACACCAAGATTGGCAAATTCAATATATCGAAGTGTCATACAGACTGGGGTTGATTCCTTGGGGGACTACAGCATCCCTATGTGCTAAACTGTTTAGGATAGATGGCCAGTCCCATATGGGCTTCCACACAATTCTTTTTTCTTCCTATGTTTAAGGTAATTTAGACCTATTTCTAATAATAATTTCTGTTATATTTAGCCTACTTCATTTTTTTTTAAATTACCCAGCCTAATTCATAAATTCTGAAAACTTTCAAAGGCCTAAACTCCTCTATTAAACGTTTCCGCTGTCTTTATATCCTAGAAATGTTCCAAGAAACACACCTGCTCCAAAAGGACGCACATAGAATAGAGACCCTTTTCTACAAACTGGCTGCTTTTTCCATCAGCCCCAAACAAAACTTAAGGTATAAACATAATGATACATAAGACGCTCAAAATCACTATCTTAGGTAAAAGTGAAGACCAAGAAGGCAGAATCACTGTCCTTAAATGTAGTGCTTTTATTTATTTGCACACTCCCTAATTCATATGATCCTACATTTTTTGTTTCTTTGAACAGCATATTGTTAGAATTAACTGAATTCCATCTCGTTATTGTGACAGACATGAATGCCATTTTGAGCATGCGAAACAAATCTAATTAGACCAACTACAATCCACACACAACCAGCATACAGCGGTGAAATAAGTATTGAAGACGTCACCATTTTTCTCAGTAAATATATTTCCAAAGGTGCTATTGACATGAAAGTTTCACCAGATGTTGGTAACAACCCAAGTAATCCATACATACAAAGAAACCAAAACAAATAAGTTCAGAAATTAAGTTATGTGTAATAATGTGAAATGACACAGGGAAAAAGTATTGAACACATGAAGAAAGGGAGGTGCAAAAAGGCATGGAAAGCCAAGACAACAGCTGAAAACTATCAGTAATTAAAAAGCAATCCAGCCCCCTGTCAGTGCAAATTAATATCAGCTGGTTCAGTCCCAACTGATGGCCTACAAAAAGGTCTCATTGTCAAGGTGTCACACAAGACACATCTCATGATGGGTAAAAGCAAAGAGCTGTCTCAAGACATTCGCAACCTAATTGTTGCAAAACATAATGATGGCATTGGTTACAGGCGCATTGCTAAGCTTCTGAATGTTCCAGTGAGCACTGTTGGGGCCATAATATGGAAGTGGAAAGACAATCATTTCACCATAAATTTGCCTCGACCAGGTGCTCCTCGCAAGATTTCTGACAGAGGAGTGAAAAGAATAATCAGAAGAGATGTCCAAGAGCCAAGGACCACTTGTGGAGAGCTTCAAAAAGACCTGCAATTAGCAGGTACTGTTGTCTCAAAGAAAACATTAAGTAATGCACTCCACTGCCATGGCCTGTATGCACGCTCACCACGCAAGACTCCATTGCTGAAAAAAAAGCATGTTGAAGCTCGTTTAAAGTTTGCTGCACAACATTTGGAAAAGCCAGTGAAATACTGGGAGAATATAGTTTGGTCAGATGAGAGCAAAATTGAACTGTTTGGATGTCATAATACACACCATGTTTGGAGGAGAAATGGCACTGCACATCACCCTAAAAACACCATACCAATAGTGAAGTTTGGAGGTGGGAACATCATGGGGTGCGGCTGCTTTTCAGCAAATGGTACTGGCAAACTTCACATAATTAAAGGAAGGATGAATGGGAAAATTTCCGCCATCTTGTGGCTCCTAAAAGAGCCACAAGATGGCGTTTCAACTTTTCATTACTACAATATTCTACATTCTGATCAATTTGAAATGTAACTAAATAAATTAATTGTGATCAATAAAAATGTGCATCTGGGTTGAATACATAACAATTAAAGAAGATATCAGAATTGTAAATGTTGTTAACTGTGTTAGTGTTCTCACTAGGTAGCTCTTACTCTTTCCAAAGTCAAGATATAACTTAATGTACTGTTATAAAACGTTTATCCTCGGTTTACCTCCAACTATTACATATCTTAGATGCCCAAGGAGCTGTTGTTTCTGATGAAGCATCTCCCAATGCAGAAAAAGCTTTTGACTAGAGTGGTCATATCTCTGGTCTGTCTTGGCTCCAATTTCTTTAATATGATTCAAATACTATATGTAAAGCCCTCAGCCATAATTATAACAGGCAATATCTGCTCAGAATCACTAGAAGCAGCAGACAAGAAGATCCAATTTCGCCTCTGCTTTTCTTATTATCCATGGAACCTCTGGCCCTGGCAATTCATCAATCAAAGGAAAATAACACAAATGTCTCAAATCTACTGATCACTTCATCTCATTATATGCAGACAATATTTTACTATGTCTAGACAATGTATCCAATCGCTCCCAAACACATTCAAGATCATAGATACATTCAGCTTCATCTCAAGTTATAAAATTAATGTAACTGCCTCTCAAGACCCTGATGGAGGACTCCATCTTTACTTATGGAATCCCAATCGTAGATATATTTCCTTCTTTAGATAAAAACATTGACAGAAACTTTAACAGAACGCTCATCTCAATTTAATCTGACCTCAGTAGATGGAATAATATCCCAGTTGCTTTAACCGGCAGAATATCTATTTTCAAAATTAATTTCTGTAGTTCAATGCTTCCTATGGCTCCCCCTTCTGACTATTGGGATGCAATTCATATTGCGGTTTAAAAATGTATAAGGAAAGCTAAATGATCCCGGATAAAATGAAGAATTTCCAGGCTCTAGCATTTTGCCCCAATCCTAAATTGGTTTAGAAATTATTCTTCTGTGAATTGGCTAACTACAGTATAAAGAGAAATATGGTGTTTCCTATTGCCCTGGAAGAGGTGGTCTTCACTGATATATCCCTTAAACAATGTAAACTACGCTTTGATCCTATTATTGCTCACACAATTTTATATTTGGTGCAAAATTGAACTGGGAATCAAAATGGCATCCCCATACTCCAATATTTTATATTAATGCCTTGTGATCTTGAGGGCCTTTTGAATCACCCCCAATGGTCCAAATATGGAATCTGTACCCTTGCCGATATCATGGACAGTAATGGTTTGAGAACATTCCAAGATTTGAAAGACATGCACATTACCAGGCAACCTTTTTTCTATATTTAAAACTGGAAGGTCAGATATACTGGCCTACGGAGTCTCTTGGGAAACCCAATTACTGAAATAAATTATCTGGGATCCCAAAAGGACTGATCTCTATAATATATAAACAACTTTTGGAAAGATCATATTCTGAGCTAGTATGATCCACAGATCTAATTGAATCTCAACCACGCTTAAACTGGAACAGAATATGGAAAAATGTGACCTTGGAATCCCATAATCTGAACCATCGATTTATGCATTGTAAGTTTGTTCACAGACTGTATTTAACTCCAAGGAAGCACTTTAAAATGAAATTGGCCCCAACTGTTCACTGTCTCCTTTAAATATTCCCATGTATTATGTTACTTAACGATGATAGCCCCTTGAATCTCTCAATCAATCAGAGAAGATTACTGCTGGCAGGCAGCGTAGCTGCATTATTATTTTTTTCACTCTAAGATGGCAACAACCTCACTCTCCCATTTAACTAGTGGATACAGTTACTATTAGAAGTTATAACATTCAAATTATTGACAGCGAGCAGGAATGGTGCTAGTCAAGGAACAATTGAAGCCTGGACAATTACAGTGCATTCGGAAAGTATTCAGACCCCTTTTTTCAAAATGGTTTAAATTATAGCCTTATTCTAAAATGGATTCAATTCATTTTTTTCCTCATCAATCTACACACAATACCTCATAATGACAAAGCAAAACAGGTTTTTAGACATTTTTGCAAATTTATAAAAATAATAATAAGTATTCAGACCCATTGCTATGAGACTCGATATTAAGCACAAGTGCATCCTGTCCACTTGTGGTAAATTCAATTGATTGGACATGATTTGGAAAGGCACACACCTGTCTATATAAGGTCCTACAGTTGACAGTTGTCACGACTTACCCAGTTGTCATGACTTGCCCCCTTCTCTCTCTCTCTCTCCCCCACCACATGTTTATGACGGTCGTAAATACCAAAACTCTCTTAAACTACTACCAAAATGGAAGTTTGAAAATCCCTTTTGTTACCACAGAGAAAGACTTTGCAGGACGGTAACATCAAAAGGGTGGATAATGAAACAATATTTCTGTAATCCAAACAGTTGGAAGGGTCCGTGGATGCTTAAAGAACTATGATGTCAAATAAATTGTTGTTTTGGGATATTATTATGGATGATATAATTGTATCTCTGAGGGGGTACATATTCTAGTTATCAGAGTTACATCTAAATGTTGTAAAACTTATATGATTAAATATGAAACTATTTGTGAGAAGATTAAACATGATTTTAGTCTTCTAAATGAGAGAATTGTTTTCATAAGTATGCTTATGCTCAATCAGTAACCCCACGCACTGGAGCACAGACATTGGAGCAACTTGATGGAACGCCCCCTTTTGCAGGAGTGCTTATAAAGGATTCCTAACTAAATTTACATTAGACCAAGTAGGCGTAAGCCGGACGTCACGAATGGTTGGACAATAGACCAGTACCGGGTAGCTACTGCCATTGCCGGGTAGCTACTGGCATGTAAAATGGTTCTAGCCCTCTGAAACTCTCAATTAAAGATGGGAGACTACACACATTTAATCTGCAGCTGTTTAAGTACTGTTAACCTAGGAAACTTGACCGAGGACCACCGCGTGTGTACCTTTGATGGATCCAGTCTAACGAAGACGAGAGGAGAACAAAATCTCACCACTGTGTGACACTTTGATGTATCCATTTTTAACGAACACTGGAAATGTAATCTTGTTTAATCTGTGTTCAATGTAACAATTTAAACATGAGAAAAAATTGTTAGCATGCCCAGTAAACAATTTCACATTTAGTTTACTTAAAATGGGACTATAATGAAGATTACAGAACTTTTCTGAAGTTAACAGCTGAATAAGAAACTGAAATAGCTCATTCTTTTGCATATACAACTCATCACTACATGACCCAATGTATGTGGACACCTGCTCATCGAACGTCTCATTCCAAAATCATGGGCATTAATATGGAGTTGGTACCCCCTTTTCTGCTATAACAGCCTCCATAACAGAGGTTGGGCACTGATGTTGGGCGATTAGGCCTGGCTCGCATTCAGCGTTCCAATTCATTCAAAAGGTGTTCGATGGGGTGGAGATCAGGGCTCTGTGCAGGCCAGTCAAGTTCTTCCAACCGGATCTCGACAAACCATTTCTGTATGAACCTTGCTTTGTGCACAGGGGCATTGTCATGCTGAAACAGTAAAGGGGCTGCACAGAAGCACCGAATCGTCTCAAATGTAATTTTATGCTGTAGCGTAAAGACTTCCCTTCCCTGGAACTAAGGGGCCTAGCCTGAACCATGAAAAACCATCTCAGACCATTATTCCTACTCCACCAAACTTTACAGTTGGCACTATGAATTCGGGCAGATGGTGAAGCGTGATTCATCACTCCAGAGAACATGTTTCCACTGCTGCAGAGTCCAATGGTTGCAAGCTTGGCATTAAGCATGGTGATTTTAGGCTTGTGTGCGGCTGCTCGACCATGGAAACCCATTTCCCGACGAAAATCTTTTGTGCTGACATTGCTTCCAGAGGCAGTTTGGAACACTATAGTGAGTGTTGTAAATGAGGACAAATTATTTTTACCCGCTACGCGCTTCAGCACTCGGCGGTCCCGTTATGTGAGCTTGTGTGGCCTACCACTTCGCAGCTGAGCCATTGTTGCTCCTAGACGTTTCTACTTCACAATAACATCACTTACAGTTGACCGGGGCAGCTCTAGCAGGGTGAAAATTTGCCGAACTGACTTGTTGGAATATCATAGCGCCAGGTTGAAAGACACTGAGCTCTTCAGTAAGGCCATTCTACTGCAAATATTTATTTATGGAGATTGCATGGCTGTCTGCTCGATTTTATACACCTGTCATCAACGGGTGTGGCTGAAATAGCCAAATCCTCTAATTTGAAGGGGTGTCCACATACTTTTGTATATATAGTGTAACTTTGAGTAGCAGTTAACTCACTATGGCTTTTTTCTCTTTCTCTCTCTCTTCCTCTCAGATAGTATAAACAGCCATCACAAATGCATGTGCTTTGGTTAACAAAAACTCATTTGCTTATCACGAATGTCATTTGCAGTACATTTCTATACAGTGGATCTCAGTTTGACTGCTGCTAGCCCGCTGGGCTCAGAACTTCCTCGAGCCCTAGCTTCTCCAGCTGTGTGAGCCAGGAGGACGCCTACAGAAAGCCATTACATATCAAACCACCATTACATAACAGACTAACCCCAATGAGAAAGATCACACCCAGCATGGGAACAGCCACCCACCCGGCAGGCAGGAAGTCAGGGATGCTCTGGATCCAGCTCTGGCTCCGCTACTCACTCCAGCTCATCTCTTTCTCTCTTTCTCTCGCTATCTTCTCTCGCTCTTACACACCAAACAGGATAAAAGTCGTTTCTCAATGCTCTGCATATCTGAAAGCAGCACACAACACCCTCTGTATTAGTTTTGAGCTATGAGGATGTCTGTGTTTTAAAATGATTACAACAAAGTTGTTTTTTTGCTTTTACATCTTTCTTTTCTCCTCAATGGATGCAAAGCTTTATCCCAATATGTGCAGTTACTTGTCTTGTTGTGAGGCAGCGTTGCACTGAATAATATGGGCACACACACGAACACACTGATAAAAGAAAAGGAATTGACAAAGTATACTGAACAAAAATATAAATGCAACATGCAACAATTTCAAAGAGTAACAGTTCATATAAGTAAATCAATCAATTGAAATAAATTAATTAGGGCCTAATCTATCATTTCACATGACTGGGAATACAGATATGCATCTGTTGGTCACAAAAAGTAGGGGCTTGGATCAGAAAACCAGTCAGTATCTGGTGTGACCTCCATTTGCCTCATTCAGCGCGACACATCTCCTTCGCATAGAGTTGATCAGGCTGTTGATTGTGACCTGTGGAATGTTGTCCCACTCCCCTTCAATGGCTGTGCGAAGTTGCTGGATATTGGCGGGAACTGGAACACACTGTCGTACACATTGATCCAGAGCATCCCAAACATGCTCAATAGGTGACATGTCTGGTGAGTATGCAGGCCAGCTTCCAGGAATTGTGTACAGATCCTTGCGACGATGGTGCATTATCATGCTGAAACATGAGGTGATGGAGGTAGATCAAAGGCACGACAATGGGCCTCAGGATCTCGTCAAGGTGTCTCTGTGCATTCAAATTGCCATAGATAAAATGCAATTGTGTTCGTTGTCCGTAGCTTATGCCAGCCAATACCATAACCGCCCATTTCAATCCAAATTAGTTGTGTGTGTCATGGGGGTCTGCAGTTTTCGGAATATGCTGACATCGGCTTTCCTTATAAATTACTCACATAATGGCTATATGTCACAACAAACTGTCAGATTTTGGCTAATTTGTCATTTGCATTGACGTGTCACCATACCCAGGTGAGATAATTTTTTATTTTTTTATAGGGAATAGGGAGAGTTAGTGTTGTAATGTCTTCTCAAGTTTATTAATCAGTTTTAAAGCTTAACATGGTGAGCACTTTTTTACATTAAAACCACTTGGCTCACACTTTGTCAGCATTACTCTGGCAGAGTAGTTGTTATTTGATAAGTGATGTTTTACAACTGGAGAGAAGTTTCTGTCTGGACATTCATGATAACACCAAAACTTCAAAATAATGATTCATGATAATTTCGCTTAGAGTAATGTAAAAAATTGAATATCAGGACATCTTATGGAAAATGTGTCATTACTTTTTAATTGGATTCCAAGTTTTTTGTTTTAATTAGTTTGACCCTGTAAATCTTGTCTTTTTTCAGCAATGCTGCTTCAGTTGCATTTTCCAATTGAGCCAACATATGCGGCTTTAACCACGAATATAGTCTCCGCGATCTATACCCATAAATCCCACTGCTGCTCCTGTTGTGGCCTGAATAATATATCAGATGCATTTCAGCCTAACAGGGATCAAGATGGCTTTGAATTAAAAACCTCCTCATAGACATTCACCATCACCTACAGTGGGGAGAACAAGTATTTGATACACTGCCGATTTTGCAGGTTTTCCTACTTACAAAGCATTCAACTGTGAGAGACGGAAATCCAGAAAATCACATTGTATGATTTTTAAATAATTAATTTGCATTTTATTGCATGACATAAGTATTTGATCACCTACCAACCAGTAAGAATTCCGGCTCTCACAGACCTGTTAGTTTTTCTTTAAGAAGCCCTCCTGTTCTCCACTCATTACCTGTATTAACTGCACCTGTTTGAACTCGTTACCTGTATAAAAGACACCTGTCCACACACTCAATCAAGCAGACTCAAACCTCTCCACAATGGCCAAGACCAGAGAGCTGTGTAAGGACATCAGGGATAAAATTGTAGACCTGCACAAGGCTGAGATGGGCTACAGGACAATAGGCTAGCAGCTTGGTGAGAAGGCAACAACTGTTGGCACAATTATTAGAAAATGGAAGAAGTTCAAGGTGACGGTCAATCTCCCTCGGTCTGGGGCACCATGCAAGATCTCACCTCGTGGGGCATCAATGATCATGAGGAAGGTGAGGGATCAGCCCAGAACTACACGGCAGGACCTGGTCAATGACCTGAAGTGAGCTGGGACCACAGTCTCAAAGAAAACCATTAGTAACACACTACACCGTCATGGATTAAAATCCTGTAGCGCACGCAAGGTCCCCCTGCTCAAGCCAGCGCATGTCCAGGCCCGTCTGAAGTTTGCCAATGACCATCTGGATGATCCAGAGGAGGAATGGGAGAAGGTCATGTGGTCTGATGAGACAAAAATAGAGCTTTTTGGTCTAAACTCCACTCGCCGTGTTTGGAGGAAGAAGAAGGATGAGTACAACCCCAAGAACACCATCCCAACCGTGAAGCATGGAGGTGGAAACATCATTCCTTGGGGATGCTTTTCTGCAAAGGGAACAGGACGACTGCAACGTATTGAGGGGAGGATGGATGGGGCCATGTATCGCGAGATCTTGGCCAACAACCTCCTTCCCTCAGTAAGTGCATTGAAGATGGGTCATGGCTGGGTCTTCCAGCATGACAACGACCCGAAACACACAGCCAGGGCAACTAAGGAGTGGCTCCGTAAGAAGCATCTCAAGGTCCTGGAGTGGCCTAGCCAGTCTCCAGACCTGAACCCAATAGAAAATCTTTGGAGGGAGCTGAAAGTCCGTATTGCAAAGCGACAGCCCCGAAACCTGAAGGATCTGGAGAAGGTCTGTATGGAGGAGTGGGCCAAAATCCCTGCTGCAGTGTGGTCAAGAACTACAGGAAACGTATGATCTCTGTAATTGCAAACAAAGGTTTCTGTACCAAATATTAAGTTCTACTTTTCTGATGTATCAAATACTTATGTCATGCAATAAAATGCAAATTAATTACTTAGAAATCATACAATGTGATTTTCTGTATTTTTGTTTTAGATTCCGTCACTCACAGTTGAAGAGTACCTATGATAAAAATTAGATTTCTACATGCTTTGTAAGTGGGAAAACCTGCAAAATCGGCAGTGTGTCTCCCCACTGTATATGCTCTGTATTTGCATCTTGTAAATAATACCTATTTAATTGCACTTTACATATGAAGTAGTCTCTGCTTTGTGTTACAGGAGAAAAAAACACTTTCATATTTGTGACACTTGATACAGTGTTAGTGTATTAGATAAGTGTGAATAAGTAAACTTTCGTTGCAGTGAAAGTATTTATTTACCATATAGAACATACTTAGTTTTTTATTATAAATTCATAAATGTAAACAATAACAGAAACATGTCACATACAAATGCATATACTGTACCATTTTAATATATCTTCCTATGGCCTCAATGCTTTATAACATGAATATTGTAATATAATATATGGGGAGAGAAGTGTGCAGTCAAAAAGCTTTAAAGCTCAGTGACCAATGCTCCAGGTGCCCCCCTTGGGGAGAATCTATTAAACTCTAAACTGGATTACAGCTTTCAGTTCTGTAATAAGGAAGGATGGCAGCCAAGGTCTGCTCCACTGAGATAGGCCAGAGCAGAATTATCACACCTCAATTAGGAATGATTTGCTCAAAATAGGGTGAAAAGTTGTGTATTATAGTCCACACATGGGAAGAAATTCTGATTCAGTGCAGGAGTTCTTTGCCAAGCGCAATGCTAAAAGAACCCCCCCCCCCCCCCTATTTTAGTTAATAGAACTGACGAGGAAGGTGATTAATCTTTGTGTCTATTAAAAATCTAATCTTAGGAGAAGACGATTTAAATGTGGATATCTCTGTGGAACAGGTCGGCCTGTTTTTTGTGTGATGGAGATTAAAGTGTTTTTTTAATTTTAGAAATGCTATAAATTTCCTTTGTTTTCCTTTATTTCCTTTACAGTATGTTATTCAGAAATATTAAGCTTTTGATATCAATTTAAATTGTACCTGCTCTTGTAAATATAACAGTTTGCTGAATGTATGAAGGTTTTTATAGTGTAGTTAAATGTGTTTCTTTTTAAAAGACGTTTACATATTAACTTTAACCTTGAAAAAACCTTAAAAATCATAAAATCATTTAAATGATTACTTAGGGGTTCAAATACAGTGGGGAGAACAAGTATTTGATACACTGCTGATTTTGCAGGTTTTCCCACTTACAAAGCATGTAGAAGTCTGTCATTTTTATCATAGGTACACTTCAACTGTGAGAGACGGAATCTAAAACAAAAATACAGAAAATCACATTGTATGATTTTTAAGTAATTAATTTGCATTTTATTGCATGACATAAGTATTTGATACATCAGAAAAGCAGAACTTAATATTTGGTACAGAAACCTTTGTTTGCAATTACAGACATCATACGTTTCCTGTAGTTCTTGACCAGGTTTGCACACACTGCAGCAGGGATTTTGGCCCACTCCTCCATCCAGATCCTTCAGGTTTTGGGGCTGTCGCTGGGCAATACGGACTTTCAGCTCCCTCCAAAGATTTTCTATTGTGTTCAGGTCTGGAGACTGGCTAGGCCACTCCAGTACCTTGAGATGCTTCTTATCATGCTGGAAGACCCAGCCACGACCCATCTTCAATGCTGTTACTGAGGGAAGGAGGTTGTTGGCCAAGATCTCGCGATACATGGCCCCATCCATCCTCCCCTCAATACGGTGCAGTCGTCCTGTCCCCTTTGCAGAAAAGCATCCCCAAAGAATGATGCTTCCACCTCCATGCTTCACGGTTGGGATGGTGTTCTTGGGGTTGTACTCATCCTTCTTCTTCCTCCAAACACGGCGAGTGGAGTGGTCTGATGTGGTCATCAGACCACATGACCTTCTCCCATTCCTCCTCTGGATCATCCAGATGGTCATTGGCAAACTTCAGACGGGCCTGGACATGCGCTGGCATGAGCAGGGGGACCTTGCGTGCGCTGCAGGATTTTAATCCATGATGGCGTAGTGTGTTACTAATGGTTTTCTTTGAGACTGTGGTCCCAGCTCTCTTCAGGTCATTGACCAGGTCCTGCCGTATAGTTCTGGGCTGATCCCTCACCTTCCTCATGATCATTGATGCCCCACGAGGTGAGATCTTGCATGGTGCCCCAGGCCGAGGGAGATTGACTGTCATCTTGAACTTCTTACATTTTCTAATAATTGCGGCAACAGTTGTTGCCTTCTCACCAAGCTGCTTGCCTATTGTCCTGTAGCCCATCCCATCCTTGTGAAGGTCTACAATTTTATCCCTGATGTCCTTACACAGCTCTCTGGTCTTGGCCATTGTGGAGAGGTTGGAGTCTGTTTGATTGAGTGTGTGGACAGGTGTCTTTTATACAGGTAACGAGTTCAAACAGGTGCAGTTAATACAGGTAATGAGTGGAGAACAGGAGGGCTTCTTAAAGAAAAACTAACAGGTCTGTGAGAGCCGGAATTCTTACTGGTTGGTAGGTGATCAAATACTTATGTCATGCAATAAAATGCAGTGTATCAAATACTTGTTCTCCCCACTGTATATCGCATTCAACAGATATTGACAACTATAGTAGCCACTGTTGCCTTATGTTGTATTTTTTAAAGCAAAAATGTCAAAATGATAAGCTGTAGTATGGGAGTTAAGCTATCAAAATGTATTAATAATTCAAGCATGACACTTCCATTTAGCTGAGCTCAATTGAATAAAATGATAATTTGGGAAATCTTCTCCCTGATTCCTTTAAATGTATGGTAGCCTACTGTCCATCCGCTCGACTAAACTCAATGTGAGAATTATTCTACCATTGCTTCTGACCTTTACTCCTGACACTCTAGCTGACATAGGGTTTATTCAGACTCATTTTCCTGTCATGAGAGATAGCCTATCTGTGCCAGTGGGAACACTCATCATCCAAAGAACCTTGCAGGTTGCACTTCATTTTCATAAGCCGCTGATCTGCTGACACCCAAACACCTTTCATCATGTTGCATTTATCCAGCATAGGGAAATAATTTAAAGGGGATGGTGCTGGATAAATGTAACCCCTCTCACATTCATAGATAGAGCTATGGATGCAAGAACTGACCATTTATGACATGGTTCCCCAACTGGCGGCCAAGGGCCACATTTAGCCTGTGGGTGATTTATGACCCCCAAAAATCATATGCATATGTATTTTTATTTTTTATTTTTTGACATAAAAGACTGTAAAAACATCAGCAAATCAGCTCCAAGTGATTTTAATAGAGGGAAGGTATTAAGACTTCACTTATCACATTTTGTTCATTACAGACCTTATCTAAAATGTATTATTATAATTTATCAATCTATAAACAATACCAAATAATGACAACGCAAAAACAGGTTTTTAGAAAATGTTGCAAATGTATAAAAATAAAAAAGGAAATTACATTTACATAAGTATTCAATCCCTTCACGCAGTACTCTGTTGATGCACCTTTGGCAGCGATTACAGCCATGAGTCTTCATGGGTATGGCACTACAAGCTTGGCACACCTGTATTTGGTGAGTTTATCCCATTCTTCTCTGCAGAGCCTCTCAAGCTCTGTCAGGTTGGATGGGGAGCGTCGCTGCACAGCTAATTACAGGTCTCTCCAAAGATGTTCGATTGGGTTCAAGTCCGGGCTCTGGCTGGGCCACTCAAGGACATTCATCCTGTGTTGTCTTGGCTGTGTGCTTAGGGTCGTTGTCCTGTTGGAAGGTGAACCTTCACCCCAGTCTGAGAAACTGCTCCAGAGCGCTCAGGACTTCACCAAGGATCTCTCTGTACTTTGCTCCGTTCATCTTTTCCTTGATCCTGACTAGTCTCCCATCTCCTGTAGAGATAGTGGCAGGTTTCCTCCAGAGGTGACGCTTGGCATTCAGGCCAAATAGTTCAATCTTAGTTTCATCAGACCAGAGAATCTTGTTTATCATGGTCTGCGTCCTTTAGGTGCCTTTTGGCAAACTGTAAGCGTGCTGTCATGTGCCTTTTACTGAGGAGTGGCTTCCGTCTGGCCACTCTACCATAAAGGCCTGATTGGTGGAGTGCTGCTGAGATGGTTGTCCATCTGGAAGGTTCTCCCATCTCCACAGAACTCTGAAGCTCTCCACCAAGAGTCTTGGTGGTTCCAAACTTCTTCCATTTAAGAATGATGCCACTGTGTTCTTGGGGACCTTCAATGCTGCAGACATTCCTGTCTTGGAGCTTTACGAACAATTCCTTTGACCTCATGGTTTGTTTTTTGCTCTGAGATGCACCTGAGCTCAATTTCGAGTCTCATAGCAAAGGGTCTGAATACTTATGCAAATAAGGTATTTATAATACATTTGCAAACATTTCTAAAAACCTGTTTTCGCTTTGTCATTATGGGGTATTGTGTGTAGATTTGTAACGAACTCAGGCTTGGCGTTTGTTGAGAATCCATATGCAGAAGTTTATTGAGGCAGAAGATCCAAATCGAAGGGCAAAGCAATGGTCAAAGGTACAGGCTAGGTTCAGTGAACAAAAGTAGACAGTCCAAGTAGGCAACCAAGGCAAAAACAGTAATCCAAATTCGTGATATCCAAAAAGCAGGCAATGGTCATAACAGGAGGCAGAAACAATGGCAATGGATAGAACGCTCGGCAAGGCAGGTAAAACTGGCAATACTTCGCAAAGTGTTAGTGGAAAGCATGGCTCTTTATAGCAAACAAACAGGAAGTGACTGTAGAAGAAACAGAGTAATGTTAGTATTCAGGTGAGGGCTCCCTCTGTTGGTTGGAGGGAGCAGATGTTACAGAATCCCCCCCTCTATGAACACCTCCAGTTGCACCTCTCTATGAACACTCCCCTTGGTCTGGGTGCTGGGTGGTCAGGGTGAGTTTGATGGAAATCGTGGATAAGAGAGGGATCCAGAATGTCCCTAGCAGCTACCCAGGATCTCTCCTCTGGTCCATAGCCCTCCCAGTCCACCAAATATTGCATCTGGCTTCCTCTTCTCCTTGACTCAATTATTTCCTTTACCAAGTATGCTGGTTCTCCATTAATCTCCAAGGGTGGTGGAGGTTCAGGTCCAGGTTCCACATGCAAGGTGGACCGGTTTTAGCAATGATACATGAAATGAAGGAGAGATTCGGTATTTTGCAGGAAGCTCAAGTCGATAGGTCACAGGATTTATCTGTCTGATTATACGAAATGGACCTACGTACCTGGGACTGAGCTTCCTACTGGATAGCCGTAGACGCAAGTTTCGTGTGGAAAGCCAGACCTTCTGGCCTGGCTGATAATTAGGGTGGGGACGCCTCCGGCGATCCGCTTTGATTCTCTGAGAATGAATGGCACGTTGAAGCCTCACATGAGCGCTGTCCCACACCCGTTCACTCCTTCTGATCCAGTCATCCACCGCCGGTACCGTAGATGGTTCACCTGACCAAGGAAACATAGGAGGTTGATAACCTAGCACGCATTGAAAGGTGTTGAGTCCTGTAGAGGAGTGGGTTAGTGAGTTTTGGGCATATTCAGCCCATGGTAGAAATTCACTCCATCTCTGTTGTTCTCGACTACAGTATGACCTAAGGTAACGTCCGATCTCCTGATTCAGTCTCTCCACTTGTCCATTCGCCTGTGGGTGGTAGCCTGAGGTTAAACTAACATTAATGTCCAACAGTTTTTAAAATTCTTGCCATACCCTCGACGTGAATTGTGGACCCTGGTCCGTGACGATGTCCTCTGGTAGTCCATATATCCGGAACACATGATGGAACAAGGCAGTGGCTGTTTCCATGGCAGTGGGAAGACCCTTCAGTGGGACAAGACGACACGCTTTAGAAAAGCGGTCAATGATTACCAGAATAGTGGTGAAATTGTTGGAATTGGGTAGATCTGTGACAAGGTCTACTGATAGATGGGACCATGGCCTCTGAGGAATGGGTAGGGGCTCCAGTAGTCCAGCAGGTAGTTCCTTAGGGGTCTTAGATTGGGCACATAAAGGACAAAACTTGACATATGAAGTAACATCTTTAATTAAGTCTGACCACCAGAATGAGTTGCGCATTAAGGCGATATTCGTTGAATACCTGGACGTCCCGCGCTGAGGGAAGAATGTACCCATTGGATCACCCGTTGTCGAAGGATGCGTGGGACATACTGCTTGGTTGGTGGGCAAGAAGGTTTGGGAGGATCTGTTTGTTGTGCCTGTTGGATCTCATCCATGATGTCCCAGCGAATGGGGGCTACAACCACTGATGGAGGGAGAATGGACTCTTGGTTATTTTGGAAAGACATAGGTTCATACCTTCTAGACAAAGAGTCTGCTTTACTGTTATTGCTTCCAGGGCGGTATGTAACTGTGAATCGGAATCTGGAAAAGAACAGAGACCAACGGGCTTGTCGTGGATTGAGTCTTTTAGCACTCTTGATGTATTCCAAGTTCTTATGGTCTGTGATAACTTGAAATGTATGTTCTGCTCCCTCTAACCAGTGTCTCCATTCCTCCATTGCAGCTTTCATCAAAAGTAGTTCCTTGTTACCCACATTGTAATTTCTTTCAGCAGCAGTGAGTTTTCTAGAATAGAAGGCACATGGAAACATTCGTCCTGGCATACCCTGCCTTTGTGAAAGAACAGCCCCAATCCCACTATCGGAAGCATCTACTTCACTGATGAAGGGTAAACTTGGATCAGGATGCTTGAGGATGGGCGCAGTAGTGAAGCATGTTTTGATGGTATTAAAAGCAGTGTTAGCAGATTCGTTCCATTTAAGTTTCTTGGGTTTGTCCCTGAGTAATGATGTTAGAGGTGCTGCGGTGATGCTATAATTCCTAATAAATCTTCTGTAGAAATTTGCAAAGCCAAGAAATCGTTGAAGTTCTTTGATAGTGGTAGGTTGTGGCCATTCAGTAACTGCTTTGACCTTGGATAGATCCATCTCCACACCGTGATGACTGATGATGTAACCTAAGAAGCTGGTACTAGTGGCATGAAACTCACATTTTTCAGCTTTGATGTAGAGCTGGTTCTGTTGAAGCCGAGTTAGGACCGTCTTGACATGTTGAATATGCTCCTCTTTTGTTTGGGAATAGATTAGGATGTCGTCAATGTAAGCAGAGACACAGTGATTTAGAAGGTCTCTGAAGATTTCATTAATAAAGGACTGGAAGACAGAGGGCACATTGACTAGACCATATGGCATAACTTGATATTCATAGTGCCCACTAGTGGTGATGAAGGCAGTCTTCCATTCATCACCTTCTCTGATTCGAATAAGGTTGTAGGTACTTCTAAGGTCTAGTTTGGTGAAGAAACGTGCCTCTCTGAGTTGTTCCAGTGCTGAAGGAACCAGAGGAAGTGGATAGCTGTTCTTTATTGTGATTGCATTGAGACCTCGATAATCCATGCATGGTCTGAGTCCGCCATCTTTTTCTCTACAAAGAAGGACCCCGCAGCTCCTGGAGAGGTAGAAGGACGTATAAAACCTGATGCTAGGGCTTCTTCAATGTAGTTTTCCATGGCCTGAGTTTCTGGACATGACAAGGGATAAACCTTACTTTTAGGAGGTGTGGTATTTGGGAGGAGTTCAATGGCACAGTCCCATGGACGATGGGGAGGTAGTCGGGTTGCATTTGCCTTGTTGAAAACCGCTGAAAATTCTGAGTATTCAGATGGAATCACTGTCTTTGTGGAGGTACCTGGGGTTTCCACACTTGTGGTGAGACATGGGAAGGTTATCTTTGAGTTAAAACAATTATCTTGACAATGAAGGAACCATTTGGTGATTTCACCTTGATTCCAGGAAATACTAGGATCATGGATAGCCAACCACGGATGACCGAGAATGATCTGGTTCTTGGGAGAATGAGATCTTTTCAGTGTGAAACAGTACAACTTTTAGAGTTATTGGGAAAGTCTGTTGTGAGATGCCTTGTCCGATGGGTTCGTTGTCGACTGCGGTAATATTAATTGAGGGGATGCATGGCAGAGTGGGGATTTTTAGTTCTTGGACAAGATCTTCATGGATTAAATTGACTGCGGCCCCAGAATCCACTAGTGCTGAAACATAGTGATCTTTATTAGAAACCTCAATGGCGACAGGAAGGGTGAAATTCTGACGATGAACAGTAGGGAAATGTTCAGTACTTACTGTTTTTCTTGAGGTGTTGTTGGCTCTATTGGGACAGGTTTTGCACTGATGATCTGGTTGGCCACAGTAAAAACAGATGTTCCTGCAGACGGCGATGTCGTTCTTCTGATGACACTCTAGTATAGCCAATTTGCATGGGCTCTATGGCTTCGGGCATGGAGAGAGTAGCAGCTTCTACTGGAACAGGAGCCATTTTGGCTTGTTTGGCGCGGGATTATGAGATTATCTAACTTAATAGCCATGGTGATATACGCTGATAGGTCTGTGTTTTCATCTTTGCATGCCAATGCTGCTTGCAATTCATGATTAAGTCCTTCTCTAAACACTGTTTTAAGTGCCACATCGTTCCACCCACTCTGGGCTGCGAGTGTTCTGAATTGGATAGCAAAATCAGCGGCTGATCGGTTACCTTGGCGTACATGTAACAACTGTACAGAGATATCCTGTCCTCCTGCAGGATATTGAAATACATCTTGAATTTGTTGAGCAAAATAGTCAAAAGAGGTTCGTAACTGGCTGTCATTGTCCCAGACGGCTGAAGCCCAATCTAATGCCTTTCCAGTAAGCAAACATTTTGTAGTGTCTAGATGAAATGCTTCAAGTTGATTGGAAAAGTAAATTCTACATTGACGTAGAAAGCCTCTGCAATTTTCAGCAGAACCATCAAATTTATCTGGTAGTGAAAACCTTACCGGCTCAGCTCTAGTTGACGGAAGAGATTGAATATAATGGGTTAAATGTTTATTGGTTGTTCATAGGCTGGACAGTTGGCCTTGAAAATCCTTTAGTATCTCACTCTGGTATGTATAGGCCGCATGGAGCTGTGACACCTCTGCTGGATTCATTTCAGGCTAAGTATTCTGTAACGAACTCAGGCTTGGCGTTTGTTGAGAATCCATATGCAGAAGTTTATTGAGTCAGAAGATCCAAATCGACAGGCAAAGCAATGGTCAAAGGTACAGGCTAGGTTCAGTGAACAAAAGTAGACAGTCCAAGTAGGCAACCAAGGCAAAAACAGTAATCCAAATTCATGATATCCAAAAAGCAGGCAATGGTCATAACAGGAGGCAGAAGCAATGGATAGAACGCTCAGTAAGGCAGGTAAAACTGGCAATACTTCGCAAAGTGTTAGTGGAAGCATGGCTCTTTATAGAAAACAAACAGGAAGTGACTGTAGAAGAAACGGAGTAATGTTAGTATTCAGGTGAGGGCTCCCTCTGTTGGTTGGAGGGAGCAGATGTTACAAGATTGATAAGGTGAAAAAATATTTTAATCCATTTTAGAATAAGGCTGTAATGTAACAAAAAGGGGAAAAGGTCAAGGGGTCTGAATACTTTCCAAATGCACTGTATATGCCATCATATACAAATGTAAGCAAGGTTTGAAATGATAATATTTTTTTCAAGTATTACCTCTGTTAGGGCTTCTTGCGGTCAATTTGCAGTCTACAAATTATTTGTAATTATGTTCCTGCCCCCTGACCATCCGCTCTAGTTGATGATACCTGATTTACTGTGTGATCTCCTGGCTGGTTTAAATAAAACACTGTACTGTCTAGTCTTTGTAGTGGTGGCATGGGTCATATGTCAGGTCCTGACCATAGGGAGGCCTCTAGGCTTCTCTATGTTTTTCACTGTCAGGGCCTGACTACAGAGTTCTAGTTGACTCTATGTTTAGTTTGTGTTTGGTTCCCAATTAGAGGCAGCTGCGCTGCATTGTCTCCTATTGGGGATCCTATTTAAGTTCATTAGTTCCCACCTGCGTTGTGGATCTTTGTTTTGGGCATGTCGCACATCGGTTCATGGTTGCTCGCTCTCCTTTGTTGTTTTGGGAAAATATAATAAAAGGAATGGATATGTACTATAGCTCTGCGCCTCGTGTCCTGCCTCCTCAGCACGTGACATTATAAGGACATGTATTATTATGATTATGATTATTATTATCATGAAATTTCCCCCCCGGGGGATCAATAAAGTACCTATCTATCTATCTATCTATCTATCTATCTATCTATCTATCTATCTATCTATCTATCTATCTATCTATCTATCTATCTATCTATCTATCTATCTATCTATCTATAAGCAAATGCATTATAAGGACATGTATTATAAGGACATGCATTTGCATTGTAAGGACATGTATTGTAAGGACATGCATTGTAAGGACATGTATTGCAGGCCCTCCTTGAAGTTTAGTAGATCGATGCATTGCACTATTTTTGCACAAACTTCCACCTTACCTTACCTCATTGTTAACCTTCAGAGGTATGAGTTGCCAGACTCCGACTCAGGAATGGCTAACCCTAGAGATCCCTTCAATCTCCCCTGAGTTAGGAAAATCTGTTGTTTTTTTTCCGCCTCTCATGTGGAACGATCTCCAAAAGTCCTTAATGTTGGTGGATTTGGAATCTCTAGGGCAATTCAGGCAGATAGATGTTAGAGGACCTTTTTACTGAAGAATGTGTTTGTTTCATGCGGTATGATTGTGTTTTTTGTATGTTTTCATGTATTGCGTAATTGATGTGTATATAGATATCTATAGTGTATGTTGTTTATTGATGTGTTGTTCATTGATGTGTTTGACAGGTCGTCATTGTAAATATGAATTTTCTTCTTAATTGACTTACCTGTATAAATAAAGGTGAAATAAAGAGCAATGCATGGGTTATGTTAGGACAGGCTTGCATGGACAGGAACATATTCTGAGAAGGATGTATGCTCAACATAGCTACAGTAGTTGATCGACAACAAATAAATGTTTCTATGTTGGTCTTTAATTTGCATATTCATGCAATGCCAAAATAAAAACAAAATAACATATCTGACTGTGAGAGCTAGGCTATGGGTGTATGGACGCAAATGAATAAAGATGATGCCAGATGATGGTTCGAAATTGTCAAAAAAATGCATGAATTTCACTCCTTATTACTTTAAATCGCCATTAGGGGGGTGCATTATCACAAAGCAGGCTGTAAACAGTCTTCTCTGCTGCTGGGAGGATAACAAAGTTATGCATCTGCCAGTAGCTGTCTAAAACTCCAGTTATTTGTTGACATTTCGAGTAAAAGAAATAGACATATTTGACAAATCACTTTGACTGCAGACCCAGATAGAAACGGGGCAAGGGAGGTGAGGAGGAGGTTTTTAAATCGAAAAAATAAAGATGGAGAAACTATAGGTTTTGTTTTCTAGGAAAGTATGGAGGTTGACTCTTTGCTTCCTCTGACATTATCTTCAAAGGGTGAGTCATGTATTTGGTTGCGGGAGCATTACTCTTTACGGTGATCAAAGCCGTCGCAGTATAATAAACGCCTTTAGATATTAATATGTGTGGCATTATTTAAAAATAAATGCCACTCTGCTGCAGATTACAGGACATAGCCACAGGGAGCAAAGGATTAATTTACATCTGGGCCCTGTCCATGTGTGCTTATGTAAGGGATAACCCCTTAGTTATTGCACTGTCTGGCAATATTTTCCTTATCAACGCTAAGCTGGGAAATATTGCAGAAGAATATTGCATCTGGAGAATTTGTTAACACACAGCCTGTGCTAAGAGTTGTGCCTAGAAAAATAAACACCCTGGCTTTGACTGTGTGTGAGTGTTTGTGAGTGTTTGTGTGCGTGCTCGCTGAGTTGCGCCTAGAAGGAATGGGATTTGGAAAAATTGAGCTGTGTTGGGAACCATGTGTTTTTGATGCAGAGGACATAGGCCCGAACTATCGATCGTGTGTGCGTGTGTATCAGTTAGGTGGTAGATGGGTAGATGTTTCTAAGACAATTTCATTTGTTTTATTTTTTCTTAGAGGTGCAGAATATGTACAGTATACAGTATATTCTGCTCACTTCTATACAACTTGAATCAGCACGTTTAACTCTTCAAGTCTCCCATGTTATTTTCAATTCCATTCCTCATCCCAATCCCTGTACCATCACTGGAGCTTTGTTCATTCTTAGAATGCAATGTCAAGATCGAGATTCTAGAATATGTTTCTTGTCCCTGGTGGCATTTTCTTCTTGCAGCTAGTTAATTCTTTAGCTTCAATCCCATTCTGAAACTTGACATCCCCTCCATCCTCTCCATCCCTGCCACAAAACACTGAACTCCATCTCCATCGGCTGCCCTAGTTTCAAATCAAACATCTTATCCTCCTCCCACTGATGTGTTCAACCTTGCAATCAGCCCCTCTATCACTTTATTTATCTTACTGATGTACAGATGCCCTGTGTTTGGTGCCTCACTCGTACACAAGCCAAATCTAACGTTGTAGACCTACTTCTGCTTTTGAAAAAACTATCGCATTAAGTACCCCTGCAATTTGATATTTTCTTATTTTTGAACATTACCGTGTCATATCTGTCAGTGTCTAGGCCATCCAATATAAACCAACTCATATGTTCGTCTCATACCATGAATACTGTCATTCAGAGATGACAAAAGCACCCCAGCAGGTTGAACTGGACCCCCGTCCACCAGTCCATCAGGCTTTAGGCTGGGCCCGGGCGATTAATTGTTTTAATTGTTAACCTATTTTATCCGAAGTTATCTCAAATTGATTGTGAAGCTCACCACCACTTATAGATGTTTTGAACATGATGAGTGAAAAATGCTAAAATAAGTCCCATGACTTGAATGTCATTTGTACCACAAATGCTAAAATGTTAGCATGTTACACCAAAGCATGGATTGCTATCATACCTTGTCCATAGACTACTTACAGGGAAAGGAAACCAATATGTCATCTCTTAAACCTAACTCAGACATAAAAGAACACTCGGCTGGGTACACCACAGGGGCCAATATCGGACCCGCTCTCATTGATTGAGAGCCTGTTAAAAGGCATCTCATTGTCTCTCTGTTTCACAGATGCTTTGCATCTCCACACATCCCAATAAATGGCAGACTTTCTCTCCATTTCCTGGGCCTGAATGTACTGCCAGAGCCCATGGAAAACTCTGAACGTCACAATGAAATAAAATGGAAATCAGAATTAAAAGTGACTCCTGAGGCATAGAGTCTGTCTAGTCTATGTGCCATTCTACTCTATCATCTGTCCCACTGTCTGCATTTTCATCTTGAGAGAAAGACTTGGATGGTTTAGTTTAGTTGTAATGATCTGCAGCTGCAGCACTTTCTCGTTTTCCAATGTGAGATTAACGGTGTGACTATCTGGATTAAGGGTGTGACTGTCTGGATTAAGGGTGTGACTGTCTGGATTAAGGGTGTGACTGTCTGGATGATTTAGAGGTGGGAAAAGGACAACTGTCTTTACATTCTGCACCTGTAATTTACTTAAACTTTAAATGTCACTTTTGAACTAAAACTGACACATGCTGCATATGTAATATTTAATGCCCTCCCGCCTTAGCTATATTGCAGTTAGTCCAAAAAGCCTGCAAGATCATTGTCATTTTATATTCATTTGACTTTACTATACATTATCTATGCTATGCGGCTGATGTCTGTATTAGCGTCCGTGTTAACTTTTCATTGTAGAGCCATGGGAAAAGGTTGCCACTAACAGAGTGCTCTTTGAATCCCCATGTTCATGAGTTATTCCTGAAGAAACGTATCCTCTCTCCTCTCTGGCTGCCTCTTCTAAAACAAAGCTCTTTGAACTGCTGCAAATCTTGAGCTACGAATTGAAATAGAAACGGCTGTCAAAGAGACAAAGCAGGCCTCTTCCCAGTCGTGTTGTAGTACAGTAAGTTGGCTAGCTGCAGCTCTCCTCTCCTTGTCTCAGCACGGCAGACAGAGCTCAGTAAGAACCAAAGGACTGCCTTTGACACTTCACAAGGCTTGTTCTGTCCTGTGTACTCTGTGCTCTCCCCAGTGTAGAGCAGCACAAGGCAAAATGCTTCTTATGGTGAGCCTCCACTGCCAGAATGGCTTGACGTCTGGAGCTGCCGACTACCCTGTTAGTTCTAGCTTACAGATATTATTTTTTCCTAGGTTTGAGGACAATCTAATTCTAAGTCTGCTCTCTGAGACAGATGGGATACCGGTGCCATATTTTATTCCATGCTTGTATTATCATAAATCTCATGCTTCTAATTACTTTTTCCTGCCTAGTTGCAGTGAGATCAGGCCTGAGGGGTATAATACAAAGTAGGATCAATGAGTTAGCCAGCTAACTTTGATAAACAACCAGAAATAAAAGTAGATTTTCTGGTTCATTAAGAAAGCTAAGCATTTACTGAACAAAAATATAAACGCAACATGCAACAATTTGAATTATTTTATTGAGTTACAGTTCACATAAGGAAATCAGTCAATTGAAGTGAATTCATTATGCCCTAATCTATGTATTTCACATGACTGGGCAGAGGCACAGCCATAGGCCGACCCACTTGGGAGCCAGGCCCAGCCAATCAGAATTAGTTTTCCCCACAAAAGGGCTTTATTACAGACAGAAATACGCCTCAGTTTCATCAGCTGTCTGGGTGGCTGGTTTCAGGTGAAGAAGCCGGGTGTGGAGGTCCTGGACTGGTGTGGTTACACGTGGTCTGCGGTTGTGAGGCTTTTTAGACTACTGCTGAGAAATTAGAGAAATTAACATTAAATGATCTGGCAACAGCTCTGGTGGACATTCCTGCAGTCAGCATGCCAATTACACGCTCCCTCAAAACATGAGACACCTGGAGCATTGTGTTGTGTGACAAAACTGCACATTTTAGAGTGGCCTTTTATTGTCCCCAGCATAAGGTGCGCATGTGTAATGATCGTGCTGTTTAATCCGCTTCTTGATATGCCACACCTGTCAGGTGGATGGATTATCTTGACAAAGGAGAAATGCTCACTAACAGAGATGTAAACAAATTTGTGTACAAATTATGAGAGAAATAAGCTTTTTGTGCATATGGAACATTTCTGGGATCATTTATTTCAGCTCATTAAACATGGGACCAACACTTTACATGTTGCGTTTTATATTTTTATTCAGTGTTTTGTTTTTGGTTGTTGAGTCAATTAGGCCACGCCCATTTCAAGCGTACCTTTCTAAAAGACTAAAAAGTTATTTCAGAATATTCAGGCAAGTTAGCTGGCTAACTCCTTTGTAGTATACCCCTAATGTGTGTAGATGTATAAGCCTACTAGTTTGCTGGCTCATTGATATAAAATGGACCTATTGAAGTGTACATTTATAACAGATTAATCAAATCCGAACCTTATTAATGCAGTTTAAAGCAGTTTTACGTAGGCGGAACAATTTACAGTACATAGAAGGCCTCGAGTGTCTGCTTTGATAATGAGAGTGACTCAGTGGAGGCTGGTGACTTGCAAAATTGAGGAGGATGGGAGACCCACAGTATAGGTGCGGAACGCACGGAGACGACAAAGTGTGTTTCAAAAACCGTCAAAGACAAATGATTTTAAACTGAAGCATTTAATAAAGACATTTATAGTACAATATAATGGGGAATGGGATTGAGATGGCTAGTTACAGTGTTGGAAAGGGATCACAGCACTGATTGAATGAGGGCATGAGGCACGAGTTGAGGTGTTCAGAGGCTTGACCAGTGCAGGACAGGATTTGACTGGGAAGACCCAAAACAATAACACAACACACTACACAGAGCTAAGAATCCAAGCAAGGAGTAAAACCATTGATGTGTAATAATGTGATTGTGTTTGTGTATGTGATTGATTGAGAGAAAATTGATAGGGGTACTGACAGTGCTTGGAGGGGAAACATGCAATGTGCCAGTGGATGAGCGAGCACATGAGACGTGGCTTCAGTTCATGTGAGGAGAAAGTTGACAATGGTAGTGGAATGGATTAGTCATCACTTCTTAATCAGGGAACAGGAGGGGACTTGGCTGTAAATACAAATAGCAGATACATTCCATTACAGCTGCACCATCGTAGGTTTGAACAACAAGTTTCTCTATGAAGTTAAACTCAGACATCTCAAAATTCATGAAGTCAAACACAGACTGCGCATCTCGCCCACTTCACAGGGTAAAGTAGCCCAAGAAACGTTCCTGATCACCACATACCTGACAATAACTGACAACTGCAAGCAGACTGGTGGCAACATGGGTCCCAGAGCGGTGGGCAATTTTTACCCTGCTGCCACTGGCGCCGGCAGCAGAATGTTGCAGGCAGCAGAACGTTCTCCACGGCGTCTCCAGACTCTGTCACGTCTGTCACGTGCTCAGTGTGAACCTGCTTTCATCTGTGAAGAGCACAGGGCGCCAGTGGCGAATTTGCCAATCTTGGTGTTCTCTGGCAAATGCCAAACGTCCTGCACAGTGTTGGGCTGTAAGCACAACCCCCATCTGTGGACGTCGGGCCCTCATACCACCCTCATGGAGTCTGTTTCTGACCGTTTGAGCAGACACATGCACATTTGTGGCCTGCTGGAGGTCATTTTGCAGGGCTCTGGCAGTGCTCCTCCTGCTCCTCCTTGCACAAAGGCGGAGGTAGCGGTCCTGCTACTGGGTTGTTGCCCTCCTACGGCCTCCTCCACGTCTCCTGATGTACTGGCCTGTCACATGGTAGCGCCTCCATGCTCTGGACACTACGCTGACAGACACAGCAAACCTTCTTGCCACAGCTCGCATTGATGTGCCATCCTGGATGAGCTGCACTACCTGAGCCACTTGTGTGGGTTGTAGACTCCCTCTCATGCTACCACTAGAGTGAAAGCACCGCCAGCATTCAAAAGTGAACAAAACATCAGCCAGGAAGCATAGGAACTGAGAAGTGGTCTGTGGTCACCACCTGCAGAACCACTCCTTTATTGGGGGTGTCTTGCTAATTGCCTATAATTTCCACCTGTTGTCTATTCCATTTGCACAACAGCATGTGACATTTATTGTCAATCAGTGTTGCTTCCTAAGTGGACAGTTTGATTTCACAGAAGTGTGATTGACTTGGAGTTACATTGTGTTGTTTAAGTGTTCCCTTTATTTTTTTGAGTAGTGTATTTGTTCATATACAGTCGTGGTCAAAAGTTTTGAGAATGACACAAGTATTGGTCTCCACAAAGTTTGCTGCCTCAGTGTTGATGATGGCAATTTGCATATACTCCACAATGTCATGAAGAGTGATCAGATGAACTGCAATTCATTGCAAAGTCCCTCTTTGCCATGAAAATGAACTTAATCCCCCAAAAACATTTCCACTGCATTTCAGCCCTGCCACAAAAGGACCAGCTGCCATCATGACAATGATTGTCTCGTTAACACAGGTGAGTGTTGACGAGGACAAGGCTGGAGATCACTCAGTCATGCTGATTGAGTCAGAATAACAGACTGTAAGCTTTAAAAGGAGGGTGGTAATTGAAATCATTGTTCTTCCTCTGTCAACCATGGTTACCTGCAAGGAAACACGTGCCGTCATCATTGCTTTGCACAAAAAGGGCTTCACAGGCAAGGATATTGCTGCTGGTATGATTGCACCTAAATCAACCATTTATCGGATCATCAAGAACTTCAAGGACAGAGGTTAAATTGTTGTGAAGAAGGCGTCAGGGCACCCAAGAAAGTCCAGCAAGCGCCAGAACCATCTCCTAAAGTTGATTCAGCTGCGGGATAGGGGCACCACCAGTGCAGAGCTTGCTCAAGAATGGCAGCAGGCAGGTGTGAGTGCATCTGCACGCACAGTGAGGCGAAGACTTTTGGAGGATGGCCTGGTGTCAAGAAGGGCAGCAAAGAAGCCACTTCTCTCCAGGAAAAACATCAGGGACAGACTGATATTCTGCAAAAGGTACAGGGATTGGACTGCTGAGGACTGGGGTAGAGTCATTTTCTCTGATGAATCCCCTTTCCGATTGTTTGGGCCATCCGGAAAACGTCCGGAGAAGACAAGGTGAGCGCTACCATCAGTCCTGTGTCATGCCAACAGTAAAGCAACCTGAGACCATTCATGTGTGGGGTTGCTTCTCAGACAAGGGAGTGGGCTCACTCACAATTTTGCCTAAGAACACAGCCATGAATAAAGAATGGTACCAACACATCCTCCGAGAGCAACTTCTCCCAACCATCCAAGAACAGTTTGGTGACGACCAATGCCTTTTCCAGCATGATGGAGCACCTTGCCATAAGGCAAAAGTGATAACTAAGTGGCTCGGGGAACAAAACATCGACATTTTGGGTCCATGGCCAGGAAACTCCCCAGACCTTAATCCCATTGAGAACTTGTGGTCGATCCTCAAGAGGCGGGTGGACAAACAAAAACCCACAACTTCTGACAAACTCCAAGCATTGATTATGCAAGAATGGCCTGCCATCAGTCAGGATGTAGCCCAGAAGTGTATTGACAGCATGCCAGGGCGGATTGCAGAAGTCTTGAAAAAGAAGGGTCAACATTGCAAACATTGCAAATATTGTCTCTTTGCATAAACTTAATGCCATTGTCAATGAAAGCCTTTGACACTTATGGAATACTTGTAATTATACTTCAGTGTACCATAGTAACTACTGACATAAAGATCTAAGAACTTGATTAGGAGGGGGATTTCTTCTACCCAGACAAATAGACAACAAATGATAGACAATAGAACTCACAGGGCTGAGCTTGCTTTATGCATGTTTGCATCATGCAGGACTATGCAACTGTTTAGCTGAATGATCAATGTTCTTCATGTCACTGTACCCACCTTTCGACCAAGGCTCAGACTTTCCAAAAAGCAGGTAAGGCCAGCAATACAGGCAGTTTGATGAAAGGCTTCCTGTTAACCAGCTATACTTTTGATACCAGTTGGTATTGAACACCCTCACCTTTTCATCCTTCTTCATGAAACTGATCTCAGGCAGAGGTCGACCCTCGCTTTTAATTCGCATCTTTTCTGTGGATGCCAGAGAATGAAAGGGGTTTGTCTTCAACAAAAAGTCCACAACATTTTCGGCAGCGTTGACCATTCTGGCGGAAAAAACAGTACACTCGCGCTGGTAGCTAGCTAATGTTAGCTAGCTACTGAACTGTAAATGAATTGAACTAACTGGACACAAAAATTAAGTTCTAAAACCAATAATTATTTTTAGAATATACCTCCTCCGTCTCCTGTAATTTGAAAAAATGAATGTACAAAAAATGCCTAAATGTGTGTATGATATAATTTAGGGTAATAATAGTAATTCCCTTAAAATACAGTCCTTAGTGCTTCAGGGTTTAATTACAGAAAAATGCACGTATTGCACATTCGATATACTAAAAGCAATGAAAAAAGATACAACTGACAGGATACTAATATGCATTCCTGAGTGAATCACTACGTAAGTTAAGTCCCAGAATTACTTACAATATTGCACGTGATATGATATAACAACTGTACATGAATATGTATATACAGACCTGAATGAATAAATAAGTCCTGAGTGAATGAGTGATTACAGACCAGAGTTACTCACAGATGGATGCATAATTATTAAACTAGGTCCTAACACCCCAACAGTTCCAGGTCTATGTTGACAACGGCACGGCACCCCGGTGAGGCATTAAATAGTCTAATAGCCGCCGGCAGGAAGGACCTCCTGTAGCCCTCTCTGGCACACCGTGGTGGGATCAGTCTGTGACTGAAGGTGCTCCTCTGCGTCATAACCATGGCATGCAGAGGGTGGGTGACGTTGTCCATGATGGCCAACAGTTTGGCCAGGATCTGTCTCGCCGCCACCTTCTCCTCCGAGAAGCATCACCGGCTTTTATGTTGGCGCCCCACACCACAGACTGGTAGAAGGTATGCAGTAGTTTACTGCGCACGTTGAAGGACCTGAGCCTCCTCAGAAAGTAGAGTCGGCTCTGGCCCTTTTTGCTCAGAGCCCCGGTGTTACCAGCCCATTCCAGCCTGTTGTCCAAATGGACTCCCAGGAACTTGTATGACCCAACCATTTCCACATCCATCCCCTGTATAGGGACTGCAGTCAGTTGGGCCTTGGTTCTCCTGAAGTCCACCACCATCTATTTTGTTTTGCTGATGTTGAGCTGAAGGTGGTTCTGCTCACACCATAACACAAAGTCATTGATTGCGCTCCTGTACTCCTCCTCCTGCCCACCCCTAATGCACCCTACAATTGCAGAGTCATCCGAGAACATCTGTAGGTGGCATGTTTTAGAGTTATATCTGAAGTCTGAGGTGTAGAGGGTGAACAGGAAGGGGGACAGGACCGTTCCCTGGGGGGCCCCTGTGTTGCTCACTGCCCGTTCTGACACACAGCTCTGTAGTCGCACTAATTGTGGCCTACTGCTTCCACTTTCATGCTCCTCATCTTCTCACCCAGTAGCAGGGGCTGAATGGTGTTGAAGGCACTGGAGAAGTCAAAAAACATAACCCTCACAGTGCAACCTGTGTTGTCCAGGTGAGAGTAGGCCCTCCGCAGAAGGTAGATGATTGCATCATCCACCCCGATGTTGCGCTGATATGCGATCTGCAGGGGGTCCAGTGATGTACACACCAGGGGTCTGAGGTGAGCGAGGACTAACCTTTCCAGGGTCTTCATGAAGTGGGATGTTAGCGCTACAGGTCTGAAGTCATTCAGGACAGCGGGGTGCGCCTTCTTGTGCACTGGGACAAGGCAGGATGTTTTCCACAGCACAAGGACCCTTTCTAGGCTCAGGCTAAGGTTGAAGGGTCGCTGGAGTATTCCACACAATTGGTCAGCACAGACACTAAGCACCTTTGGGCTGATTCCATCAGGGCCTGCCGCTTTCCACTGATGTAGTCTCTCCAGCTCTCTCTTCACTTGGTTGGTGGTGAAAGCCAGCCCAGGTGGGGAGGTGGGGGGAAGGGGGGTGTTGAGGAACAGTCCAGAGGGAGCAGGGGCGGAGGTGGGGTTGCTGAGGAGGATGGTCCTCCCCTTCCTCCTCTGAGGAGCCTCCACTGGAGTAACTGCATATTACACACACTCTACTTAAGGTAACACAGAGAATGACCCCAAAAATCAAGTGTGCTTATTCTCAAGATACTTTCACAGTATTATGCTCAAAAGAAATGTTAATCTGACAATAATAAAAATAATTTCACTTCTTGGCCACTTATCTGACGTAACTGGTTTTCTTACTGGAGCCACTTAATCAACACTACATTGGCTAAGGGCTTGTGAACCAAAGCCGCTGTCAAAGTGGGAACAAATCATGGTTTAAAAGCCCTGGTGGCTGCTGTAGTACAGTCCCACTGTACGATACTGGAATCCAGGAGCAACGAACTCCAAGTCTCAAAAGTCACTCTTGCCAGTTGAATCATTAGAAATAGCCTTAAAGAATAAAACAAAACAGCAAACACATAAGAGTGAAAAACAAAAAAAGCCTTCAAGAAACCACATGCTGGGAATGTCAACACTCTCTGTATCCAAAATGGCACCCTATTCCATATTTAGTGCACTACTAAGGTCCAAATATGTGCACTATATAGGGAATAGGGTGCCATTTGGGAGGTAATTTCACTCCCAGTACGTCATGTGACATGACAGACAACAAACATATCACATGTGTCCTTCATGGCCATATCTAACTTGCCACAAATCTCTGCTGTGCCTCGTCGTCTTCTATAGCACATAGGATCTTATCTTTATCATCGGCAGGTAGCCCAGCGGTTAAAGCGTTGGTCCAGTAACAGAAGGTCGCTGGTTCGAATACCCTACTATGGCTGACCGTTTAGGCCGTCATTGTAAATAAGAATTTGTTCTTAACTGACTTGCCTGGTTAAATCATTTGTTTATTTTTTTACTATAGTTTAAGCTTGAAGAAATTATGCAACATCTTAATTTCACAGTGTACAGTTTCACCTATTGACCTGAGATTCTACCTGTATGCGCAATGAAAATCAGAGCGAGAGAGAGAGACAGAAGCCGTGTCCGAATACCCCTACTTGCGTTCTAAATAGTATGCGTTTTGGGTGTGTGAAAATAGAAAGTTTTACAGTAAGTGAAATAAGGAAAATTGAGTATGCTTTAAATGCGAGGATGTTGTATAATTTTTTGTTTATCATATACAGTAGTATATGTAGTACGAATCGCTGCATGCTACTGAGGAAGGGAATCATCTTTTCATACCAATGTGTATTTGACAACCGCTGACAGCAAATTGGCAAGTGTTACCTACACTCTAGAGCTATCTAGAACCTTAAAGGGTTCTTCGGCTGTCCCCATCGGAGAACCCTTTGAAGAACCTGTTTAGGTTCCAGGTAGAACCCTTTTGGGTTACATGTAGAACCCTTTTCACAGAGGGTTCTACATGGAAACTAAAAGGGTTCTACCTGAACCAAAAAGAGTTATACTTGGAACCAAAAAGGATTCTCCTATGGGGACAACCTAAGAACCCTTTAGGAACCCTTTTTCTAAGAGTGTAGTGGTGATTTTTCAGTGTAACATTTCTAGTGTTGTTTCAGGAGTTACATTAATTGTAAGTATTAGATTTTTATTCATTGGTGTAAAAGAACCCCAGTGTTGTTGTTAATAGTTGAGTTGAACTAAAACCATGCCCATCATTATCATATTCCACATCATGCTTTACTGCTGTTTGATTTTTGTTGTTGTTTGTTTCAATATCTATGTTTTTGGGGGAGCGAAAGAGAGCTCTGCAGCCTGTTGCTGTGTTGTAGGTCAGGCACGGATGGAGCACGGATGGAACCTGCCCCCGCAGCGGCGGTGTGTTTTATTTCTGTCATCAGGGAGTCATGCAGGTGAGAGCTGATGGTTTAGATGGGTGATTAATAATGAACAAGGCCCTTTTTCAGGCACATTAGCTCAGGAGAGAGAAACACATTGGCCTCCTACTGCGTCAGCTAGGAGGCGGCCCAGGTAAAGAGGGAATGAAGGAGCTGCTGGCACCCCGCTGGCGCGTGTCCTCCGATCAGACCCACACCCCCGGGAGGGACTCCTCATCGCCCACCACACACACGTGCACACACACATGCACACACACTCAAGCACACACACACACACACCACCCAGCAGAGCTCGCTGGCTGAGACCCCCCCAACCCCCCTTCCTCCCAAGTTCAATCAAGACCAGATATATTATCTGAAATGATTTGGATTATTTGAACCAAGGTATGGGGTATATTGTCTAGTCCATCACTATTGAAACCCTTGATAAAGATCAGCAAAAAATACTCTAAAACAAATACTGAACTATATTGTATGCTCAGTGAAATGGAGGAAATTATATTATTTTATACTAACATAATTTCTCAGAGAAAGAGATTTTGTTCAACAGGTAATACAAATAATCTCAAAAAGATAGGGGTCAAAGTGATTGCCACCTCTGTTTTCAATACTCTTGCACCCTCCCCTTGCGAGGACAATGACACTTTTTCTAAAATGTTTTATGAGATTGGAGAAGACATTGGGAGGGATCTTAGACCATTCCTCCATCCAGAATCTTTCCATATCATTGATATCCTTTGTATACTCTTATGGACTGCCCTCTTCAATTAAAACCACAGGTTTTCAATGGGGTTCAAGTTCGGAAAACTGAGATGGCCATTGCAAAATTATTAAATTTATACAAAATAATGAATTAATAATAAAAGGCATTAAAGAATGAGTTGAATTAGTTGTGCCCTCTTCGTTTAGCTTGGATATACAGTTGAAGTCGGATGTTTACATACACCTTAAAACTCAGTTTTTCTGACATTTAATCCTAGTAAAAATTCCCTGTCTTAGGTCAGTTAGGATCACCACATTATTTTAAGATTGTGAAATGTCAGAATAATAGTAGAGAGAATTATTTATTTCAGCTTTTATTTCTTTCATCACATTCCCAGTGGGTCAGAAGTTCACATATACAGTGGGGAGAACAAGTATTTGATACACTGCCGATTTTGCAGGTTTTCCTACTTACAAAGCATGTAGAGGTCTGTAATTTTTATCATAGGTACACTTCAACTGTGAGAGACAGAATCTAAAAGAAAAATCCAGAAAATCACATTGTATGATTTTTAAATAATTAATTTGCATTTTATTGCATGACATAAGTTTTTGATCACCTACAAACCAGTAAGAATTCCGACTCTCACAGACCTGTTAGTTTTTCTTTAAGAAGCCCTCCTGTTCTCCACTCATTACCTGTATTAACTGCACCTGTTTGAACTCGTTACCTGTATAAAAGACACCTGTCCACACACTCAATCAAACAGACTCCAACCTCTCCACAATGGCCAAGACCAGAGAGCTGTGTAAGGACATCAGGGATAAAATTGTAGACCTGCACAAGGCTGGGATGGGCTACAGGACAATAGGCAAGCGGCTTGGTGAGAAGGCAACAACTGTTGGCACAATTATTAGAAAATGGAAGAAGTTCAAGATGACGGTCAATCTCCCTCGGTCTGGGGCACCATGCAAGATCTCACCTCGTGGGGCATCAATGATCATGAGGAAGGTGAGGGATCAGCCCAGAACTACACAGCAGGACCTGGTCAATGACCTGAAGAGAGCTGGGACCACAGTCTCAAAGAAAACCATTAGTAACACACTACGCCGTCATGGATTAAAATCCTGCAGCGCACGCAAGGTCCCCCTGCTCAAGCCAGCGCATGTCCAGGCCCGTCTGAAGTTTGCCAATGACCATCTGGATGATCCAGAGGAGGAATGGGAGAAGGTCATGTGGTCTGATGAGACAAAAATAGAGCTTTTTGGTCTAAACTCCACTCGCTGTGTTTGGAGGAAGAAGAAGGATGAGTACAACCCCAAGTACACCATCCCAACCGTGAAGCATGGAGGTGGAAACATCATTCTTTGGGGATGCTTTTCTGCAAAGGGGATAGGACGACTGCACCGTATTGAGGGGAGGATGGATGGGGCCATGTATCGCGAGATCTTGGCCAACAACCTCCTTCCCTCAGTAAGAGCAGTGAAGATGGGTCGTGGCTGGGTCTTCCAGCATGACAACGACCCGAAACACACAGCCAGGGCAACTAAGGAGTGGCTCCATAAGAAGCATCTCAAGGTCCTGGAGTGGCCTAGCCAGTCTCCAGACCTGAATCCAATAGAAAATCTTTGGAGGGAGTTGAAAGTCCGTATTGCCCAGCGACAGCCCCGAAACCTGAAGGATCTGGAGAAGGTCTGTATGGAGGAGTGGGCCAAAATCCCTGCTGCAGTGTGTGCAAACCTGGTCAAGAACTACAGGAAACGTATGATCTCTGTAGTTGCAAACAAAGGTTTCTGTACCAAATATTAAGTTCTGCTTTTCTGATGTATCAAATACTTATGTCATGCAATAAAATGCAAATTAATTACTTAAAAATCATACAATTTGATTTTCTGGATTTTTGTTTTAGATTCCGTCACTCACAGTTGAAGTGTACCTATGATAAAAATGACAGACTTCTACATGCTTTGTAAGTGGGAAAACCTGCAAAATCGGCAGTGTATCAAATACTTGTTCTCCCCACTGTACTCAATTAGTATTTGGTAGCATTGCCTTTAAATTGTTTAACTTGGGTCAAATGTTTCGGGTTGCCTTCCACAAGCTTCCCACAATAAGTTGGGTGAATTTTGGCCCATTCCTCCTGACAGAACTGGTGTAACTGAGTCAGGTTTGTAGGCCTCCTTGCTCGCACACGCTTTTTCAGTTCTGCCCATACATTTTCTACAGAATTAAGGTCACGGCTTTGTGATGGCCACTCCAATACCTGGACTTTGTTGTCCTTAAGCCATTTTGCCACAACTTTGGAAGTTTGCTTGGGGTCATTGTCCATTTAGAAGAGTCATTTGCAACCAAGCTTTAACTTCCTGACTGATGTCTTGAGATGTTGCTTCAATATATCCACATAATTTTCCTTCCTCATGATGCCATCTATTTTGTGAAGTGCACCAGTCCATCCTGCAGCAAAGCACCCCCACAACATGAGGCTGCCACCCCCGTGCTTCATGGTTGGGATGGTGTTCTTCGGCTTGCAAGTCTCCCCCTTTTTCCTCCAAACATAACGATGGTCATTATGGCCAAACAGTTCTATTTTTGTTTCATCAGACCAGAGGACATTTCTCCAAAAAGTACGATCTTTGTCCCCATGTGCAGTTGCAAACCTTAGTCTGACTTTTTTTATGGCGGTTTTGGAGCAGTGGCTTCTTCCTTGCTGAGCGGCCTTTCAGGTTATGTCGATATAGGACTCGTTTTACAGTGGATATAGATACTTTTGTACCTTTTTCCTCCAGCATCTTCACAAGGTCCTTTGCTGTTGTTCTGGGATTGATTTGCACTTTTCGCTCCAAAGTACGTTCATCTCTAGGAGACAGAACGTGTCTCCTTCCTGAGTGGTATGACGGCTGCGTGGTCCCAAGGTGTTTATACTTGCGTACTATTGTTTGTACAGATGAACGTGGTACCTTCAGGCGTTTGGAAATTCCAAGGATGAACCAGACTTGTGGAGGTCTACAATGTTCCTTCTGAGGTCTTGGCTGATTTCTTTAGATTTTTTTTTTAAGGTAGGCCTTGAAATACATCCACAGGTACACCTCCAATTGACTCAAATTATGTCAATTAGCCTATCAGAAGCTTTTAAGGCCATGACATACTTTTCTGGAATTTTCCAAGCTGTTTTAAGGCACAGTCAACTTAGTGTATGTTAACCTCTGACCCACTGGAATTGTGATATAGTCAATTATAAGTGAAATAATCTGTCTGTAAACAATTGTTGGAGGAATTACTTGTGTCATGCACAAAGTAGATGTCCTAACTGACTTGCCAAAACTATAGTTTGTTAACATGAAATCTGTGGTGTGGTTGAAAAATGAGTTTTAATGACTTCAACCTAAGTGTATGTAAACTTCTGACTTCAACTGTATACTAAATGAGTGTGTTGGCAGATTTCATCACCAATTTTAAATAGTGATTATGGCTGACATTTAATAAAATAACATTGAAATAAGTGTTTCAAATATGAAATATTATTTGTGTTTTAATGTACTAAGTAACTAGGGCTTAATCCCAAAGTCATTATTTCTATATAAAATAACCCTCCCCTCAAAAACATAGATGCGTCTTTTTATCCTGGCCATTACCCAAAGGTAGCCTATGAATAAAGGGATTTTAAATGGTCTACTGAGAGTGCTTTGAAATGTTTTTGAGGTTTTCGCCCTCATTCTTTTTCATTATTCACAATTCACACACCTGCATTTTGCTTGTTCAAGTAGGCTATCATCCCCATTTTTCAGAGTGCCCCTCGTCTAATTACAAAACACACGCTCCTCACTATTCAGTCCTCCTATAATGGCATATCAACGGCAGATTTGTTTGAGAATCTGCCTCTCACGTAGGCAATGATATAATTGACAGGAGCCTAGTATATTGTAGAGAAATGTGAATGTTATGCGTTAAAACACACAGCAAATTGGCCAGTGTAACATTTCTAATTGAGTTAAATTTTATTTTACACCCTCAGTGGTGTAAAAGAACCCCCAGTGTTGGTGTTAATAACCAGAGTTATTGTTTTACACTGTGAAGAGTAAAACAGTCCCAACAAAACCACATCCATCATTGTCATCTTTATCAGCATGCTCTTCTGCAGGTAGATTTTTTTAGGATTGTTTTTAATATCTGTATTTTTGCATATACATTGATTGATTGACTAATCTTATTCTACACAAAGATAAATAATTATTTCTAAACTAATCCAATCAGTTAGTTAGTTTACATGTTCAGAGTTATAAATGTACACCATTGATTTTGCTGTGCATTTAGGCCTACATGTGCATGACTAGAGAAGTGATTTATGCTATCATGCTTCTGACCTGATCCTATTCAGAAATATTGTTGGTTTAAAAAACAGATTGATCAGTTTTTCTTATTATAATGATTCACCATCCATGGGTTTATGGTGAGAACATAAACATGGCTTGAATGCAATGCGATGCAATTTCGTCTGCTGTTTCTGGAGAAGTGCAAATATGATTTATAAAATGGTTCCATGATATAAAACATCACATTTGGTGAGTGGACATTCACCTTTCTCTTTATATTGGATCTTTATCCAGCTCCTGTGAGTTTAGATGTGTGAGAAACCTCCATAGTCAAGCCCTATTCGGACAGATTCGTTTTACTGGGGGAGATCTCACATGGTGTGACAGTAATAATTCAAGCCAGAATTTCGGCAAACTCCCACGTCCTCTGATAATACTTATCTTGTGCGAATCGACAGCCCTGTTTTGAGGGATATTAGAGAGTTTAATTAAATGTCAGCATAGCCTACAGTTCATGGTTCTTATTTATATTATATAGACTTTCTCCAAACTGAAAGCCAAAATTAGGCTATCCCTAGACAAATATTTTCATGCATAGAACAGCCTCCAGGTTTCCGTCATAACGGGCACTTTTGAAAGAGAGTAAAAAATAAATACAGTGGGCAGTTTGGTAAATCTAATCTCCTCCGAATCGTCCACTGGAAAATCGGACATGCTGGGCTGGGTAATAATTACAGAACCGACATTCTATAGTAATACAAGTCCCGTGAAAAAAGTTTCCAGTAAGCAAAACTACATCTTTTAGATGTATTTTCCAGACGTTTACATCAATTACATTTCA
This sequence comes from Thymallus thymallus, assembly GCA_023634145.1. Lineage (NCBI taxonomy): Eukaryota > Metazoa > Chordata > Actinopteri > Salmoniformes > Salmonidae > Thymallus > Thymallus thymallus. The sequence continues at coordinate 24,200,196 of CM042406.1, forward strand.
GGTGCTGAATGAAAGGTTAGAAGACGTATTTTCCAGACATCGAAAATACGTCTTATGCAGAGGTTGAAAAGATGTCTTATATGGACTTGTTCAAAATACATATTTGATGGATGTTGAAAATACTTGTTTTCCGGACATTGAAATCAGGTGCATATTTAGCAAATAGGTGGCAGGCTATTCAAAGTGATTTTTTTCCAGAAGTGCAGGGGCCATACAAATTGACAACCGCGGGGACAATTCCAATTTCTCTCTCTCTCTCTCTTTCTCTCTCCCCGTCTTTCTCCCTCCCTCTCTCTCTCTCTCTCTCTCTCTCCCTCCCTCCCCCGGGTGCATCAGCCAGGTGGGTGGGGCTGACGTCAGATCAGCAAGGTCAAAGCGGCCCCAGTAACCTGTGAAAATAACTCCTCTCCATTCTGATCAGACCACCCCTGGCCTGACCTCACATTATATTTCCTTTATTTACCTTGCATCAACACAATCATAGACAGGGTAAACAACAGGGAGGGAGGGAGGAAGGGAGATAGAGACAGATGGAGAGAGAGGGAAGAGAGAGATAATTGGAATACTATATGGATAGGAAATGGTATGGTACAATCGCATTTGAGAAAAAGATCTGTTACGTTGCAGGTATTAACTGATGCCTGTTACTCCGGGTCGTTTTTTCACGCCATAAGAAGGAATTCCCCTCGTCCATGCCCACAAAATTGGGGAAAACAAACCCCATTGACCCCTATTGTAAAATAATTAACTTCGTCATCAATTTTTTTGTTAGTAAAACAAACAGAATGCTGGAGCACGGGCACTGACCAAGACCAGACAGAGAGCACGCATTACACCGGATTTAAGGTTTCTGGACTGGCTGCCTGTGAGTTTTATAATACATTTTTAAGATTCTTCTATTAGTTATGAAATAATCCACTATTGGTCACACCAATACATGTCAGATATGCTTTTAAGTTATGTACCCACTAGGTCCCTCAGGTCCTCTGGCACTGGCCTTTTAACTATACACAAGCCTAGGACCAAGAGGGCATGGATAGGATGGGGGGGAGGGGCACATTTAAAAAGAGATCTTCAAACAGCTTTTTAGCTATTTTTATTATTATTATTTTGTTTCTTATCCTCTTATGTTTGTTGTGTCGCAAATATGTAAGTTTTTATTATTCTATTTTTCCTGTGAAGCACATTGCACTGCATTCCATGTCTGAAATGTGCTGTATAAATAGTTTGATTTGATTAAAGAGAAAACAAAGCCGAAAAGCTGCTGTGTTGTTCAATGTACATGTAACCAGGTCAAAAATCTTTTCGCAATGCTCCCACATAGGGAAAAACATCCTGTGAGAAGAGCCCTGTGATTTCAGGCACTACTCCGTGGGAGAGTGGAAAATTGTGGGGACCCGGTTTCCATGTTCACATAGCTATGTGTGTGGAAAACATTTAATCACAAGTAAGACATTTCACTCGTTTAGTATAGTCCGTTTGTAACTCCATTCACTACTTCCGGTCGGAAGCTAGCTAGCACTCACTCACGTAGCTAATGCTAGCGCCATCATGAAAAGGGGCATGAGAGAAGCCCTACAACATCATGTTTATCTAAGTAGTGATAAACATGAACGCTCGGGAGCAGGCAATGTTGAAAAGTAAGCTTTAGACATGTTGTACTTTTCTTAAATGAAGTTTCGTAATTGACTAAAACAAGCAGACAAGAAAATTGTTTGAAAATCTATCTATCTATCTATCTATCTATCTATCTATCTATCTATCTATCTATCTATCTATCTATCTATCTATCTATCTATCTATCTATCTATCGGCCAATACCCTGGTCAAGTCGTTTAACACGAGAACCATCTGAACCCATTCAATCTAACTGCATTCCATGAGCAAATATAATCAATGGCTAAAGCATTCATTCTGCACTCAGGTGGAATCTCAAATGTTCTTTCTGAAGGTGGATGGTGGTGGTGGATGGGTATGTAAATGTAAGGTAATCACAGATATTCAAGCAACTCCGTTCTATCTTAATTTTAGAGAACAAATTATGACTATTTAAGAGGTTGGTCATGCATCTCCTTCCAGGAACCAGCCAAGACATATCCTCCTCCAGCTTTAGCTCTGTATCCCACAGTCTCCTCCGTATAAGTGGGTTGGCATGATAGCTAAGGCTCAAGAGCTGCCAATTCCAAATGCCAAGATTTCGATAACTATGCAGCTTTTGACAGATTTTCTCTGTTTTTGATCATATAGCATTTGATCTGCTGTCTGCATAGCAGTATTTAGAGAAAGCAGAGGCAGTGCTCTGATACTAGTACTACTAATCTCTACGTCTAAAAGGTATCTTCCATCTTGGCAACAGATCTTGTGAGTTTACTGTTGGAGTTGCTGCAGCTCCTCCATGTGCATCATTATAATGCTTCTTTTAGCTGGCCTACTAGACAGGGCAAATATTATTGGGATCACATGTAATCAATAATGTAATATGACATGATTGACATTTGCTGTAAGTTACTCTGCACACTATGCATGCAGTGAGTTTAGCCTTCGCAGCACAGCCACGGTGTGCCTGCATGCGACTAGGGAGGCAGCACATTTGTCTTACGGGGTTTGAACTGCCTGTGTATTAACTTGGCTATCCGTGCGGGTTACCAGCACAAATAAATATCTACAGCACATCTGTATAGTGTTTAACTCTGTCTAAGTGAAACCCTGACTCACACCACCTACACACAGACTGTGGTGGCCAGAAGGAAACACAGTCCTCCACAACACAGCACGGTCACCTGCAGCACCATGGAGAGCACCATCAGAGGAGGACACAAGGTCTGGGCTAAACAGTGTTCAGGACCAAGGACAGCTCCAACACAGGTGTGCACCATTTTCCCTCTGACAGGGTGCCTCAGCTGCAGGCTGTTGAACCCAATTAGCAGCCACTTAAAAAGAGAACAAGGAAGCCACAGTAGGGAGAGCAGGATGAGAAGAGAGCAGGCACAGGGAGTTGGATGTACCCCAGCCCAGCCCAGGCGTTGGACCAGTCATAACATGACCACCCTCTTGAAGATAGAGGCCTAGTTGACAACGTGAGTAAAATGGATCACCTAAACTAATCCTACACCTCTTCTTGCCTCCCTTCCAGAAATAGACTGAGGCATCAAGGAGCAACCTGAGAAAGAGGAATTACCTGAGTTACCGTTCTCTCCCTTCCCCCTTTCCCCTGCTTTATGGAAAATAAAGAAACTTAAGTTTTGCTCCACTAAAACGCTGCCCAGTGAATGATTTCCTTCAACCTCCAGAGTTTAACCCTCCCAGTCTTGTGTATGGAGGTTACATATGGTGGAGAATGCGGGCAGCAGTGAAACCTCGCTTTGGATACAGACAGTGAAGAGAAACAACAAGAAAATGGAGGAAGCCCTGACCGCCATTCTGCAGGCCCAAACCACTCTGAATGCAGCAGTCACCGAGCTCTGCCGAAGGACTGAGGCACACGGTAGGAGACCCCAAGATTATCTGACTAAAATGACTAGAGAAGATGATGTTGAAACCTACCTCGATATCTTTGAAAAAACGGCCCACAGAGAGGGATGGCCCAGGGCAGACTGGGCGAACCTGATACTCCCTCTTCTAACTGGGGAAGCCCAGAAGGCCTGCCGTGACCTCACCGTTCATGAGGCAACAAATTATGAAGTGGTCAAGAGATCGATCCTCGCCCAATATGGGCTCAGCCTGCCTGCCAAGGCCCAGCGTGTCCATAGCTGGGAATACCATTCATCACTTCCAGCACGGGCTCAAGTAACCACGTTAACCCGCATGGTGAGAAGCTGGCTAGAGGAAGGAGATGGGCCACCTGCTGTAGCAAGAGTAGCGATTGATCGATGCACACGTGGCCTGCCTGCAGATGCAAAAAAATATGTGGCTCAACAAGGACCACAAAGCGTAGATGCCTTGATTGCACTCCTAGAAAACCACCAGGTGACTGTGAGCCTGCTGAAACCTGAAGTACCCAAAAACCCCTCTTGGAAACAGAGTCAAGAGCGAGAGCCTCTTAAGAAGCACCCCGCAGCAGTCCAAGCAAGACCCCTAAAGACCCAAGGAAACTGGAAAGGGGAAAGGCCTCTGCGAAATCCTGCTCCATTCCGATGCTTCACGTGTGGGAGGGAGGGACACCTGGCCCGGGATTGCCCAGGCCGAGAGGAGCTAATGCCCACGGCCAGTACCTCGGAATCAAGGTTCCCATGCCATTTCCTTACCACTTGCTGGGCTCATGAGGGGGCGGCCGCCCCTAAAGTCCCTGTTAAGATTGGGAGCAAAGACACAGAAGCCCTCATAGACTCAGGCAGTATGGTAACACTAATCCGACCAGAGTTTGTAGGGCCAAACAGGGGAAGAGAGATCTCTGTGTCCTGTATCCATGGGGACACCAGGAACTACCCCACTGCAGAATTCAGCATGGTCACCCCACGGGGGCAATTCCGAGTACGAGCAGGGGTCGTGGATCACCTGCCAGTCCCGGTCCTGGTCGGCCGGGACTGTCAAGCATTTTCTGCCTACTGGACAAACCGAGCTACCGAGGGGAAGAGACCTACTCGGCGCAGAAGAAGAGACCGTCTAACCAATGCCGGGACCACAGATGCAACCAGCCCTGAAGAGCCCCTCAATGGGGATAGAGGTGAGGAACCTCACTCTGACTCCACTGCCACTGCATCAGAAGATCCCGAAGGTGTACAGATTCGTGACGACATAGAATCCCATGAAGTATTTTCAGAATTTCCCCCGGCAGAAACCCTCCAGGGAGAAAGGCTGGGACGGTTCGGCACTGCTCAACTGCAAGACCCGGTACTGAGCCAAGCATGGGGGAATGTCCAGGTGGTCGAGGGCCAGCCACGAGTTGGGGTGAGTAGACTCACTTATCCCCATTTTATGATCAAAAACAGATTGTTGTATAGAGTGGATCAGCGAAGGGGTGAAATTATAGACCAGTTGTTGGTCCCCAAGCCCTATGCCACTAAGGTGTTGTATTTAGCCCACACTCACTTGCTAGGGGGCCATTTGGGGGCAGAAAAGACCTATGAAAGGATCCTCACGCGTTTCTATTGGCCCGGGGTCAAAAAGGCAGTCGAAGATTATTGTCGTCACTGTTCTGAATGTCAACGCAACAGCCCCAAGATAACATACAGAAACCCCCTTATCCCTCTGCCAATCATTGAGACCCCTTTCAGCAGGATTGCACTGGACATTGTGGGACCGCTGCCAAAATCGAACCGTGGACACCGATACATTCTAGTCATCCTTGACTATGCCACCCGATTCCCAGAGGCCATACCTCTCCGAGCAGCAACCTCAAAGGCCGTGGCCAGAGAACTGGTCCAACTCTTCAGCTGGGTGGGGATAGCAGACGAGATCCTTACTGACCAAGGCTCGTGCTTCATGTCTACGGTAATGAAAGAGACCTGCCGCCAACTGAAGGTGAAACAACTCAAAACCTCCATATACCACCCCCAGACTGATGGGCTGGTAGAGAGGTTTAACAAAACCCTTAAACAAATGTTAAAGAAAGTGATTGACATTGATGGAAAAAATTGGGATCAACTGTTACCATATGTCCTGTTCTCTATTCGAGAAGTCCCACAGAGCTCCACTGGCTTCTCGCCCTTTGAACTCCTCTATGGGAGGCGACCGCGAGGGATTCTGGACCTCGCTAAAGAGAGTTGGGAACAGCAGCCATCACCCCACCGCACCGTCATTGAGCATGTTGAACAGATGCATGACCGAATGGCAAGGATCTGGCCAGTTGTAAGGGAACACATGCAACAGGCCCAACAACAGCAGGCCAAAATATACAACAGGGGGGCCAAGATTAGAGATTTTCATCCTGGAGAAAAGGTATTAGTTCTAGTCCCATCCAACGAGTGCAAATTCCTGGCCAAGTGGCTGGGACCCTATGAGATTGTAGAGCGGATGGGCCCAGTCAACTACAGAGTACGCCAACCCGGCCGAAGGAAAGGCCAGCAAATCTACCATATAAACCTTCTGAAATCGTGGCATGAACCTATCACCCCTCCAAGCGATGTACTCACAGCCAGTGTCACTTCTCCTACAACCCCGCAGGTAAAGATGGGTGAACAGCTCTCGCCTAGGCAAAAGCAGGAGTTACGAGAACTTCTGTGGCGAAACCGTGACGTCTTCTCTGATCTGCCTGGACGGACCTCCCTTATAACCCATGATATAGTAACAGAACCAGGGAAGGTTGTTAGACTTCGACCTTACAGGATCCCAGAAGCAAAAAGGGCTGCCATCCGAGCGGAAGTAAAGAAAATGCTTGAACTAGGGGTTGTAGAGGAATCCCAAAGTGCATGGTCAAGTCCTATCGTCCTAGTCCCAAAACCGGACGGGAGCACACGATTCTGTAACGACTACAGAAAAGTGAATGAAGTTTCCCAATTTGACGCTTACCCTATGCCAAGGATAGATGAGTTGATTGAGCGATTGGGCCCTGCAAGATTCATCACAACCCTGGACTTGACAAAAGGGTACTGGCAAGTACCTCTGACCCCCCAAGCCAGACCAAAAACCGCCTTCTCCACTCCTGAGGGGGCCTTTCAATACCGGGTTCTTCCTTTTGGGATCCATGGGGCACCAGCCACGTTTCAAAGACTCATGGATAGAGTCCTACGTCCACACCAGCAATATGCGGCTGCATATCTGGACGACATTGTTATCCATGACAGGAGTTGGGAGGAACATCTCCACCACCTAGACGCGGTCTTACAAGCACTACGGTCAGCGGCTCTCACAGCAAACCCAAACAAGTGTTCGCTTGCCCAAGAAGAGGCCAACTATCTAGGGTACACGGTTGGGAGAGGAAATGTGAAACCCCAACCTAACAAGATTGATTCCATACTCACCTGGCCCCGGCCTCAAACCAAGAAACAGGTAAGGACCTTCCTGGGGTTACTTGGTTACTACCGGACATTCATACCGGGCTTCGCCACAAAAGCAGCCCCCTTAACTGAATTGACCCGCAAGTACCTCCCAAACCAGGTGAGCTGGACCGAAGAAGCAGAACTGGCCTTCATCGAACTGAAGCAATCTCTCTGTTGTGAACCAGTCCTACAAGCCCCAAACTTCAACAAACCGTTTGTTCTACAAACAGATGCCTCTGAAGTAGGGGTTGGAGCGGTACTGTCTCAGTTTCAGGATGGTATGGAACACCCAGTCATGTTCATTAGCCGTAAGCTGCTGCCCAACGAGAAGAATTATGCCACAGTGGAAAAGGAATGTCTTGCTGTAAAATGGGCTATTGAAAAATTGAGATATTACCTGTTGGGTCGAAAGTTTATCTTAGTAACTGATCATGCCCCGCTTAAATGGATGTCTCAAAACAAAGGGAAAAATGCACGAATCACTCGCTGGTTTCTTCAGTTGCAGGACTTCCAGTTTAAAGTAGAACACCGGGCTGGGAACTCTCATGCAAATGCTGATGCCATGTCCAGGAGGCAGGACGGCTTTTGGGCGTGCGCTCCAAACAGGAGCTTGGAGCTGGAAAAGGGGGTATGTGGTGGCCAGAAGGAAACACAGTCCTCCACAACACAGCACGGTCACCTGCAGCACCATGGAGAGCACCATCAGAGGAGGACACAAGGTCTGGGCTAAACAGTGTTCAGGACCAAGGACAGCTCCAACACAGGTGTGCACCATTTTCCCTCTGACAGGGTGCCTCAGCTGCAGGCTGTTGAACCCAATTAGCAGCCACTTAAAAAGAGAACAAGGAAGCCACAGTAGGGAGAGCAGGATGAGAAGAGAGCAGGCACAGGGAGTTGGATGTACCCCAGCCCAGCCCAGGCGTTGGACCAGTCATAACATGACCACCCTCTTGAAGATAGAGGCCTAGTTGACAACGTGAGTAAAATGGATCACCTAAACTAATCCTACACCTCTTCTTGCCTCCCTTCCAGAAATAGACTGAGGCATCAAGGAGCAACCTGAGAAAGAGGAATTACCTGAGTTACCGTTCTCTCCCTTCCCCCTTTCCCCTGCTTTATGGAAAATAAAGAAACTTAAGTTTTGCTCCACTAAAACGCTGCCCAGTGAATGATTTCCTTCAACCTCCAGAGTTTAACCCTCCCAGTCTTGTGTATGGAGGTTACAAGACACACACACATGCATGCACAAACACACACACACACATGAACGCTCGAGGACACTCATGTAAACACACACTCCACCATTAACTCCCCTTTTGAGCTTTTCTAGTGATGAAGAATGTGGGAGGGAAGGCTATATTTTATACAGTAGGCCTTGTATTGTAACTCCACCTTACACGGATAAAACGGGAGGGAGAGTCCCTGCATGGACAATCTGTTGGAGCACCTCTTTTGGGTGCTGTTGAGATTGATGGCAAGTAGGGAGGTAGGGACATTTACAGCTGGGCTGGCCATGGAGGATAAACGGGGAGGCTTGTATGTGATGTAAGCTGTATTAATCTGCTTCACCTGAACCAGAAAAAAAAGTAAAGGGAACCAATTTGGAGAGCGATTATCAGGGGTGAAGATGGCATTCTCTCATCTTGAGAGAGAGAAAGAGAAAGAGAAAGAGAAAGAGAAAGAGAGAGAGAGCATGTGTATGGTGTAATTTTCCTCTTCTCAGAAGTCAGGTAATTACTCCCAGAGCAATTCTCTGTGTGAAGGAGCACTTAACAATCAACCCAGGGAAAAGAGAGGAGATATGGAGCCAGACACCACCCCAGTTTGCGTTACAAATGGCACCCTATTCCCTGTGTAAGACACTACTGTGACCAGGGCCCATAGTCAAGATTAGTACACTATGTAGGAAATAGGTTGCCATTTGGGACACAATGTAATAAGTGTGGGCCGGGGAAGGTGTAAGGGGCCATTGTGAATTCAGGGGAGTCCATCCCCCGGACGGTCGATCCTCCTCCCCATCATCCCTGTACAGAAGATAGAGAAATGTGTGAACATAAAATGTGAATTAATGTTCCACATTAGCACAGAGCGGAGCCACAAAAACAAGGTCTGCTCTATTAAAGAAGCTTGGGGAAATCCACTGAAGGGCCTGTACTTTAAACCCACAGGGCCCCTATTGTCAAGCAGCAAGGCAATAGAGATAAGCATTGAGACTTGGAGTCAGTCACTCAGCAAGCCAGCCACCCAGCCAGCCATTCAGTCAATTAGCACATATAGACCTGACTGATATCCCTGATGACACCAGGAAGTTAATGCCCCTTGTTCTGTGGGACTGGCCTTGGTGTTTGTCACAGTTCACACCTCTGACCTGACCCATTCTCAGTGCCAGGTGAACCAAACACATGTTGCCTGTTAAAGCTCTTTAACTAATCACACCTTTCTGTAGTAAAATACACCTGTTTGCTGTTCCCTCGCTAAGCAGATACGTTCTGCATATGTCCATAGGAATAGATGCTTCCCTCCATTGTAAATTGTTACCTGATGGCCTGGGCATTTATGTTTCGAGAGGAGAGGTGATTTACATGGCCAACGTACATACGCTTCCTTGCTGGATGATCTCCTGCTGGATGATCTCCTGCTGGATGATCTCCTCGCTGGATGATCTCCTCGCTGGATGATGTCCTGCTGGATGATGTCCTGCTGGATGATCTCCTTGCTGGATGATCTCCTGCTGGATGATCTCCTGCTGTCTGACAGAGTGTTCTTCTATTCCCCACTACTACAACAACATTGAATTACCTTTATCGCGCACAATGCATGCCCATCCACTCACCAACCCTCCACCATTCTCCCCTCACTCATTACCCCACTCACTCAGCAAACACACTGCAGGGGAATTTGGAAAGGGCATTGTGTGATAAATCAGCTAACTAATGCAACCACTGCTACAGTACGAACAGCCAGCCAACAACAGCACATATGCACAAAATGATCGTGATTGCAATCGGAATGATCTGTCTGCTTCAATTAGGCCCTGAACCTTTCTCGCATGCAGGATTCCATAAGATAGACAAATGCTAAAGGAGCTTTACAAGGAAAAGACTGTGAGGAGCATATGAATCATGATAGCGCAAGTCCAATTGATAGACTATATATGACCTATGAATGGCTTGCATGACTTGCTTATGGACTTTATTCCATAAATCCCAGATGCTAGCAATTGATTATTTCCTCTCCACATAAACACAATATATGTGGCAGCCAGATAGCAGAAACCAAATATCTCCTCCGTATTCCTATCATTGCCTTTTTCTAATTTTGCACTACATTTTGCACTCTGTATATAGATTTTCTATTGTGTTTTTGACTATGTTTGTTTACTGTGTAACTCTGTGTTGTTTTTTGTCGCACTGCTTTGCTTTGTCTTGGCCAGGTCGCAGTTGCAAATGAGAACTAGTTCTCAACTGACCTACCTGGTTAAACAAAGGTGAAATAAAATAAAATAAAAAAATAAACCCCTAGTTACTCTACAGCAGAGAGAGAGAGAGAATGCCACCGTCTGACATAAATTATGAACTCATCTTCATAAAATGAGAATGAATAGAACTGATCAACGAACGATCTCACACGTGTTTCTGCATTGACTCGTCACCTGCATAAAAAGGTAGTGATTCCAAACAGAGGCACGCAATTCCGGAGGAGAAACCTGGCTGCTGCTCCAAGCCCAAAAGGAGAGGAAGAGGACGAAAGGCTACAGGATACAATGCTCTCTAACTATGCCGGGGGAGGAAAAACCTGGCTGCTGCTCTAACTATGCTGTCGGTAATTTCCGAACCTACCTACTAATACAGCGTGAGTTATTTATCTCATTCTGTGTATCCTGTTGACTTACTTTTTTTTTTTTTGCCTGCTACTGGCGAGAAAGCCGACCTACGAATGCCACAAGAACAGGCCGCCTCTCCACCGCCCTCAAATCTCTGAACGCCACTACTACCGGTGACTGCAGCCTTCCAGACAATGCTCTCTAGCCCTGCTATTAGGGACGATCTTCCGATTACCTCAAACTTTGGCGTGAGTGAGCTACTATTATTCTTCCAGATATTGCACTCATCCTGTGTTGTTTGCCGCCTCTCCTAGTGTCTGGGTGCAACAGTATGGTCGCTCTGCCCGCCCCCTCTCAGGAGAACGAAGCTGGAATTGAGAGCTGCTGTTTTACCGTGTTCCTGACCAATTCTGCTATTTTGTGTGTTTTATAGATAGATAGATAGATAGATAGATAGATAGATAGATAGATAGATAGATAGATAGATAGATAGATAGATAGATACCTTATTAATCCCAGAGGGGACATTTCTTCATCAAGCAGCTACGAAAAAACACAAGGCAGGTGCAAAATGCCAGAACGAGATACACAAAAGACCGATACATGATACATAGTGCAGCAGTATGAAAAAGTATAAAAGTACAAGAAGTCTGGAGTGCAAAAAGCTATAAAACAAGTTGATATAGATAAATAAGGAATATTTGCATGGTTAATTATACTATACAGGTCGATGGCAGAGAAATACTTAAATAGCTAAATGTGCGTATGATATAAGTGAGGGTCATAATAGTTTACTTAATATACATTCTGGTTAAATGAACAGGTAAGTGAATATTTGCATGGATAAATTAACTGTACAGGTAAATGTACAGGTAAGTGAATATTTGCATGGTTACATTAACTGTACAGGTAAATGACAGGAAGAGATACTTAAATAGCTAAATGTGCGTATAATATAATTTATAATATAATACAGTCCTTAGTGCAGGGTTTAATTACAGATAAATGCACGTATTGCACATTCAATATACTAAAAGCAATGCAACAGGATACTAATATGCAGTCCTGAGTGAATGACTACGTAAGTTCAGTTCAAGAATTACTTACAATATTGCATGTGATATTATATAACAACTGTACATGAATATGTATATGCAGTCCTGAATGAATGAGTGCTGAATGAATAAGTCCTGAGTGAATGAGTGATTACAGACCAGAGAGTTACTCACGGATGGATGCCTAATTGTTAAACTAGGTCCTAACACCTCAACAGTTCCAGGTCTATGTTGCCGACGGCACGGCACCCCGGTGAGGCATTAAATAGTCTAATAGCCGCAGGCAGGAAGGACCTCCTGTAACGTTCACTGGCACACCGTGGTGGGATCAGTCTGAGACTGAAAGTGCTTCTCTGCATCATAACCATGGCATGCAGAGGGTGGGTGACGTTGATGGCCAGCAGTTTGGCCAGGATCTGTCTCTCCACCACCTCCTCTAGAGTGTCAAGGCAAATCCCCAGAACAGAGCTAGCCTTCCTGATCAGCTTATTTACCCGAGAAGCATCACCGGCCTTTATGTTGGCGCACCAGCACACCACTGCAACACAGACTGGTAGAAAGTATGCAGTAGTTTACTGCACACGTTGAAGGCCCTAAGCCTCCTCAGAAAGGTTTGGCCTTGGTTCTACAACCATCTCCTTTGTTTTGCTGATGTTGAGCTGAAGGTGGTTTTGCTCACACCACACCACAAAGTAATTGATTGTGCTCCTGTACTCCTCCTCCTGCCCATCCCTAATGCTCCCTACAATTGCGGAGTCATCTGAGAACTTCTGCAGGTGGCATGTTTCAGAGTTATATCTTAAGTCTGAGGTGTAGAGGGTGAACAGGAAGGGGGACAGGACAGTTCCCTGGGGGGCCCCTGTATTGACTACAACACCTGTTCTTTACTAAGCATGTGACGAATAACATTTTATTTTATTTTATTTCAGAGAGACAGTGATAGGCTCATCCAAGAATATTGGACTGCTTAAGGCCACGGTGTTTTTGCAAAGTCAGCTAACCGACTGGAGATAGCACAAGGTTCTGGGTCGTGAAACATGCACTGAAGTTATTTTGTAAATACTTTAGCTATTTTGGTAAATGCTTTAGCTGTTACTCTGTTTTTTTGTTAGAGATTGCCTGTAGACTAGAGAGAGTGGGGCTGCTCATAGGGAACTGGTCAGGGCATATGTTTGTTTTCTCCCTGGTTTTGTTACTTTGGAGCATGTGTATATAACTTGATTGGTTATTGCATGACTTTTGATTTTTTTTACTGATTGCATGATAATTGATACCTAAGAGTGATATATAAACCGTTTTCTGTGGATTTTGAATATGTAGTGATTTTCTGAGTGAACTGGAAAATAGGACTTTTCTTTTTCCTCAGTTTGTGTCTAGTTGCCAGATTTCCTATATCAGCCTGCATAGTCTGTTTAAGCCCCACGTTTACCATCTACCCTCTGCCATAGTCTCATACAAGTCCCTCTATGAACAGCATTGTATTTATTCATTGAATTGTATTAAAACATTTGATTTTATTATAAGCTAAGGACAATGACCACAATTGCATTTTATTGTTGGCAATTTGAATGCAAAGAGATCCTGGAAGCTGAAAATGTCCCAGTTCTTCCATGGCCTGCATACTCACAAGACATGTCATTCATTGAGCATGTTTGGGATGCTCTGAATCGAAGTGTATGACAGCGTGTTCCAGCTCCCGCCAAAATTAAATATATAGCAAATACTATACACACAATCAACAATCAAACAAACACATTTAACAATATAACAATCCCTAGCCTTTCTCCTAAACGGACCCAGAGACAACAACACATCCAAATGAAACGTTAATTGGAGATTATTCCACATGATAGGGGCCTGTTAGAAAAATGCAGTTTTACCCAATTTTGTGGATACACGTGGAGTCTCCAGCATTAACCAACCCTGTGATCTAGTGTTGTAATCCGAGTTTCTATATTTCAACAATTATGTTACGTAAATTGGTAGTATAATGAGTAAGGCTTTATAAACAAAAACAGAATAATGAAGTGACCTACGTGTTTTTAGCGAGGTCCAACCAACTTTATGATAAAGGATGCAGTGGTGAGTGTCACAACTGTCAGAAATTGTAAAACGCTATGATAAGAATGAATGACCCTTTTTCTACTATTTAATGAAAGGCAAGCCCTATTTCTATAGAAGAAGCCCAACTTCATTCTTAATTTCTTGACTAACTCATCAACATGCTTTTTAAAAGATAGCTTTTGGTCAATTCAGATGCCCAGATATTTATAGGTGGGGACACGATCAATGGGGACACCATCTAACGTACATAGGCACAAATCATCAGTTACATTGGAAAATAACATGTACTTGGTTTTACCAGCATTTAGTACCAACTTCAGGTCAACCAAGACTTTCTGCAAGGTAGTAAAAGCAGATTGAAGAGTCAACAGAGCCTGGGCTGCCCTAGGGGCAGCGGCGTGTTACAGTTTTGTACAAAATGACCAATGCTGTTAATATATAAAGTGAAAAGAACTGGACCAAGAATCAAACTCTGCGGAATACCTTTTGTTATGTCTAGAAATCCTGTTTTAATGCCATCTGTTAGTACACACTGTGTTCTGTCTTTTAAATAATTCTCAAACCAGCTACAAGCAGCCCGATCTAAGCCCATCGTAGAGAGTTTCTGAATATTAAGGTGTGATCCACAGTGTCAAATGCCTTGGACAGGTCAATGAAGAGGGCAGCATTGTGTTTCTTCGTATCAAAACAATTTATGACATAATTTAAAACCAAAGAAGTAACAGAGATGGTACTCTGACCTGGTCTGAACCCTGACTGTTTTACAGTCAGAAAAGATGTAGCTGTTAAAAGGGATCTAAGCTGAGTTTTTTGCTAGGCAAGAACGTTTGGAAATGTAGAGGAAGCACATGGGCCTTCTTCCAAACTTTAGGGATAATACTCTATATAATTGTCAAGTAAAAAATATGTGCTAATGCTTCCGCAATCAATGGCGCATAAAGCTGTAGTAAGAAGGGATCAAGCATATCAGCCCCAGTAGATTTTTTTTTTACATCAATCATAAGTAGCTGTTTCAATACATCAGAAGTATACAGTTGCTCCAGAGAGTACAAGGATTCACTGGGGGCAGTTTACTGACTGACCCGGGTCTATTAAACCAATTCAATTCATTTCCTTATATGAACTGTAACTCAGTAAAATCTTTGATGTATATATTCTAGTCTTACTAGCACTAGGCTACTCGCCTCTCCGCTCTTGACAAGTACTCTATAGATGTTATTTATTTATTTATTTTTTTCAACTTTATTTAACCAGGTAGCCAGTTGAGAACTAGTTCTTATTTACAACTGCGACCTGTCTGCCCGCCTTGCTTCAGAGAAAGTCAAGGTGACACTACATCAGCTATCAAATCAACTCCTCTGCATTGTGCTCTCTCTCTCTCTCTCTCTCTCTCTGTCAGAGTCAGCTAGATGCAGGTTGACGTTTTTGGGATGAGTCTTGTCATAGATAGATAGATAGATAGATAGATAGATAGATAGATAGATAGATAGATAGATAGATAGATAGATAGATAGATAGATAGATAGATAGATAGATAGATAGATAGATAGATAGATAGATACTTTATTTATCTCCGAGGGGATATTTCTTTGTCAAGCAGCTACAACAAACACAGGGCAGATGCAAATTGCCAGAACGAAAATACACAAAAGACAGATACACGATACATAGAGTGGCAGTATGAAAAAGTATAGAAGTCTGGAGTGCAAAAAAGCTATAAAAAGACATTGCATAGTATGGGTGGTTGGCTGAATATGTACACTATACATTGGTGGATGGTGCATGGTTAACTATACTATAGAGGTCGATGGCAGAGAAATACTTCAATAGCTAAAAATGCGTATATATGAGTGAGGGTAATAATAGTTTACTTAATAGACATACTGGTTAAATGAACAGGTAAGTGAATATTTTGCATGGTTAAATTAACTGTACAGGTAAATGACAGGAAGAGATACTTAAATAGCTAAATGTGTGTATGATATAATTTGGGGTAATAATAATAATTCCCTTAAAATACAGTCCTTAGTGCGCAGGGTTTAATTATAGATAACTGCACGTATTGCACATTCGATATACTAAAAGCAATGAGCAGAACTGAAATATTTCCGCTAGATGGGCCAGCTGCAAAGTCAAAATTGTCTACATTGTAAAAAGTCATGAAAACTCAAATGAGCTTTTTGGTCTGAAAGGTTTGTGTTAGGCATTAAGGTTAGGAGTTTGGTTAAACTTAGGGTTAATGTTAGGGTTATTACTTTATGACTATGCAAGCTAGTGACCGCTGGCTCTTGGTTTCTCCCTATCTGTGACACAAATTTGGGCCCAATTATAAATTATATTTTGTCAAGTCCTGACTGTAGGGAGGCCTCTGGGCAACACTATGTTGTCTTGGGGTTACGGTCAGGGCTTGACAGTAGGGGTGTCTAGGCACCTCTATGTTTTGGGGTTTTGTATTGGTCCCCAATTATAGGCAGCTGCATTACGTTGTCTCTAATTGGGGATCCTAAGTTGATTATTGTGCCCACCTGTGTGTGGTTCTTTGTTTGTGCATGTCGCACATCAGTTCGTGGTTTCGTTCTCTCCTTTGTTTTGTTGTTTTTTTGTCACTAATAAAAGGAATGTATTCACATTACTGCTCAGAGCCTCAGGTCTGTGATGGCTTGGTTGTGGTAAGGCCTCTTACTCCCACCTAGGGGAGGAGAGAGGCACACAACCAAGTCATCACACATTATTAGGGAGATGATCATCCCCAATCAGAGACAGCTGTATAGCGTTGTCTCTGATTGGGGATAGTATTTAGACTCCACACACAGCCACCTGTGTGTGGATCATTGTTCGTTTGTGTTTGTCTGCACTGCCTGCAGCATACAACGTAAGTCACTGTGTTTTTGTTTCATAGTATATTTAGTTTCATAGTGTATTTAGTTTCAGTCATTTCCTTTTCTGTATTTAATGCTTCGGGAGAACACCTCATTAAATAAAAAAGGATGACACTTCACCAGCGCTCCGTCTATCGTCCCTTATATCCGACGCACCGTGACAGAATGATCCACCACCCTGGGACGCAACGGGGAATAACGTTAGGAGATATCCTCCTCGGTATGGGGAAAATTACCGAGGAGGAACACTCCTATTATCGCTCGGTGGAGGAAGGCTGGGGTCCGGAGCAGCCGAGGCGCCGGAGACGGAGGACACGTCACCGGGCTAGGGTTGAGGACCAGCCTGGAGCCCAGAAAACCCCTCAAACGAATTTTGGGGGGGGGCTATGGGGGTGGTCGGGGATCGAGGGAGAAGAGCCCCGACCACTGCACTCGTGGGGGTTCCAGGAGGAGCCCCTACAGCCGTGGGAACGGGAGTACAGAGAGGAGTCGGAGGAAGACGACGACGATGTGCTTCTGTTCCCTCACTCGTGGGGGTTCCCGGAAGAGCCCTCACAGGATGGGGATTGGCGGTGGAGTAGGCACGACAGGGACAGTCGTGCTCCAGTGCCAGTTCCCAGTCCGGTGCCTCCAGCGCCGGTCCAGAGTCGGAGGAGGAGGAGACCGACTCAGCGCACCAAACCATCGGTGCGCAACGCTAGCCCGGTGAGTCCCGTACCAGCTAAACGCACCAACCCAACGGTGCGTTTCCCCAGCCCGGTACGGCCCGCGCCTGCTCCACGCACCAGCCCCATGGAGCGTGTCTCCAGCCCGGAGCGACCCGTGCCAGCTAGACGCACCAGCCCAACGGTGTGTTTCCCCAGCCTGGTACGGCCCATGCCTGCGCCTCGCAGCAGAGCAGTGGCGCGCTCACCCATTCCTCACACGGAGCCTACTGCGAGGGTCGACAGCGCAGCTCTGTGTTTGGAGACCATCTCTGCGTCGGTGCCCAGAGTGGGTACGATGTTCAGCCCCGCTGTGGAGCAGGAGCTCCATAGCGCGTCGGTGCCCAGTCTGGGGCCGACAGCCAGCCCAACCAGAGGGCTGGAAACCATCTCTGCGTCGGTGCCCAGGGTGGGCACGACGTTCAGCCCCGCTGTGGAGCAGGAGCTCCATAGCGCGTCGGTGCCCAGTGTGGGGCCGACAGCCAGCCCAACCACAGGGCTGGAAACCCTCTCCGCGTCGGTGCCCAGGGTGGGCACGACGTTCAGCCCCGCTGTGGAGCAGGAGCTCCATAGCGCGTCGGTGCCCAGTCTGGGGCCGACAGCCAGCCCAACCAGAGGGCTGGAAACCATCTCTGCGTCGGTGCCCAGGGTGGGCACGACGTTCAGCCCCACCAGAGGGTTGGGAACCATCTCTGCGTCGGTGCCCAGGGTGGGCACGACGTTCAGTCCCGCTGTGGAGCAGGAGCTCCATAGCGGGTCGGTGCCCAGTCTGGGGCCGACAGCCAGACCAGCTGCAGGGCTGAAGACCACCTCTGCGTCGGTGCCCAGGGTGGGCACGGCATCCAGCCTGAGGTCTCCGGAGAAGGTCAGCAGCCCGAGGCCTCCTGTGACGGTCAGTAGCCTGAGGTCTCCTGTAAAGGTCAGCAGCCTGAGGCCTCCTGTGAAGGTCAGCAGCCCGAGACCTCCGGAGAAGGTCAGCAGCCCGAGGTCCCCGGTGACGGTCAGCAGCCCGAGGTCCCCGGTGACGGTCAGCAGCCCGAGGTCCCCGGTGACGGTCAGCAGCCCGAGGTCCTCGGTGACGGTCAGCAGCCCGAGGTCCCCGGTGACGGTCAGCAGCCCGAGGTCCCCGGTGACGGTCAGCAGCCCGAGGTCCCCGGTGACGGTCAGCAGCCCGAGGTCCCCGGTGACGGTCAGCAGCCCGAAGTACCCGGTGACGGTCAGCAGCCCGAGGTCCCCGGTGACGGTCAGCAGCCCGAG
The DNA here is from genome assembly GCA_023634145.1 of Thymallus thymallus. Classification (NCBI taxonomy): domain Eukaryota; kingdom Metazoa; phylum Chordata; class Actinopteri; order Salmoniformes; family Salmonidae; genus Thymallus; species Thymallus thymallus. The sequence continues at coordinate 24,218,895 of CM042406.1, forward strand.
GTCCCCGGTGACGGTCAGCAGCCCGAGGTCCCCGGTGACGGTCAGCAGCCCGAGGTCCCCGGTGACGGGCAGCAGCCCGAGGTCCCCGGTGACGGTCAGCAGCCCGAGGTCCCCGGTGACGGTCAGCAGCCCGAGGTCCCCGGTGATGGTCAGCAGCCCGAGATTCCCGGTGACGGTCAGCAGCCCGAGGTCCCCGGCGACGGTCAGCAGCCCGAGGTCCCCGGCGACGGTCAGCAGCCCGAGGTCCCCGGCGACGGTCAGCAGCCCGAGGTCCCCGGCGACGGTCAGCAGCCCGAGGTCCCCGGCGAAGGTCAGCGCCACGCCACCTCCAGCGAGGGTCAGCGCCACGCCACCTCCAGCGAGGGTCAGCGCCAAGCCACCTCCAGCGAGGGTCAGCGCCACGCCACCTCCAGCGAAGGTCAGCGCCACGCCACCTCCAACGAAGGTCAGCGCCACGCCACCTCCAGCGAAGGTCAGCGCCACGCCACCTCCAGCGAAGGTCAGCGTTCCGCCACCTCCAGCGAAGGTCAGCGTCCCGGAGCCTCCAGCCACAGCTCAAGGCCTGGAGCCTCCTCCACCGGTGCCCAGTCCAGGGCCGGTCGTCTGCTTCGCTCCAGTGCCGGAGCAGTCCGCTCCACCGGTGCCCAGTCCGGGGCCGGTCATCTACGTCGCTCCAGTGACGGAGCAGTCCGCTCCACCGGTGCCCAGTCCGGGGCCGGTCGTCCACGTCGCTCCAGTGCCGGAGCAATCCGCTCCACCGGTGCCCAGTCCGGGGCCGGTCGTCTACGTCGCTCCAGAGACGGAGCAGTCCGCTCCACCGGTGCCCAGTCCGGGGCCGGTCGTCAGCCCCTCTCCAGGGTCGAGGGCTCCCGCACCAGGGTCCAGACAGGACTTGGTGAATGGCGGGAGTACTGAGGGGGGAACCACCGCGCCGGGGTCCGGACCGGACCGGGCGTGCAACCGTGAGGTAGGAGGGAAGCTACTCTCACAGCCTGTGCCACGCCCGGAACCGGAACCGGAGCCCCCACCAGCAACCACCTCAGTACCCCGCCATGTCCCCCCTAGTTTTTGGACATTTTTTTTTTTTTGTCTTTCAGGAAGGGGGGGATTGTGTGTGTGATCGGGAGTCCGCACCTTGGGGGGGGGGTACTGTGATGGCTTGGTTGTGGTAAGGCCTCTTACTCCCACCTAGGGGAGGAGAGAGGCACACAACCAAGTCATCACACATTATTAGGGAGATGATCATCCCCAATCAGAGACAGCTGTATAGCGTTGTCTCTGATTGGGGATAGTATTTAGACTCCACACACAGCCACCTGTGTGTGGATCATTGTTCGTTTGTGTTTGTCTGCACTGCCTGCAGCATACAACGTAAGTCACTGTGTTTTTGTTTCATAGTATATTTAGTTTCATAGTGTATTTAGTTTCAGTCATTTCCTTTTCTGTATTTAATGCTTCGGGAGAACACCTCATTAAATAAAAAAGGATGACACTTCACCAGCGCTCCGTCTATCGTCCCTTATATCCGACGCACCGTGACAAGGTCCAATCTAAGAACCAAGATAGAAAGAACCACCACCACAGGACCGCACTGAGCTGGACAGTGGAGGAACTTATGGGAGGTAAGGAGCTTGTCTCCAAGGAAGAGTACCTCCACTGTCTAGCCCTGGAACCACCGCAGGATCCAGGGCAGCGGCGACGGTGTGCCAGAGGGCGGGCCCAGCGACCAGCCCAGAGGACCCCCATGTAGTTTTTTGGGGGGGGCTATGTCGGAAGGGCGGGACGAAGAGCCCCTGCCGCAACACTCGTGGGGGTTTGTCGAATAGCCCCTACAGCCATGGGGGCGGGAGTACGGTGAGTCGTCGGAGGAGTCGTTTGAGTGCTGCAGGAAGATGTGGGCAGAACCGGGCACAGATAAAAGGAATGTATTCACACTACTGCTCTACGCCTCGGGTTCAATCTAAGAACCGTGACATATTTCCCATTGTTGATGTAATGAAAGTAATTCTTGTTTTGAAAGTCATTTTCACCATTTCGTCTCCATGGAGAGAAGTGATCCTTCTGATCAGGGGCGTCATGCACCCATTATTTTAGAGGGGCCACAAAGCAGGGGCGGGACGAAGAGCCCCTGCCGCAACACTCGTGGGGATTTGTCGAAAAGCCCCTACAGCCATGGGGGCGGGAGTACGGTGAGTCGTCGGAGGAGTCGTTTGAGTGCTGCAGGAAGATGTGGGCAGAACGGATGTCGGCTCCCAGGCTGAACGGATGTCGGTCCCCAGCCCGGTCCCTCCAGTGCCGATGCCTCGCACAAGGATCTCGGTGTCCATCCCCAGCCAGGCACCTAAAGTGCCGATCCCCTGCCCGGTACCTCCAGTGCCGGTCCACAGCCCGGTACCTCCAGTGTCGATCCCCAGCTAGGTTACCTCCAGTGTCGATCCCCAGCCAGGTACATCCAGTGCCGGCTCGTCGCACCAGGGTCCCGGTGTCGATCCTCTGCCCAGTACCTCCAGTGACGGGCCCCTGCCCGGTACTGCCAGTCCCGGACCCCAACCAGGTACCTCCAGTGCCAGTCCCCAGCCAGGTACCTCCAGTGCCGGTCCCCAGCCCGGTACCTCCAGTGCCAGCTCCTTGCACTAGGGTCCTGGTATCGATCCCCAGCCCAGTACCGCCAGTGCCGGTTCCCAGCCCGGTACCTCCAGTGCCAGCTCCTCGCACCAGGGCCAGGGTGTCGATCCCCAGCCCGGTACCACCAGTGCCGGTCCCCAGCCCGGTATCTATGTTTTGGGTTTTTGTGTTTGTCCCCAATTAGAGGCAGCTGCATTACGTTGTCTCTAATTGGGGATTCTATTTAAGTTGATTATTGTGCCCACCTGTGTGTGGTTCTTTGTTTGTGCATGTCGCACATCCGTTCAGGGTTTCGTTCTCTCCATTGTTTTGTTGTTTTTTGTCACAAATAAAAGGAATGTATTCACACTACTGCTCTACACCTCGGGTTCAATCTAAGAACCGTGACACATTTCCCATTGTCGATGTAATGAAAGTAATTCTCGTTTTGAAAGTCATTTTCACCATTTCGTCTCCATGGAGAGAAGTGATCCTTCTGATCAGGGGCGTCATGCACCCATTATTTTAGAGGGGCCACAAAGTACCAAAAGTTTTACCCGCGAAGTGGGGGACCCGAAAACCAAATCTTGCTTAGGGCCCCTAAATAGTTAGGGCTGTCCCTGGGTAAGAAAGTTATTTTTTGGGCCAAATTAGTTTTTCTGATGGCATTGCCTGCTTTGTAGTTAGATTCACCAAACTGATTTAGAGTTTATAACCAGTTTGTGTAGATATGTTTGATGTAAGTTAGCAATGCAAAAGTTTTAACATGTACCTTATATGCACGCTTCGAGGCAAGCTACACTGAAGCATGCATTAGAGCACCAGCTGTTCCAGACGACTGTGTGATCATGCTCTCCGTAGCCGATGTGAGCAAGACCTTTAAACAACATTCACAAGGGCCGCGGGGCCAGACGGATTACCAGGACGTGTACTCAGAGCACACGTGGACCAACTGGCAAGTGTCTTCACTGACATTTTCAACCTCTCCCTGACCATGTCTGTAATACCTACATGTTTCAACCAGACCACCATAGTCCCTGTGCCCAAGAAAGCGAAGGTAATCTGCCTAAATGACTACCTCCCCCTAGCACTTACATCAGTAGCTGTGAAGTGCTTTGAAAGGCTGGCCATTTACTCGGTACCGGTACCCCTTGTATATAGCCTCATTATTATTAGTCTATTTACTAAATAACTCTATTTTCTCGATTGGAGCTTGTACCTTATTGACCAGTGATCTGCATCGCTAATCAATGACGTATTATATTTCTTTGTGAGTGGCTATGGGGTTAGGAACCCAAGTTACCATGTCAACCAGTGATTCTAGTTTCTATGCCTTCAGGGAAGAAGGAAGAGGAAGAAGAGATAATGGGGTCTTGTTCTTGTTCGAGTCATGAATTGAACTACATTCGTTCAATATTGGTTGTGTTATTGAGCATGTTGTGGCTTCACATTTATAGAACTTGACATGGCCATTGCTCTTAAATACTCATTGGATTACCTGGCAAAGATAAAACACACATACTAAAAGTGTATGCACTCATTTAGTATGCACTCATTCACTAAGTTGCTTTGGATAAACAACATGAGAGATCAGGCTGGGATAAAAGGTCTGCAAAGTGGCACAATAAGTGACATATTTATTCTACTTAGAGTAAGTAACTGATTTGGAAGTTGGCAACGATGTTGTTGTTAGTAATGTTGGTGGAGAAAGACATTCATATGGAAAGAGCAACAATATGTGTGCTTCTCTGCTTTGATTTGGCTTTGGCTTATAATACTGGTTGATCTCTTCATATGTTAAAAAACATTATTTAAAAAAAATTACCTGGCACTGGGAAACAGCAGAGAGTAATTTCTAATTAAAATATCCATCTGCGACAGATGGTCATAAAAAAGTATGATCTAACAGAAATAGCCTGGAGCTGCCAGAGGAGAGATAAATGGATAGTAGTAGTAGTCATGATATGTCACGTAGGCAATGGACTATTTCAAATACAATCTAATGTTGCGTTTCATAGAGATGATGATGATGACTCTTCATCCACACTCTCTTCTCTCTTCCCTAACAGGCTGGACTTCATAAGTCACTTACTCAGTCACACACACACACACACACACACACACACACACACACACAACTCTCAGACTCAGGAGGACATGGTGCACCTGCCAGATATGGTGATCAGGAGTGAGTGTTTTTTCCCTTCTCTTTTTCACAGCACTCTTTGGAACATGGAACACATTGCTTCAGATATTGGAAGAATCCATTATGTTTGAACCTCCAAGCTTTTACATCTCCATAGATGTTTATCAACATTACTTTTGCCAAAGCCACAAATAAACCACCAGTTGCTGAATTTCAGAAGAAATGTACTGTATGCAATATCTCAAGGTTATTGCATTTTAAGCAGTGGTGGGAAAAGTACCAAATTGATAGAAAAATTAATACCTTAATAGAAAATGACTCAAGTAAAAGTGAAAGTCAACCAGTAAAATACTACTTGAGTAAAAGTCTAAAAGTATTTGGTTTTAAATGTGCTTAAGTATCAAAAGTAAAAGTAAAAGTATAAATAATTTCAAATTCCTTACCTAAAGCAAACCAGACTGCACATTTTTCTTATTTTAAGCAAGGGCATACTCCAACACTCACACTTACACTTACAAACGAAGCATGTGTGATTAGTCAGTCTGCCAGATCAGAGGCAGTAGGGATGACCAGGGATGTTCTCTTGATAAGTGCTTGAATTGAACCAATTTCATGTCCTGCTAAGCATTCAGAATGTAATGAGTACTTTTGGGTGTCATGGAAAATGTACGGAGCAAAAAGTACATTATTTTCTTCAGGAATGTAGTGAAGTAAAAGTAAAAGTTTTCAAAAATATATTTATTAAAGTGAAGTACACCCCCCAAAACTACTTAAGTAGTACTTTAAAGTATTTTTACTTATGTACTTTACACCACTGATTTTGAGGCCTACTTCTATAGCTACAGCTACAGTGTATTTGAATGTATAAAGGTGTTAACCTACATTAATATGGTTCCTATGTCTGGCACGGTGGAACAGGGGTCTTTGTGTGAAGGGAGGCCGCCACTAGGCAGGCAGACAGTGTGCTGCTTGGCTGTATGTGGCCAGTGGGTGATTAATCAGTCTAGTCTGAGAGAAGCCAGAGAGCCCACAACTCCACACATACACGCATGCACGCACACACACGCACTGACGCATATGCGTGCACACACACATGCACATACACCAGTGCGCACATACACGTACACACACCACAGAGATATTAAATATCTGAAATCACTGGTTGTGTGGGACCTACAAACTATGACATATAGCAGTCACACCGGGCATTCGTGTTAAAATGTTAATATTATGTTCATTTAGGGGAGGATTTTTATCTACATCAGAGAGAGTTTTAGTATCATCTAGGTAGTGATATCCTATGAAACACTCTAGGGCTCTTAAAGTTGTCTTCATAAGATTCTCACAACCACAATATGGTGATAACTAGATGCTCTTACCATGGTGAAGACGCACACACACGGAAAATGGTTTGAAGTGGTTAAAAAGAATGACATTTGGAAATAGAGGTGAAAATGACATACAGTCGTGACTGGTGTGATTAGATGAGTGCTTTTGCCTTCCATTTTGGTGTTTACACAAATGATTATGAATAATCAGGAGAGAGTTGTTAGTGGAGATTGACACAGAAAAATAACACACTTCTCTCCTCATACAGTATGGTTCACATGGAGCTCTTCCTGTCCTGTATTATTCCTGAAACACACATTATAGCAGATTTCACACACACACACACACACACACACACACACACACACACACACACACACACACACACACACACACACACACACACATACACACACACACACACACACACGCACACACACACACACACACACACACACACACACACACACACACACACAACAGCCAATGTCGTAGTGCTGATAAAGATGATTTATGACTAGTGCTTATGATTGACTGATGTTTTCAGACTGGCTGGTGATCTTGTGAGGGGTAGACCCTTGGGTACGCTAGCCCTGTAGAGTCTGGGTAAGCCCTGACTGGCTACAGTGCTTTAATATTATTAACAGTGCTACCGTCCGTGTTTCAGGGGTAAAGACAGTGTAGTGTAGATAAATGGTTAAATACTCAATAATTTGCTATGAAAGTGATTTGTTCAACAGGTAATAAGGTGCTACTTGTTCATGACGCCATTAGAAGGATGAGTCAGTCCTGACCCTCACCCTCCCTACTCTAGGTAAAGCTGTATTGTTGTGAATCAGTGTGTGTGTGTGTGTGTGCGTGCGTGCGTGCGTGCGTGCCTGTGAGCCTGTCTGTGTGCGTAAGTGTGTGTGTGTGTGTGTGTGTGTGTGTGTGTGTGTGTGTGTGTGTGTGTGTGTGTGTGTGTGTGCGTGTGTGCATGCTTGGACTGCATGTGCATATGTGTGTGTCCTCTCCTGCTCCAGGTGTGTCAGTATGGTGATGGTGGTAGATAGCGGTCGCAGGCCGCAGGAGCCTGTGTATTTTATGGGGTGACAAATGAAATGCTGGGAGGTGGTGCGGAGGACACTCAAACGTGCAGGCGGTGGTAGTGGCAGTCTGGTGGTGTGGTGTCACAAGTGCGCAGCATAACTTGTGGTGGGGGGGTGCAGTGATTACAGGCTCATTGGACTGTTAGTGGGAACGGAGCAGCCATATTTAGAGGCGTATAAACCACGCGGCGGCTGACAGCTTTACTATGTGTGGTAATATCTAATGGAATCACTCCATTGCAGACAAGTAATTGCGGAGGCATGGAGGACGGCAGGACGGCACAGTTGCAAGAATCATGATCCACCCTGCATTTTCATAAGGGAAAACTCATTCTGCTAAAATGCACGCACCACAAGAGTACTTTCTCTCTCTCTCTCTCTCTCTCTCTCTCTCTCTCTCTCTCTCTCTCTCTCTCTCTCTCTCTCTCTCTCTGTTGCACATACCCCCACTCTCACTCTCCTTCATCTCTCCATCTCCCTTTCCTTCTCCCACTCTCTCTCTGAACCTCTCATCTTTCTTAGGGATTATACTCGGAACATTTGGATCTAACTCGTTAAAACTAAAACACCGAACAAGTTCAGAGAGCGAGAGAGCGAGAGAGAGAGACTAGAGCACATGTGTCAAACTCATTCCACAGAGGGCAGAGTGTCTGCAGGTTTTCACTCCTCCCTTGTCTTTGATTGATGAATTAAGGTCACTGATTAGTAAGGAACTCCCCGCACCTGGTTGTCTAGGTCTTAATTGAAAGGAAAAACGCCAAAACCAGCAGACAGTAGACCCTCCATGGAAGGAGTTTGACACCCCTGGACTAGAGGGAAGGAGCGAGAGAGCGAGACAGCGAGAGAAGGGGATGGTAAACGGGTCTGGAAGGAAATTTAGTTAATCTGTCATGTCCTGTTTATATTTTCTTTTTAATGACTTGAGTGGGATAGAAAAATGTAGAACATACTGGAGTGATACAATGAGACATTTTAAGAGTCCTAAAACATATTATTCTGTTATGTTATTTTTTCTTCTTCTGCAGGATATAACCAGCGTGGCTTTCTGTTCTGGCTCCCAGCTCTGCTCTGAGCTGCACTATACTTGTTTTGGTTTGAAATAACCTGCTTGTATTATTCAGTGCTGCTGAGGCAAAGAGACTGTTAATATTAATTATAATTGGTAATGGCTGCAAGTTATTTGCAGTTCACAGCGAATAATGCATGAATGTTTAAAGTGTACAGGTTTGTAGAGAGAGATACACACCCATTTTATATGAAGAAACAAACGGATCGTCAGTAATGCAGCATTTACCTGGGACGAGAAAAATGAATTGCATTTTAATTTTGCTCTCAAATGTGGTGAGACAAAATAAACCATAAACAGAGAATGAACCTAATAAAACGGTGCCTTTCTGTAATCCAGAACCATTCTGGTGGTGTCATTACATTCAAATGTGCCATTGTCATTATTTTCTCTCAAACCTAGGAGACCTGACTGTCTTGGCAACACATATGCTGATTCCTGTATTTACTCCACCTGTATGTCTTTAGCCACAGTAATTGTCATATAATGTTCCCAGGAGGCTGCCTGAATTATTATGTTCAGTTTTTATTTTCTTCCCCTAAACTTTGGGCTTTTTTTTCTTCTAATTGGGTATTCAAGTTTCTGAATCTGGCAGGTTAATGTTGCCAGGTGATGGTGATGTTTCAGTTAGGCCATCACTATCAATTGCTAATGGGGAAGAAATCTTCTAGGCAGCTAGCCTAATCAAAGGGTGAGCTAAACCACCAGTGGTCAGTTGACAGAGTTTCCTTCCACCATTTTTCTTGCACCAGTCTATGCGCTAATTCTTGAGATTGACTTTATAATTTAAATTGAACCATCACCTTATATCCCCCCAGTGGCAAGAAGTGACACCTGAAAAACACATAAATGGTTCCTAGCTTCCCACGTATAATAGAGCCCTGCACAGGCATGAATTTTAAGGCAGGGCCCTACCCATGCCCACAGCGTTCAGGCCCTACCCTACCCACGACAAATTGCTTCTGCCAAATTTTATGCCAGATCCTGCCCGAACCTGAAATCAGAAATAACTTCCTTTTGTTAGTATCCATTAGCTGCTTGTTTTTGTCTTTCTCTCTCTCCATGCGCTTCTTGCACTGCATATGCTCTGCTGCTAGTCTGGGTGTGTGAGTATCCATAGCAACCACTCCACCTTGGGCTGCTCAATGGTAAGACTTGAGAGAGCAGTTATCTGTTAGCTAGCTACTTTTCGTCACTCTAAACTCCAACAAAACTCAAGGAACGTGATTATTTTCTGTGAAATAATCTTTCCTGTTGGACAATGTTCTGGTCTCAGATTTGCACTTCTGACACCAGCTCATGATCTTAGTAAGATATGACTGTACCAAGCAGCAGAACACAAGCAAATGGCTCAGCTTCAAAATGTTACAGTACGGATCCACTATAACGTGATCATTTGGATAGCCACGCTAGCTTCGCCCTCATGTAGGTGCTAGCAAGCATGCTAGGTAGTGCTAGGTATCAACAGCCAATCAAGTAGGGTCTGGAAGCTATAGTGAGTTTCGATTGGTCAATCACAAGTATTTGCATAAAGATCAGCTTTCGACAACTTAGGTCCCACCCTGTTCACGCTCCCTCGCCATGCTAGCATCGCCCAACGGTCCACTGGCCCATTTCATTTCCCTCCTTTGAAAATTAATGGGGCTCTGTTGTTCCATTGCCCCCAACGTGCTTTATGGATTTTAGCTGTTGGTGATGAATTTAGCGATACCCGAGCCCTGCCTGTACACTAGTTAATTATGAAAAACCCAATGTATAGTGTCGGGGCCCAGCATCGCCCAACAGTGAAGAGGCGACTCCGGGATGCTGGCCTTCTAGGCAGAGTTGCAAAGAAAAAGCCATATCTTCCTCTGTCCAGTGTCTGTCTTCTTTTGCCCATCTTAATCTTTTATTTTTATTGGCCAGTCTGAGATATGGCTTTTCTTTGCAACTCTGCCTAGAAGGCCACCATCCCGGAGTCGCATCTTCACTGTTGACGTTGAGACTGGTGAGGCGTCTGTTTCTCAAACTAGACACTCTAATGTACTTGTCCTCTTGCTCAGTTGTGCACCGGGCCTCCCACTCCTCTTTCTATTCTGGTTAGAGCCAGTTTGCGCTGTTCTGTGAAGGGAGTAGTACACAGCGTTGTACGAGACCTTCAGTTTCTTGTCAATTTCTCACATGGAATAGCCTTAATTTCTCAGAACAAGAATAGACTGACGAGTTTCAGAAGAAAGTTCTTTGTTTATGGCCATTTTGAGCCTGTAATCAAACCCACAAATGCTGATGCTCCAGATACTCAATTAGTCTAAAGAAGGCCAGTTCTATTGCTTCTTTAATCAGCACAACAGTTTTCATTAGCCAACACAACATGCCATTGGAACACAGGGGTGATGGTTGCTGATAATGAGCCTCTGTACGCCTATGTAGATATTCCATACAACATTAACAATGTCTACACTGTATTTCTGATCAATTTGATGTTATTTTAATGGACAGAAAATGTGCTTTTTTTTTTTAAAACAAGGACATTTCTATGTGACCCCAAACTTTTGAACGGTAGTGTACTTTAACACTGAAAGGGAGGAGGAGTGAGGTCAGAAACTGAGTACAAGGAAAGAGAAAAACATAAAAGAGAGCGAGAGAATGAGTGAGACAGAGTATGAAAGGCTGAATAAACAGGCTTCAGGGAAGAGCACTTGTCTCCTATGACAATCGCTAGCCAGCGGCTCTAGTAGAGTGGAAGGGCATGTCAGGTCAATCAACCTCTCAGGCTGTCTGTCTATCCAGCAAGATGAGCTGTGTGACGTGTGAAAGCAGATCAGAAGGGTCATAATGGTTGTTAGCCATTAGTGCAGCCTCAGCCTCTCCTCCAGTCTGGGTCTAGGAGACAGGGATGGACCGACGTTGTCTGTCCGACGTGACAGGGAGAGGCTGAGTGTGTTGCCACTTGTGAAGCTTGTGAAATCATCCAGACAGAGGCTGAGGCGCATTGGTGGACTTTGGAAGAGTAGACCTTCTCCTCTCAGAGTGGAATAGCAGATGCATTGTCAAGAAAAGGTTGAGTTTTCTATTTCTTAATATATCAAGTAGTATCCTGTGAATTTCTTTGCTTTTCTGGTATATGCAGTAAATTCATTCAGAAATGTTTATAATTTTCCCAAATTGAATTTGGGACGCTAAGCTCTCATAGCCTACAGTTGATTCTCTCTTGATGTGTCAATCATTCTGGGTTTGTTTGGGGAGAGGTTGGAGGGGGGTGCCAGGCAAAGCTCTCTATCCGATCCATTTTGTTAGGGCGGGTTGGAGGGGGTTTCAGTTCAGAGTGAAAGCTCTCCTATCCAATCCACTTATCTCCTTTTAGGCACTACTCCCAGCTTGTTACTTGCACCTATCTGGAGTTGTCCAGAGGAATCAACACACTGACTCTCCTCCCTGAGGACTGTGTGTGTGTGTGTGTGTGTGTGTGTGTGTGTGTGTGTGTGTGTGTGTGTGTGTGTGTGTGTGTGTGTGTGTGTGTGTGTGTGTGTGTGTCTCCTCCTCACTTTATCTCAACAAACATATTAACCTGGTATTGAGAAAGGACAAAGTCACCCCCTGGCCGGTTGTGTGTGCGTGCGTGCGTGCATCCGGAAGGTCCCAGCCAGACAGGACAGGACAGGGCTCAGCCCCAGTGCCGCCACGCGCCCAGCGGAGCAGAGAGGCACAAAAAACACCCTGTTTGTTGGGGGTGGGGACAGGCTCTGATGAATCTATTCATTATCTCACTTATCTGAAGGTGCTCTTGTGTTAATTGACCACAGTAAATCTCCATGCAGCCGACAAGCAAACTGGGTCAATTTATTTATATGGCGACGAGGGGCTGGCTGTCTGGTGGTGAAAGAAAAGGAAAATGGCAGATGTTTTGTTCTGGCTGTTTACATGGTTATTGAGCATAAAGTGGAGGCTCTCCCCTTGACTGACCAAGTTAGTATTCTCCCTTCAAACAAATTGATAAGCATAACACAACAGATAACAGCTAAATCAGGAATGAATACATTACGAACCTACAGAAGCAGATTGCTTGGGAAGATCTTGACAGTTTTCCACTCCTGAGCACTGAGTGCATACCGATGGTTGGTTTGATAAATGAGTTCATCTAAGACTTGGCCAAAGAAGACATTGAACAGGAAAGAGCGCATTAAATCCATAAATTCTGAACAAAAACATTGTTGTCATGGTTGTTAGGGCTGTGGAGAGGTTGTGGCCTGCGACATTGTAGGTTAGATTCAGTTGAACTGCCATCCAGTTAAAGCAGACAAATTCAAATCTGGACCTTGAAGCCAGTTCCACTGCTGATTTCTGTTATGAAAGGAAAGGTTGCACGATATATTCCACAAATCTAACAACGTAGATTGGTTATATTCCATTTAAACGGTCTTTATGCAAAAGTTTTAAAAAATAAAATAAATTACACACTTCTATTGTTGCAATTTTCACATTTATCAAAAACACATATACCAACAATACATTGCAGCCTTGACGTCAAGAAAGGAGCAGCCTGCTGGTGAATTAGGGTTTGACACTAACGTCTACAAAAAGTATTGTCATGTAATGTTGCTAGTAAATGATAAAAAACAAAGGTAGCCAGCTATAAAAAAAAAAAAACAGGCTCACTCAGATCTTGCATGGGGTTTGGGAATGGAATAATATAGCAATCTAGCTAGCAAGCAAGCGACAACAACTCCATCAATACTGCACGTTCTGCAGAAATGAATGGTCAAATACTAATCAGATTAATTTAATTGTTTATTTCAAGGTACAGCACCAATCAAAAGTTTAGACACGCCTACTCATTCAAGGGTTTTCCTTTATTCGTACTATTTTCTAAGTAGCCACCTTCTGCCTTGATGACAGATTTGCACACTCTTGGCATTCTCTCAACCAGCTTAATGAGGTAGTCACCTGGAATGCATTTCAATTAACAGGTGTGCCTTGTTAAAAGTTATTTTGTGGAATTTATTTTCTTCTTAATGCGTTTGAGCCAATCAGTTGTGGTGTGTCAAGGTAGGGGTGGTATACAGAAGATAGCCCTATTTGGTAAAAGACCAAGTTCATATTATGGCAAGAACAGCTCAAATAAGCAAAGAGAAATGACAGCCCATCATTACTTTAAGACATGAAGGTCAGTCAATTTGGAACATTTCAAGAATTTTTAACGTTTCTTCAAGCGCAGTCGCAAAAACCATCAAGCACTATGATGAAACTGGCTCTCATGAGGACGGCCACAGGAAGGCCCAGATTTATATTTGCTGCAGAGGATAAGTTCATTAGAGTTACCAGCCTCAGAAATTGCAGCCCAAATAAATGCTTCACAGAGTTCAAGTAACAGACACATCTCAACATCAACTGTTCGGAGGAGACTGCGTGAATCAGGAGTGAATGAGAGCATGCCAAGAGGGTGCAAAGCTGTCATCAAGGTGAAGGGTGGGTTCTTTGAACTTTGTACTTTTTTGGTTACTACATGATTCCATATGTGTTATTTCATTGTTTTGATGTCTTCGCTATTATTCTAAAATTTAGAAAATAGAAAAAATGAAGAAAAACCCTTGAATGAGTAGGTGTTTCCAAACATTTGACTGGTACTGTATGTCTTTAGTTTTGCTGAACTGCCTGATCTTTATTGACCAATATAACTTGCAGAATATCATGTTGGCCATTGTTTGTGTTAGCCATTATACCTGGATTTACTGTTACTGCTGCTAGCTAGTAACGTTAGTAATGCTAGCACTCAGGTTAGCATGTGGCTGGGTTTAGATACCATCGGCCAACAACAGAGTTTTAGCCAGTTTGGTTATAGACGTTCAGTGTCTACTATGATGGTAAAGGTTTATCTTGATTTTGTGTATCAGTACGAGAAATGCTGACGTACTGAACTGCTACAGTGCCTTTGAAAAGTATTCAGACCCCTTGACCTTTTCCACATTTTGTTACGTTACAGACTTATTCTAAAATGTATTCAATTGTTTTTTTCCCTCATCAATCTACACACAATACCCCATAATGACAAAGCAAAAACTGTTTTTTATTTTATTTTGCTCAGTACTTTGTTGAAGAACCTTTGGCAGCAATTACAGAATCAAGTCTTCTTAGGTATAACGCTACAAGGTTGGCACACCTGTATTTGGGGAGTTTCTCCCATTCTTCTCTGCAGATCCTCTCAAGCTCTGTCAGCTAGGATGCGGAGCAATGCTGCACAGCTATTTTCAGGTCTCTCCAGAGATGTTAGATCGGGTTAAAGTCCGGGCTCTGGCTGGGCCACTCTAGGACATTCAGACACTTGTCCCAAAGCCACTCATGTGTTGTCTTGGCTGTGTGCTTATGGTCGTTTTCCTGTTGGAAGGTAAACCTTCGCCCCAGTCTGAGGATCTCTCTGCTCCGTTCATCTTTTCCTCAAACCTGACTAGTCTTCCTGTCCCTGCCGCTGAAAAACATCCCTACAGCATGACGCTGCCACCACCATGCTTCACCGTAGGTTTCCTTCAGACGTGACGCTTGGCATTCAGGCCAAAGAGTTCCATCTTGGTTTCATCAGACCAGAGAATCTTGATTCTCATGGTCTGAGAGTCTTTAGGTGATTTTTGGCAAACTCCAAGCGGGCTGTCATGTGCCTTTAACTGAAGAGTGGCTTCCATCTGGCAACTCCGCCATAAAGGCCTGGTTGGTGGAGTGCTGCAGAGATGGTTGTCCTTCTGGAAGGTTCTCCCATCTCCACAGAGGAACTCTAGAGCTCTGTCAGAGTGACCATCGGGTTCTTTGTCCCTTCCCTGACCAAGGCTCTTCTCCCCGGATTGCTCAGTTTAGCCGGGCGGCCAGCTCTAGGAAGAGTCTTGGTGGATCCAAACTTCTTCCATTTAAAAATGATGTAGGCCACTGTGTTCTTAGGGACGCTGCAGAAATGTTTTGGTACCCCTCCCCAGACCTGTGCCTCGACACAATCTACGGACAATTCCTTTGACCTCACGGCTTGGTTTATGCTCTGACGTGCACTGTCAACTGTGGGACCTTATATACAGTAGACAGGTGCATACCTTTTCCAAATCATTTCCAATCAATTGAATTTACCACAGGTGGACTCCAATCATGTTGTAGAAACATCTCAAGGATGATCAATGGAAACAGGATGTACCTGAGCTCAATTTCTAGTCTCATAGCAAAGGGTCTGAATACTTATGTAAATCAGGTATTTCTGTTTTTAGTTAATTTGCAAAATATTCTTAACCTGTTTTCGCTTTGTCATTATGGGGTATTGTGTAGATTGTTAAGGAATTTGTATTATTTAATCCACTTTAAAATAAGGCTGTAAAGTAAAATGTGGAAAAAGTCAAGGGTTATGAATACTTTCCGAAGGCACTGTATAAGTGATGTGCTAGTTGTTAGCTAGTAGGGGTAAGCCAACGGGGTGTAAAAGAGGCTATGCTAAAAGCCTGCAAGCTGAATAAGTGATAAACATTTTTAGCTGATACAGAATAAAGACATCACAGGATTTGGTCAGATGATGTGGGTCTTTGCCATCTTATGTGGACAGTGGATTCTCTCCTGCTGTGTATTCACTCGTTTGTTCTTCTCTTGACGTCACTTTTCCGAACGCCTTTCCGACATGACTGGTCAAATTCTGATCAAATATATATTTCTCCCAAAATATAAATGTAAAGTGATATGTCATATTGGGACTTTTAGTTGGAAACCAATCAGAATGTTTAACAGCAGCCTAATTCTGAAATCTTCCCTTTAAGGACTGAAAAGAAGAGTATGTTAAGAGTATCAGAACGGTATCGACATAAGGTAAGTCAGATTCTGCTCCGCCATCTGCAAAACATTTAAACTCATTTCACCAGTGCTCCAGTATCTGCCAAACTGAAAGTCTGTAAATTCAAACTGTGACATTTTGACTAAAGTGCCACATTGAGGATGTGTTTGGTAGGAAAACATCTTAAATCGTTACTAAACAAAAAACACTCAAGATATTTGCTTTCTTTACCTGAGCACAGAAAGCAAATCACTCTAACCAGATTAGTCATAGAAGGGTCGTTCCACAAAATGAGTGCATGAATACTGCATTTTAAAAGCCTGTTGTATCAAATGAAGTGCCCTTAATACAGACCACATGGAAAAATCAATACATCTAATTTTGTATTTGAATAAAGACTTGCTAAACTAACAAAATTCTGCATTTTGACATGTCCCTCTGTGCACCCTCTGTTACATCTTGGAAGATTTTAACCCACTTAACCCCCAAAGTTTTCCAAGTTTTTACCAAGCTCTAGTTATTTTGTTCCCCCTCAGGCTGGGTGTGTGTTAGCCTCTTTTAGAATCCAAGAATGAAATACTTACACACTCGTCTCTATCACGTAGGCTCAGCATTCCCGAACAGTCCCTTTACAAGTCAGAATGTTGAACAAACTTATGTTCAACTTTCTTTACCTGTTGTAAAATCAAATCAAATCAAAGTGCATTTGTCACATGCGCCGAATACAACAGGTGTAGACCTTACAGTGAAAGGCTTACTTACAAGCCCTTAACCAACAATACAACAGGTGTAGACCTTACAGTGAAAGGCTTACCTACAAGACTTTAACCAACAATGCAGTTCAACAAATAGAGTTTAAGAACATGTTTACTAAATAACGTAAAGTAAAAAATGTAATATAAAGTAACAAAATAAAATGACATAACAATAAAGAGGCTACAACCTATACAGGGGTGTCGTGTATTGACTATCATTAAAAGTGAAGACTTATATTATCAAATCAATTCTCTAGGTTTAATTATTACGTGATTAAACTAATCATGTAAACGTTAATTAACTAGGAAGTCGAGGGGGCACCACAGGAAATATAGTTTACAGAGTTACTATTTCCCGAAAATAACTCTTAGGGTATTTTTATAACTTATCATTATAAAAATAATAATTATTAATACATTTTACAGTACCTCGATTAGTTTCATTCTTGAACGTCGTAATTTCTTGTAGTCTGCACGAACCTCAACTTTAGGATGAATCATTTTTATTTATTTATTTCACCTTTATTTAACCAGGTAGGTCAGTTGAGAACAAGTTCTCATTTGCAACTGCGACCTGGCCAAGACAAAGCAAAGCAGTGCGACAAATAACAACACAGAGTTACACATTAAACAAACAGTCAAAAAACACAATAGAAAATCTATAAACAGAGTGCAAAATGTAGTGCAAAAATGCAGTAAGGTTGGGAGGTAGGACAATAAATAGACTATAGAGTAGAAATAAATTACAGAATTATCATCATTAACACAGGAATGAAGGATGTGCAAATTATGATGTGCAAATAGAGATACTGGAGTGCAAGATTAGTGAAAAATAAACAAAAATAAATATGGGGATGAGGTAGTAGTGTGGGCTATTTACAGAAGGGCTATATACAGGTGCAGCGATCGATAAGCAGCTTTGACAGCTGATGCTTAAAGGTATTGAGGGAGATAGGAACCTCTAGCTTCAATGATTTTTGCAATTCGTTCCAGTCATTGGCAGCAGCGAACTGGAAGGAATGGCGGCCAAAGGAGGTGTTGGCTTTGGGGGTGACCAGTGAGATATACCTGCTGGAGCGCATGCTACGGGTGGGTGTTGCTATGGTGACCAGTGAGCTGAGATAGGGCGGGGATTTACCTAATAAAGACTTATAGATGACCTGGAGCCAGTGGGTTTGGCGACGAATGTATAGTGAAGGCCAGCCAACGAGAGCATACAGGTCGCAGTGGTGGGTAGTGTAAGGGGCTTTGGTGACAAAACGGATGGCACTATGATAGACTACATCCAATTTGCTAAGTAGAGTGTTGGAGGCTAGTTTGTAAATGACATCGCCAAAATCAAGGATCGGTAGGATAGTCAGTTTTACAAGGGCATGTTTGGCAGCATGAGTGAAGGAGGCTCTGTTGCGAAATAGGAAGCCAATTCTGGATTTAATTTTGGATTGGAGATGGTTGATGTGAGTCTGGAAGTTGAGTTTATAGTCTAACCAGATGCCTAGGTATTTGTAGGTGTCCACGTATTCTAATTCGGATCCGTCGAGAGTAGTGATGATAGTCCGGTGGGCGGGTGCTGGCATTGTTCGATAGAAAAGCATGCACTTAGTTTTACTGGCGTTTAAGAGCAGTTGTAGGCCACGGAAGGAGTGTTGTATGGCATTGAAGCTTGATTGAAGGTTAGTAAACACAGTATCCAAAGAGGGTCCAGTTGTATACAGAATGGTGTCATCTGCGTAGAGATGGATGAGAGAGTCACCAGCAGCGAGAGCAACATCGTTGATATATATAGAGAAAAGGGTTGGCCCAAGAATTGAACCCTGTGGCACCCCCATAGAGACTGCCAGAGGATCGGACAATAGGCCCTCCGATTTGACACACTGAACTCTGTCTGCAAAGTAGTTAGAGAACCAAGCAAGGCAGTCACTTGAGAAACCAAGGCTGTTGAGTCTGCCAATAAGAATGCGGTGATTGACAGAGTCGAAAGCCTTAGCCAGGTCGATGAAAACGGCTGCACAGTACTGTCTTTTATCGATGGCGGTTATGATATCGTTCAGTACCTTGAGCGTAGCTGAGGTGCACCCATGACCAGCTCGGAAACCAGATTGCATAGCAGAGAAGGTACGGTGGGATTCGAAGTGGTCAGTTATCTGTTTGTTAACTTGGCTTTCGAAAACTTTAGAAAGGCAGGGCAGGATGGATATTGGTCTATAACAGTTTGGGTCTAGAGTGTCTCCTCCTTTGAAGAGGGGGATGACCGCGGCAGCTTTCCAATCTCTAGGGATCTCAGACGATACGAAAGAGAGGTTGAACAGGCTAGTGATAGGTGTTGCAACAATTTTGGCTGATAATTTCAGAAAGAGAGGGTCCAGATTATCTAGCCCAGCAGATTTGTAGGGGTCCAGACTTAGCAGCTCTTTCAGAACATCAGCTGTCAGGATTTGGGTGAAGGAGAAGCGGGGGGGGCTTGGGCAAGTAGCTGCCGGGGGTGCAGAGCTGTTGACCGGGGTAGGGGTAGTCAGATGGAAAGCATGGCCAGCCGTAGCAAAATGCTTATTGAAATTTTCAATAATCGTGGATTTATCGGTGGTAACAGTGTTTCCGAGCCTCAGTGCAGTGGGCAACTGGGAGGAGGTGCTCTTATTCTCCATGGACTTTACAGTGTCCCAGAACTTTTTGGAGTTAGTACTACAGGAAGCAAATTTCTGTTTGAAAAAGCTGGCCTTTGCTTTCCTAACTGACTGGGTGTACTTGTTCCTGACTTCCCTGAATAGCTGCATATCGCGGGGGCTATTCGATGCTAATGCAGTGCGCCACAGGATGTTTTTGTGTTGGTCTAGTGCAGTCAAGTCTGGGGTGAACCAAGGGCTATATCTATTCTTAGTTCTACGTTTTTTAAAAGGGGCATGCTTATTTAGGATGGTGAGGAAAGCACTTTTAAAGAACAACCAGGCGTCCTCTACTGACGGGATGAGGTCAATATCCTTCCAGGATACCTGGGCCAGATCGAATAGAAAGGCCTGCTCGCAAAAGTGTTTTAGGGAGCGTTTGACAGTGATAAGGGGTGGTCGTTTGGTCGCTGACCCATTGCGAACACAGGCGATGAGGCAGTGATCGCTGAGATCCTGGTTGAAAACAGAGGAGGTGTATTTGGAGGGCAAGTTAGTCAGGATGATATCAATAATGGTACCCATGTTTACGGATTTTGGGTTGTACCTGGTGGGTTCCTTGATAATTTGTGTGAGATTGAGGGCATCTATCTTAGATTGAAAGACAGCCGGGGTGTTAAGCATATCCCAGTTTAAGTCACCTAACAGTACAAACTCTGAAGATAGATGGGGGGCAATCAATTCACATATGGAGTCCAGGGCACAGCTGGGGGCTGAGGGGGGTCTGTAACAGGCGGCAACAGTGAGAGACTTATTTCTGGATAGGTGGATTTTTAAAAGTAGAAGCTCAAACTGTTTGGGCACAGACCTGGACAGTATGACAGAACTCTGCAGGTTATCTCTGCAGTAGATTGCAACTCCACCTCCTTTGGCAGTTCTATCTTGACGGGAAATGTTGTAGTTGGGGATGGAAATTTCCGAATTTTTGGTGGCCTTCCTAAGCCAGGATTCAGACACAGCTAGGACATCCGGGTTGGCGGAGTGTGCTAATGCAGTGAATAAATCAAACTTAGGGAGGAGGCTTCTAATGTTAACATGCATGAAACCAAGACTTTTACGGTTACAAAAATCAACAAATGAGAGCGCCTGGGGAATAGGTGTAGTACTGGGGGCTACAGGACCTGGGTTTACCTCTACATCACCAGAGGAACAGAGGAGTAATAGAATTAGTATTCGACTAAGGACTTTAAGAACTGGACGTCTAGTACGTTGGGTACATAGAATAAAAGGAGCAGATTTCTGGGCGTGGTGGAATAGATTCAGGGCATAATTTATAGTCAAGGATATAGAAGGGTGTGAGTTCAGTGGAGGTAAACCTAGGCGTTGGGTAATAAAGAGAGAGGTTGCATCTCTGGAGACACCAGTTAAGCCAGATGAAGTCTCCGCATGTGTGGGGGGAGGGACAAAAAAAGCTATCAGAGCCCAGTTGAGCAGGACTGGGGGCTCTGCAATGAAGTAAAACAATAATAGCTAACCTAAACAACAACAGACAAGGCATATTGAAATACACATCCATACACAAATTGGCTAAATTATTTATTTTCTAGCTTAAACAATTACAGAATACACAAAGCATCCTAACATTATACAGTAAATACCATCCCTAGAGGAAAAGACAGTTTGGTTATAACACGATAAATTCAGAGAGAAAAGGGGGGGGGGGGGGCGTTGGGAGGGGGGGGGGGGGCGATGACAAAGGAATGGGTCTATAGGACAATGGGGAAGCTATTCTCATGGAAATACAAATACATATGCCACTAACAATCGCTCATTCGAAAAAGCAATGTATTAAAGTGAAGCTGGCTTCGATAGATGGATTGATGAGGTAAGACTCTGGTTTACCCAGTAGATGTCACCATTGTCCTTTGTAGAGTCTTTCGCGTCATAGTGGTGAAAGTTGATACTTTGAAGAGAGAATTTGTTGTGGTCGTCAGTGTCCTTTTCCTAGGCTTACGCACGTTTCCAGCTGCAGACTGGTAACATGACGTCTAGGGTGTATCACTTCTTCTGCAGTAATCAATAGTTTCAGAGTTCATACCATTTGCAACCTTAGTTTACACTGTGGTTTGCATGGTCTATAGAGTGGTAGCCATTTCAACGTGGCGATCAGCAGCTCCACGTTCTTTGGACTGGTGTGAATTGTGTCACAGGGGCTTTTATACTGGGGGTAGAAAAGGGGCCATCTCATCATGTTTGTGCCCACCTGGGCATGACTACTGACTGTGCATAAGTTACCATAAAACAGCCAATTCTCATTTAGAAGACAAAAATCACATTGTTATCGTTTCAAAAGTGTTCTTATACTTAATCATTCATCTTATACAACATTCAGATGCAGAGCTAATAACTGAGGAATGTAGACTTTCAAAGATACAGTTATGTTGTCCTACTGTTTTCCATGCTGTCACAAAATGAAACAAAATCGACAGGGATGTAGGAGTATTGGCTGGAGAAGATCCTTTGTTCTAACAAAATACATCCTCTGACTCTCTCTTTCTGCATATCCAGGGAGAGAGAGAGTGCAAGGAATTTACAACCTGTCGTAAAGTCATAAAACTGCCCCCTCCCCTCCTAACAGGAGCCGATCCCCTGAAAGGGAGGCGAGCGTCATGACAGGGGGTACCGGTACTGAGTAAATGTGCGGGGCTACAGGTTAGTAGAGGTAATTTGTACATGTAGGTTGGGGTAGAGTGACTATGCATAGATAATAAACTGAGTAGCAGCAGTGTAAAAGCGGGGAAGGAGTGTCAATGTAAATAGTCCGGGTGGCCATTTGATTAATTGTTCAGCAGTCTTATAGCTTGGGGGAATAAGCTGTTAAGGAGCCTTTTGGTCGTGGACTTGGCTCTCCGGTACCGCTTGCCATGCGGTAGCAGAGAGAACAGTCTATGACTTGGGTGACTGGAGTCTTTGACAATATTTTGGGCCTTCCTCTGACACGGCCTAGTATATAGGTCCTGGATGGCAGGAAGCTAGGCCCCAGTGATCCATTGAGCCGTATGCACTACCCTCTGTAGCGCCTTACGGTCGGATGCCGAGCAGTTGCCATAGCAGGCGGTGATGCAACCGGTCAGGATGCTCTCGATGGTGCAGCTGACTTGCTAGTTAAATAAAATAACTTTTTGAGGATCTGGGGACCCATGCCAAATCTTTTCAGTCTCCTAAGGGGGAAAAGGTGTTGTCGTGCCCTCTTCACGACTGTCTTGGTGTGTTTGGACCATAATAATTTGTTTGTGGTGTGGACACCAAGGAATTCTCGACCCGCTCTACTACAGCCTCGTCGATGTTAACGGGGGCCTGTTCAGCTGTGGATCTGTTGGAGTGGTATGCGAATTGGAGTGGGTCTAGGGTTTCCGGGATGATGGTGTTGACGTGAGTGCTACGGGGCGGTAATCGTTTAGGCAGGTTACCTTCGCATTCTTCAGACTATGGTGGTCTGCTTGAAACTTGTGGGTATTACAGACTTGGTCAAGGAGAGTTTGAAAATGTAAGGGTGGAAAGGGTGATCACACTGTCATCCGGAACAGCTGGTGCTCTCATGCATGCTTCAGCGTTGCTTGCCTGGAAGCGAGCATAAAAAGCATTAAGCTCGTCTGGTAGGCTCACGTCACTGGGCAGCTCGTGGCTGGGTTTCCCTTTGTAGTCCGTAATAGTTTGCAAGCCCTGCCACATCCAACGAGCGTCAGAGCCGGTGTAGTACGATTCAATCTTAGTCCTGTATTGACGCTTTGCCTGTTTGATGGTTAATCTGAGGGCATAGTGGGATTTCTTATAAGCATCCATATTAGTCTCCCGCTCCTTGAAAGCGGCATCTTTAGCCTTTAGCTCAGTGCAGATGTTGCCTGTTATGCATGGTTTCTGGTTGGGATATGTACAGTAGGTACGGTCACTGTGGGGACGACATCTACAATGCACTTATTGATGAAGCCGGTTACTGAGGTGGTATACTCCTCAATGCAATTGGATGAATCACGGAAAATATTCCGGTCTGTGCTAGCAAAACAGTCCTGTAGCATCTGCGTCATTGGACCACTTCCGTATTGGGCGAGTCACTAGTATTTCCTGCTTTAGTTTTTGCTTGTAAGCAGGAATCAGGAGGATAGAATTTTGGTCAGATTTGCCAAATGGAGGGCGAGAGAGAGCTTTGTATGCATCTCTGTGTGTGGAGTAAAAGTGGTCTAGAATTTTATTTCCTCTGGTTGCACATGTGACATGCTGGTAGAAGTTAGGTTAAACGGATTTAAGTTTGCCTGCATTAAAGTCCCCGGCCACTAGGAGCACCGCTTCTGGATGAGAATTTTCTTGTTTGCTTATGTCCTTATACAGCTCGTTGAGTGCAGTGTTATTGCCAGCATCGGTTTGTTGTGATAAATAGACAGCTACGAATAATATAGATGAGAACTCTCTTGGTAGATAGTGTGGTCTACAGCTTATCATGAGGTACTCTACCTCAGGCGAGCAATACCTCAAGACTTATTTAATACCCCCGCCACTCGTCTTACCCAACCTAGCTGCTATATCCTGCCAAAACACAGAGAAGCCAGTCAGCTCTATATTATTTGTGTCGTTGTTCAGCCACGACTCGGTGTAACATAAGTTATTATCGTTTTTAATGTCCCGTTCGTAGGAAAATCTCGACCGTAAATCATACATTTTTATTTCCAGTGATTGCACGTTGGCCAATAGAACTGGCAATGGCGATTTGCTCACTCGCCTACGAATCCTAACAAGGCATCCCAACCTTTTTCCTCTGTATCTCTTTTCGGTCATAAGAGACGGTAGCAGCAACTTCATGTACAAAATAAGTTACAAATAATTTGAAAAAACTAACAAAATAGCACAGTTGGTTAGGAGCCCGTAAAACGGCACCCATCCCCTCCGGTACCAACGTTGTCCCTCTGTTAGAGATAATCTGATACAAAATATCTACAGGGAAGTATTATCAACCCAACTTTGCTGGTCTGTATATCAGTTTGTATTTCTGTTTTTATTTTCAATACTGATGCAATTCATTTGTTACAAACACTTGCACAATATGAACGACCCTAACCGAACCACAGACCGAATGGCAAACATTTCCAGCTGATTGCGAGGAAACGTGCTTCGGTCAGACTGAAAATACGTGTGTGTGTCTGTTCAATACCATTGACTCCCTCCCTCCCTCTGTCTAAATGTGTGTGTGTGTGTGGGTGTATGTGTTGGCGATTAAATGCCAGGTGAGACAGATCAATGGAGGTTTCTGATCAATAACATTGACTCGCTCCCGCCCTCTATCCCACAGTATAATTGCATACTGTATAGAGTTGAGCTGAAGCATGACGGTTACTGACAGAAACGTGTGTTCTTATTGGCCACAAGCGCACAGACACACACAAAGCAAACAAAAGTAAATGTATGAGCTTAAATACGGCATTAACATCAAAAGCAACAGACACTAGCGTTAATTAGAGCTAATACAAGTCAGCAATTATCATGTTCACTTAAGTAATTTGTTCCACCCAGTGTGCATTGAGGGCTGTATGTAAAGCCATGGTGTGCTTGAATGAGAATTATATGAGTTTATTAATTAGCTTTCCATCATACCAATACAAATCCTTTAGTGAGATGACTGACAGTTATTTTGTTGCCTCAAATGATCTGAATTGAATTGATGTTGTCTCCCAAAGTGGAGCTGAGTAGTGAATAGAGAGCAGCCTGATGAGGCCAAATATATATATCTAATACTCTGCTCAAAGTTGAGATGCTGTGCAGGCCAACACTCAGAAGGCTAAAGTTTAAAGGCCCAGTGCAGTCAAAAATGTGTTTTTCCTGTGTTTTATATACACTGAGTGTACAAAACATTAGGAACTGTCCTAATATAGAGTTGCACCCCTTTTGCCCTCAGAACAGCCTAAATTTGTGGGTGCATGGACTCTACAATGTGTCAAAAGCGTTCCACAGGGATGCTGGCCTATCTTGACTCCAATGCTTCCCACAGTTGTGTCAAGTAAAGTGGATGTCCTTTGGGTGGTGGACCATTCTTGATACACACAGTAAATTGTTGAGTGTGAAAAACCCAGCAGTGTTGCAGTTCTTGACACAGTCAAACCGGTGCGCCTGGCACCTACTACCGTACCCCGTTTAAAGGCACTTAAATATTTTGTCTTGCCAATTCACCCCTCTGAATGGCTGAACATACACAATCCATATCTCAATTGTTTTAACCTGTCTCCGCTCCTTCATCTACACTAACTAAAGTGGATTTAACAGGTGACATCAGTGAGGGATCATAGCTTTCACCTGGATTCACCTGTTCCTAATGTTTTGTACTTCCACATTATGATGTTGGAATAATAGGAGAGACCGGGTATAGTTGCAACACGGGATATGACCTCAAATACTAATCTGCACTATACAGCATTTGCTCTATGTACATGTTCGCACAACACTGTATATCCACTGGATATATTTGCCATGGCAGCGTTCCTCTCTCTGTTTCTATAGATACATCCCCTCTGTAAATTTTATATTCCCATTGCAATCAGCCTATACTCCAGAGTTCTACGTTGTATGTTTACTGTACCGATATTGAATATTCTGATTGATGTCTATGTGACTGGTATCTATATTTTGTTTGTATACTGTCTATTGCTGGCAGCACCTACACACTAAGGCAAATTCTGGGTATTTGTAAATGTGACCGACCACCTGTATTCAGTCTTATGTTGCATTATCTTAAATGGTGTTTTTTACATTGGAATAAAGTAGAGACTCAGAACTACAAAATTGTATATCATACACTGCAGTTGAGGAACAATGGAAAAGTAATTATTCTTTGAAAGTTGTAAACCCACTTTTGTCTACACCTATTCAGCATAATTTACAGTACACACTCTTAAGCCGTTGCCCCACCCATCTCTTTAAGGATTCACATGGGAGGCCATGTGCTAAACAGAGTGAGTAAGGTGGAGTAGTAAACAACCAAAGATTTCAAGACTGAAACTGGTGAAAGTAGCAGCCTACAATAAGGAAAGATTCCAGGTAAAAATACACTTTATCTAGTCCTTGGCCCATATCCTAATCTGACTTTGGTGCAGGTCATGTTGTTCTCCACATTACCGTCTCTGGTAAACACACACTATATCAAATAAAATGTTTATTATACAGAAGGTGTAAACGGTACAGTGAAATGGTTACTTGCATATTTGCATAGAAAGTGTACAGATAAAAATAATGTATAAATATTTGATAATTATTAGATGATGCTTATCCAGACACACTTGTCTAAATTAAAGGGTCATGTGAAATAAATGCTATAACCACCTCCCAGCCACATCTAGCTAAGTGGATGGGTCACTATTGTCTAGACCTATACATATGTTTTGTGAAATACAATATATGGCCATAATCACCCCCAGACCCATCTGAACTTGATGGGTCATGTAATCATCTGGCGAAGTGGATTATTTTGTTTATACATATAGTCAGCAAGCTAGCTAAAGAATGAACCACAATCACAACCCATACATTACCAGCTAGCAATACAAACGGATTGTCATAGCTAGCCACCATGCATGAAATGCTGTTGTATGAATCTGCAGGTAGCTAAAGCTAACCAACTAGGTTTAATGTTAGCTAGCTTTCTGTTATACAAATAATATTACAACACAGATCATACACGTAATGTTAACTAGCGAGCCAGAAATCTAACGTTCGCTAGCTAGCTAATAGCACACTTTAACTTGCAATGAAAATAACATTCTAACAAAATTAGAAATGGATAATATCTGAAAATGTAGCTAGACTCTTACCCGTAGATATGGATGAACGCTTCACGGCAGACTGGAACCCCTTTGAATAAGTAAGATCTGTGTTGTTTCCATTTCGTTTTTGTAGCTACAGCTTGTTTGGCCCGTTGTGTCAAGTCACTCTGGTTCACACTGACCGTGTGCAGAAAGTAATCCACAAACCTTTTACCACTGATCTTTGTCGATAGCGCCTGATAATTTCAGGGCAGCAACGATGTTGAGAGCAGTAACAACACTTTTGCAGTTCTCCATGGTTAACATGCAGCTTTTGTTATAGACAGAAGAATGCTACATGGACCAGACCAATGCGAACTAATCTCTCGGAATGTCAACCCATTCATTATCTCAGCCAATCATGACTAGGTTTTAAAATATTTTTTATTTAACTTTTATTTAACTAGGCAAGTCAGTTAAGAACAAATTCATATTTACAATGCTGGCCTACCCTGGTCTACACACACACACACACACACACACACACACACACACACACACACACACACACACACACACACACACACACACACACACACACACACACACACACACACACACACACACACACACACACCGCTCTCTCACTCTTAAACGCTCTGTCAAATGCACACACCACAAACAATCAGTTGTTTAGTTTGTTGCTTAGTTGAGAAAGGCCAGTTAATGGAGTGTAAAAATAATAACCATTTAATGATTTGTATTAATATTTTATTATTTCTGCCACACAAAACGTTAAACATGGTAATGTTGTTATCATGGTCTCAATAAAGGCTTTCAATATTTTGTTGCCTGTCATCATTTATTTCAACTGCTACATTTCCCCCAGGAAAATGTCATAGCAGACATATGGAAGTTGTTACTATCACATTTTGAATGTAGTAGCTCAAACAATCTGAGAATTTGACAAAAAAATGCAAAAGGTGTTAAATTGTGAAAATTATGATAATGCCCTTTTAGTGTAAGAGCTGTTTGAGTAGACTGCCTGCAATGTCAGCCTGTTTTGGTGGGGTGGAGTTAATAGACCAATAAGAAAGAGAGTTCCAAACCTCTCTGCCAATAACCATAAGTTTTATTTTTGTCCCTCCCCCTTCAGACCACTCCCAGACAGTCCTGGCAAAATTCTTGCTTGAGAAATAGCTTTTTGCAAAAAAGCTAGTTTTGTTTCTTTTTGACCATTTTAATTGAAAATAATCACAGCAAGGTACTTAACTGTTAACCAGAACACTTTATTTGGATAGTCTGGAAATTCCAGATACAGTAGATTCTCTACAGATGGTCATACTATCAACAAACTATCTGTTGATAAGCAACTGTTTGCTAAGGTTACGGTTAGGTTTAGAATAAGGGTTAGGGTAAGAGTTAAGTTTAAGGCTAGGGTTAGGGTACAGGTTAAGTTTAGGGTTAGGATAAGGGTTAAGGTTAGGGTTAGGGTTAGTAGACAGTTAGTTGAAATGTATCTGATAGCCTGCAATAAAGCTACAGTCATGTGAAAAAGTAAGTACACCCCCTGGAAAGTTCTGGGAGGGGTTAGAATTCGAAGTACATCATTCCATTTCCGAGCAATTCGAAGTACATCATTCCACTGTCCAGACCACTGGTAAACTACCTAGGACAGGTCGTCCCACCAAAGTCAGCCCAAGAGCTGACCTAAAGATGCTCATAGAAGTCTCTAAGAACCCCAGGGTAACTTCAAGGGATCTACAGGCCTCTCTTGCCACAATCAATGTCAAATTGTATGGGTACACTGTCAGAAAGAGACTGCACAAACTTGGCCTACATGGTAGGTCAGGAAGGAAGAAGCCTCTGCTCTCAAAAAGACACAACTTACTTTTGCCAGAACACCTGGATTTGTAACCCCTCCCAGACTCATGGGCATCAATAATCTTTCTTCTGAGGGCCTCGGGTAGGTCTTTTGATCTTTGAATGATGTGTTACCACACACCCATATGGTTAAGACCAAACCAGACCAATTGTCTTATCTTTATGGAAGGCTGGACCCTCCTAAATTTCTCTCTAATGTTTTCTAAGCATTTGCACTTGTTTTGGTACACCTAATTCTAATTTTAGCCATTTTATGTGATGGTAAAGGTATGGGGTGCACTAACTTGTTCCCCATAAGGAAAAGGCATTTTTGTTTATTTTAATTGCATAACATTTTCCGTTTTTTTTTGTGTGTGTGTGATTTGTTAAATTGGGTAACCTTTATCTGTCAATAGTGTTGAAGTGAAGAGAGAACTTTCCAGGGGGTGTACTTACTTTTTCACATGACTGTATATAACCAACAACAATGGAGTGCATATTCACAGAGAAATGAACCTCCATTTATATCTATCTCGCCCAGATAAACAAAGCAGTAGCAATAGAAGCAGTAGATTGGGCATAAAGTGTGTTTGTTTGGCAGAGAGACTAATTAAGGGTTGATAAAGGGCTTCAAATGAAGGGTGTAATTACTAGCTATTTTTTGAAGTGTGAGGACTGAGGACTGCTTTCGTTGGGTGGTTTTATGCAGTGAAATTAAGCATGGGAAAGATGAATGGCAGTTTCCTGCGGTCAAATTGCATTAACTCTGCTGAGGAAGTGTGTTTGTGTGTGTGTGTTTGTATTAGGGAGCAAGGGACAGTGGAGGGGAGGGAGGTTTGGGGGAGTGTCCCGCTGTCTCTCACTGGGGCTTCAGTTCTTTACTACATTATGTGTTTAACTACAAATGGGCATTACTCGTCAAATTTATTTAAAAGAGAGAGAAATAACCCTCTCTCTCTCTCTCTCTCTCTCTCTCTCTCTCTCTCTCTCTCTCACCATGTAGTTTGGAAACCCCTTCAAGCAAACAGAGAGAGAAAGAACCGCAACACTCTCAACTGTGTTCTCAACTGTGTCTAGACATCCAATAGAGGGCCTCCTCTGGAGAGGAGAGAGGGATAATACAGGGTGGAGAGGGGAGAGAATACAGGGAGGAGAGAGGGAGAATACAGGGAGGAGAGAGAGAATACAGGGAGGAGAGAGGGAGAATACAGGGAGGAGAGAGAGAATACAGGGAGGAGAGAGCGAGAATACAGGGAGGAGAGAGCGAGAATACAGGGAGGAGAGAGAGAGAATACAGGGAGGAGAGAGGAGAGAATACAGGGAGGAGAGAGGAGAGAATACAGGGAGGAGAGAGGAGAGAATACAGGGAGGAGAGAGGAGAGAATACAGCGAGGAGAGAGGAGAGAATACAGGGTATTGTATTGTATTGGTTGACCCTTTACAATACAATACAATACAATAAAATGCAAACCTGACACCCAGCCCTGCACCTCTTCACCATCACCTGCTGTTCTACCCAGTCTCTCTCTCTCTCTCTCTCTCTCTCTCTCTCCCTCTCTCTCACACACACAAGACACATGCCCCCTCTTTCTCTCTCTCTCTCTCTCTCTCTCTCACACACACACACACCACACATGCCCTCTCTCCCACTTCTCCCTCTCCCTCTCCCTCTCTCTCTCTCTCTCTTCCTCTTTCTCTCTCTCTCCCCCTCTCTCTTTCTCCCTCCTTCTCTCTTTCTCTCCCTCTCCACCCTCTCTCTCTCTCTCTCTCCATTCTTTCTCTGCCCTCCTCTTTCTCTCCCTTTCTCTCTTTCCTTCACAGGTGCCTGCTGCACCGAGTCTGGCACTCTCAAACGGCGGCTGTCTGACTTGACTTGTAATGCCGATGCTGTGTCTCCAAGCATAGAAAGTCCTGACTTGAAAGAGAGCATATAAGATCAAGCATTCTGTGGTGTCTCGTTTTGCACTTGGAGGAAGCTCTAACTCAATGTGGAGAGAGACAGAGAAAAAGAGAGACACACAGAGAGACAGAGAGAGACACAGCGAGAGATACAGGGAGAGACCTAACCAAATCACGAGAAACCAAAAAGATAATTAGTTGACAAAAACAGAGCAAACTAGAATGCTATTTGGCCCTAAACAGAGTACACAGTGGCAGAGTACCTGACCACTGTGACTGACCAAAAATTAAGGAAAGCTTTGACTCTGTACAGACTGAGTGAACATAGCCTTGCTATTGAGAGAGGCCACCGTAGGCAGACCTGGCTCTAAAGAGAAGACAGGCTATGTGCAAACTGCCCACAAAATGAGGTGGAAACTGAGCTGTACTTCCTAACCTCCTGCCAAATGTATGACCATATTAGAGACACATATTTCCCTCAGATTACACAGATCCAGAAAGAACTTGAAAACAAAGGAGTCAATACATGTTAGAATCACCTTTTGCACGACTACAGGATTGAACAATATTTGCCAATACTTTTTTTCAAAATTCTTCAAGTGTGTGTGTGTGTGTGTGTGTGTAGACCAGGGTAGGCCGGCATTGTAAATATGAATTTGTTCTTAACTGACTTGCCTAGTTAAATAAAAGTTAAAAGTCAAATTGGTTGTTGATCGTTGAAAGTCTTCCCATAGATTTCCAAGCAGATTTATGTCAAAATTGTAACTCGGCCACTCAGGGACATTCTCTTCTTGGTAAGCAATTCCAGTGTAGATTTGGCCTTGTGTTTAAGGTTATTGTCCTGCTGAAAGGTGAATTCATCTCTTCATCTCAGCAGACTGAACCAGGTTTTTCTCTAGGATTTTGCCTGTGCTTAGAGTCATTCCATTTATTTTTTATCCTGAAATAATCCCTAGTCCTTAATGATTTCAAGCATACCCATAACATGATGCAGCCAGCAATATGCTTGAAAATATGGTCCTCATTAATGTTGTATTGGATTTGCCCCAAACATAACACTTTGTATTCAGGACAAAAAGTGAATTGCTTTGCCATATTCTTTGCTGTATTACTTTAGTGCCTTGTTGTAAAAAGGATGTTCGTACAAGTTTCCTTCTTTTCTTTCTATCAATTAGGTTAGTATTGTACCTACAATGTTGTTGATCCATCATCAGTTTTCTGTTTAAAAGTCAACATTGACCTGAGTGGTTTCCTTCCTCTCCGGCAACTGAGTTAGGAAGGACACCTGTATCTTTGTAGTGATTGGGTGTATTGATACACCATCCAAAGTGTAATTAATAACCTCACCATGATCAAAGGGATATGCAATGTTTGCTTTTTTTTACCCATCTACCAATAGGTGCCCTTCTTTGCGATGCATTGGAAAACCTCCCAGATCATTGTGGTTGAATCTTGAAATTCACTGCTCGACTGAGGGACCTTAAAGATAATTGTATGTGTGAGGTACGGAGATGAGGTAGTCCATGCAACATCCATGCAACTTATTATGTGACTTGTTAAGCAAATGTTTACTCCTTAACTTATTTAGGCTTCCCATAACAAAGGGGTTGAATGTTTATTGACTCAAGGTATTTCAGCTTTTCATTTCATGTTAATTTTTAATTTTTTAAAAATATATAATGGGGTATTATGTGTAGGCCAGTGACACAAAATCTCAGTTTAATCTATTTTAAATTCAGGCGATAACACAACAAAATGTTCAATATGTCTAGGGATGTGAATACTTTCTGAAGGCATTGTACATTAACCTTACAGTTGATATCATACTGATGCAGAACTGCTGGTTCTCTTTTCTCCCTGGTACATAATTGGTAAATATCATCTATTGGCCAGAAGGTCCACTCATCTGGTTTTGCCGTTCTGAGGCAGCCCCTGATTAGAGAAGACAGATGAAAACCAACAGTGATGTGGACTGAGATGGCCCAGGCAGTCATCTAACAAAGTGGTATCTCTCAGTTTTGTCTGTATTTAACATCTCGACAGGATACAAACCCCATCCAAGTTGGAGTTGGAAATCAAAGCAAACCATGTCTATATGCAGTAAGATATAAATAGATTTAAACGTCCACAAATGACAACACTGCAAATCGTCACACGCTGGGGTGACAAGCAAAGACTTTGAGGAATCAGCCATTAAGAAGATTAAGGAGACTCTGACAACTGCATGGAGCTCTATGGTGGCACACTAAGCTGCTTCATGACCTTTAACTGCACTGTGTGAATATAGAGAGGTAAATCAAAATGCTCAGAGAAGTTATGAGGAAATAAATAGAGGCAGAGAGCACTGGAGAGAGCGCAAAGAAATAGAAAGGGAGAGAGAGGGAGAGAGGGAGACAGGTAGGGAGAGAGAGGTGGAGAGAGCAGGCAAAGTGAAGGAGAGAGCGAGAGAGAGAGAGTGGAGTGTGTGTGGATGTTTGTGTGATTGAGTGCATCCTGGTGCAGCTAACTCCCCAAGGTACCATGGGCCGGATTCATTCCTAATAGCAATGGCGGATTTAGGTATGGGCAACATGGGGCACCCGCACAAACAAATTCGGAATGGTGACATTTGCGCAATCGGTTTTCTATCGCTCATTTGTACGTCACGTCAATGATATCGTGTCACCGTGTGGAACTGTGGGTCAATTATTCAAGTTTGTGAGCTAGGTTCTAGTTTGTGAGCTAGGCAGGCTACTGCCTGTGAAGCTCTCCCACTCAGAAGTACCCACTGGAAGCCCGAGGTAGGGAGAGCGGGGGAATCTATCAAATATCGCACCTCTAACTTTGTACAGTACTAATGCAATTAGTAAAATCAGTCACACTACGAAATGCTACCAAATAAACCACAGTTCATTCATAATACTGTGAATATATAGTTTCACAGACATATTTTTGAATTTGTTTCTGGTTTGTGCTACATCGTTAAGAATAATATAAAACCAGTCTGCACACCACGAAGGTGAATAGGTTTAGTCTTGACTCTTGGTTGACAGTGTTGGGGGATGGGTAATGTATTGATGCTCGAGTGCCAAATCAACATAAATGGATAAGAATAGGTCTAAGCCATCAGGTGCCCAGTTTAGGAAAAAGAGGAAAGAAGAAGTGAAGAAAAGCGCAAAAGATAAAGGTATGCAGCTATGTTAACTCTTTATGAGTATAATATTATGCATGTAATGAAATATGCCAGTATAACACTTATGTTTGTTAGACTATGTTGCAATGTTGCGTGCTATGCTATCACACATAGGGTGAAAATATTCAGTTTTCTGTCCAACTAGCTTACATAACATTGTATACAATTTCACACAGTTTCATCATGATAATGTGTGTAGCCTGCAGCAAAACGATTACAACCTAACTAGCACATTATTGATTTGGTTAACTTTCATTGGGGTGACATCATAAAGGTTTTCTGTGATTGTATTGACTAGGTCCTGAGCTCAGTAAGGGGAATTTCCAATGCTGTAGGCTAACTTAAAAGACAACTATATCATGCTTCGTCCTTTTGGGTGTCTTATGTCTAGAATTAGTCAAGGAGGTTGTATGGTTAATTTGGTTCCTATTCTGAAAGTTTGATAAATTGTGCATAATGACAAATATATTTAGGGTGTCAGACTCATATACTGTATTTCAATGCAAATTCATGTCACGGTGTGGGTGTAGGGAACGAGACGCCGAGTGAGAGTAGTTCGACATCTCACTTTATTAGAGGCAAACACAAAACCAAAGAACAATACAGGTCATGGGAGTACACGACAGAACTAGTGCATGTTCGTACTAAGGCACTTTACACACAACAATAAACAAAGAGAGCACACTGCTAACCGTGAACTGATGTGAGAGCGTCAGGCAAACACATAATCACATATAAGAACCCATGCTTGAACATTAATAGAATCCCCAATTAGTGACAAATACAGGCAGCTGCCTCTAATTGGGGATTAACTCAAACATAAGAGTTGGTCTGAGCTCTTGTGTCAGGTCCTGACTGTGCCCTCTCGACTCTACTATAGGAGTCGAGAACCCTGTCCACAGTCAGAATCTGACAGTACCCCCCTCCCCCCCACTCTCTGCCGCGACCGCTGGATTTTCCTATAAAAAAAAACAAAAAAAAAGGGTGTGGAGGATGCTGTCCCTGGCACCTGACTGCACCCCGGTCTTGGATTGGGCACCGGTGCAGCAGACCATCCCAACCCTGGAGCTAGGCTGACCGCCCAGTCCTGGACTGGGACCCGGCGCAGATGAAGACTCCGACACTGGAGCTGTGCAGTGCGCCAAGTCCTGTCCGGAGCTCTGCCGTTGTAATGTCCATCGCTTCCGGACTGGGAGCCAGCGTGGAGGGAAGCTCCGGCCATGGAGCTGTTTTGGACGTGGACGGTCCCGGCCCTGGAGAAGTGGGATGCACCAAGTCGTGTCCGGACCCTGGCGTTGTGTTGGTCGTCGAATCCAGACTGGGACCCAGCGCAGAGAGCGGCACCTGCACCTGCCCCGGCACTAGGGCAGTCGACCACTTCCCCTGTTGGTTAAAGAATAGCGCCATCCTTTCCATAACCATTGCCAGTCGTCGCTCCATACTCTCCTCCTCCTCCATCCTCTGGAGAAATGGGTCCGGGAGGGAGAGCTACCCTATCCTTCATCCGATTGAAAAACCCCTCTGGTGTCTTCCGGAGGCTGAAGTGGGGAGCTCCTCTCTTCCTCCTCCTCATGCTCCTGTTCCTCCAACCATCCGGACCCATCCGGACCACCCCCATAACCCCTCTCCTTCCTCGGTCTGGGGTTTCCTGAAGTCCCCTGGTAGGCAGTATTAACCATGCAATTCTGGGCAGATTTCTTATGATGATGTAATTGTTGACTTTGCATCAAGAAAGGCAAGTTGTGCAGTTGTGCAATTTAGTTAGTGTGTTTCTTGTTTGAAGTGCAATAGTGTAATAATCAAGTTCTCTTCTTTATAAGTGTGCTGACCCTATTTGTGTGATATATAGTTTTATTTGTGTGTTTTTTGTTAGCAATAGGGTAATAGTGTAATAATTTGATTCTCTTTTTTATTTGTAGTTATATACTACAATTTGTTTCTTTTTGCTTGTTACTTCTTTTTGATATTTATGAGTCTTATTTTCATATATATTTTTATATTTATATAGTTTTAAATGTTATGATCATTTATTTGTGTTGTTCCAAATGTCTGAATAAAACTTTTTGTTAGTGTAGGATGGTGCTTTTTTTTTTTTGTTGGCGGGGGGTGCTGAATAGGGGGTTCGCCCAGGGCGACATACAAGCTAGAAAAGCCACTGGCTAATAGGATGATGTCATATTGGACTCTCACAAAGCAGCTCTCACAAACAACATCCCTGGACAGCTCCTTTAATCATCTCCAGCATGGCCACTGAATGGACTACCAGCTCTCACAGTCTCACATCAGAATTAGGTGTTCATCCATGTTTCTCAAACGTCACATTTCGAAGTTGTTCCAAACATCACATTTCAAAGTGTTTATGTCATGACTCAGAATGAGACCCAGATGCAGACATGTGAGGCAGATGGTTAAAGTCTAGGAGGTTTATTGAATATACAGGGGCAGGCAAAAGGCTGGTCGAGGACAGGCAGGCTAGTTAGCAGATGTAGACGGCAGGCAGGCTCAGGGTCAGGACAGGAAACACAAGACAAAGGACAGTGAGACACAGGTTTTATCTTGGACACATGAAACGTAGGATGGATACGGAGGGTGCGGGGCAACAGAAGACGAACAGAAGAGGACCCAAGGATTTTAGAGAAAAGGGCTGATGAAACGGAGGGAAAGTTTGTTGGACTCCACCTGGAGGGGAAGATCCCGAGTAGACAGCCATACCCTCTGCCCAAGATGATAGCAGGGAGCCGGGGTTCGGTGGCAGTCCGCTTGTTGATAATACTTGAGTTGGGCTGTCTCCTTGGCTGAGGGTAATTTGGGAAGGGGGGTGAAATGGGCTGTAAGGACCGTAAGGATGATGGTGTTGCCATCAGATGGAGAGAGACCAGTGACAAAGTCCAGGGATGTATGGGACCAGGGGCGATGAGGAACAGGGAGTGGTTGAAGGAGGCCAAGCCGGAGCTTGGCGCGGAGTCTTATTCTGAGCACACTCCGTGCATGCGGCAACGAATGCGGAGACGTCAGAAACCATAGTGGGCCACCAAAAACATTGTCGGAGGAAGGCCAGGGTCCGGTGGGAGCCAGGATGGCAGGTTAGATTAGAGGAATGAGCCCATTCCAGGACCGGGCGAATCCGGGACGAACAACCGGTTAGCCGGGCCAAGGTAGACAAACATGAACTGGTTCAACATGTCACGGAGCACATCATTGACCAGAGCTTGGAAAACTGCGGGAGCGTCGGTCAGTCCGAATGGCATAACCAGATACTTGTTGTGCCCACTAGATGTGTTAAAGGCTGTCTTCCATTCGTCTCCTTCCGTGTCCAAACCAGATGGTAGGCATTCCGAAGGTCCAACATCGAGAATACAGTTACCCCCTGGAGAGGAGTGGTAGCGGGTACCAGTTCTTTACCGTGATGTTATTAAGGCCCCAGTAGTCGATACACAGCCCAGTCGATCAGGGGGTTGTGCCTCTGGAGCCATGACAATACACGGGTGCATGAGGAAATTCAATGAGCAGGAACCGCATGGACTCTGTGATTCCCTGACACTCACAGGTTGATAGGAATCGTGCTGTGAGTGACCCTGCCAATAGAGCGTCTATCCAATGCTCTGACGCCCATGGGAATGAATAGGAGTTGTGTGGAGATACTCAGCTCCGACAACAGGGTAGTGGCCATAACACTCTCGTCGGCCTCAGAGTCCATGAGGCCCGGAGAGATTTAGACTGGTAACCCCACAACAGGATGGCATGGAGAGGAGTACGAGTAATGAGAGCTGGGAGACTCCCTGTATGTCCCACCAGTGTACTCGTACCTACTGATGAGCCTGGTCTTTTTACTGGACAGATGGATATGTAATGTCCTGAAGTTCCACAATAAAGACAGCTTTTAGAGCTCAGTCTGCGTAAACGTTCCTCAGGGGACAATCTAGCTCGACAGTCCTCAATGATTTCTGAGGGAACTCGGGTGACATTGGATTCTCTCGGGAATTAAGGCGTCTGAGATTTCCGGGGTTCAGAGGCGAGGGGAAAACCGTGGACGGGCGCGTGTACCCGGGATCAGACCTCCTCGAGGTCCAAGGGCAGCTCCCGGGCGGCGAGCTCGTCCTTAATTCCCTCCGATAATCTATGAAGGAACGTGTTGAACAGGGATTCTGGGTTCCAGGCACTCTCGGCGGCCAAAGTGCGAAAGTCTAC
Source organism: Thymallus thymallus (assembly GCA_023634145.1). Classification (NCBI taxonomy): domain Eukaryota; kingdom Metazoa; phylum Chordata; class Actinopteri; order Salmoniformes; family Salmonidae; genus Thymallus; species Thymallus thymallus. Next base: position 24,257,157 of record CM042406.1, read on the forward strand.
AACGTAGTCTGCCACACTACAAGAGTCTTGATGCAGTTGAAGTAGCTTCCGAGCAACATCTCTCACAGACAACAGAGAGTCGAACACCTTCCTTACTTCCACCACAAAATCCTCCAGACTAAGGCAAACAGTGGACTGTTGCTCCCACACCGCTGTAGCCCAGGCGAGTGCCCTCCTGGACATCAGCGTTATAAGATAAGTTACCAGTCCGATGGAAACGAAGAGAGAAACGCCCGGCAGGTTCCGGGATACCCAACGTAGCGCTCCGGAGGAGGTAAGCGGGGTTCTCGGGAAGCCGGGGTAGGCTGGGGAGAAGCACCGCTAATAGCTGGGTTACTGAGAGTCTGGGAGGTTTCCGTTGTGGCTTGGTGCCTAATATATAGTCCGCGGAAATGTTACAACAATGCACTGAAGGCATGGTCATGGTGTTCCGCCAAAGTGTGGAATCCTTCCATAAGGTTATGTAGTAACTTTGTGTCTTCCAATGGTGGCTCCTTGTGAGGTGCCTCCAGTTCGTACTATCATGACTCAGGATAAGACCCAGATGCAGACACGTGAGGCAGATGGTTAAAGTCTCAGAGATTTATTGAATATACAGGGGCAGGCTCAGGGTCAGGACAGGCAAAACAGGTCGTAACCGGGGAGACTAGAACAAAAACCAGAAAGAGGAAAAAACACGGATATAGACGCTGGCACGACTTGATGGGATAAGACGAACTGGCAACAGACAAACAGAAAACGCAGGTATAAATACACAGGGGATAATGGGGGGTAAATGGGAGACACCTGGTGGGGGGTGGAGACAAGCACAAGACAGGTGAAACAGATCAGGGTGTGACAGTTTAAGGTTAAGTTCAGGCATTAACTCCAAATGTTTAGGTAAGGGTTAAGGTTTGGGATAGGCTTAAAACAAAAATATTAAAAACAACTTTCTATCACTGGAAACCTTTGGAATCAGAGGCAGATACTTACACCCATCCGCCATCCCAGACATCAACACCCTAGCAAAACCTACTTGAAGGTCACAACACACTCACTGTTGCCCCTAGTGGACGGTTTTCACATCATCTCCTGACGTCCTCGGACATGGATGGATGTCAAATACTGATTTGTATCTCACGTGACCTCACTGGCATAGACTGCAGAATCCATTTACTGACTCTACACAAATACATACGCACACATGCATGCACGAACACATACACATACACTTTCAGTTATTCTGTACATAAATGCATGAACATTCCCTTGCTATTCATTCAACAGATATATCACCATAATGACCTGTGAAATGTATTCTGTCTCCTATACTTATGCATGCTCACATTACGTAGCTCCAGAACTACTAGAATACATTCTGTATTGTCTATCTATAATCCAGTGCGGTATTATCTCCAGTCAGAAGTCTCCTCGTCACGGTTCTGTAATTGATTAAGCTGTCTTCGTATCTTTATCGGGAGCAAAAGGTTGCACTTAAATCCATTACATGTGATTAAAGCAGCCGCTCAGTCAAATGGGAGTCAAAAATCCCCCTTGATGAAAATCGTATTAAGGGAAGCAATGGACTGAATATAGCACTTCTTTCTTCTTTTTCTGGCATGATGAAGGGATGAAGAAAAGAAGCACTAGTCTCCCCCAAAAGGCAATCATTCTATCTGTCTACCACCACAGCTGGGTGAATCAGACCCTGAGGACACACTCTGGAGAAGAAAGACAGCTCCTCCTCCTCTAAGTAGGCAGCATGAACACAAGAGATTAAAATGGAAGGCAAGAAGAAGGAAGTTTAAAGCATTACTGCAGAAGAAAAACATTTTTTAAACATTTTTAAATAAATGATCAGAGCGTGTTTGCTTCCCAGGTGGCTAAACTAAACTTGTGGTGGTACAATGCATGCTGGGATTGGGTGGGGAAACCTGTGGGTCAGAAATGGATTGAGGCTTTTTGAAGGTTGGAAGGAAGAATGACAGGAAATATTCAAAGCTGCCGTGTTGAGAGGTGGATGGAGGGGTTCTCTCTGCATGACGAATGTAATCTCTCACCACCACATTTAAATAAAGCAGCAGTAAATGACTGCCAGGCTTGTCAGTTATTAAATCTCTCCTTCACGCTCTCTCAGTGTGCGCCGTAGGCTTATATTTGTTTGAAGGATTGGTCAGACTAAAGGCAGTGGCACCACTAGACACTAACTAATTTCCTTCCTTGGCTCTAACTCTCTGCCATGCCAGCCAGTCAACATAGTGTGAGGTGCTGTTCCCCGCTAAACCATACGTTGTCAAGATCAACGTAAGTTGGTAATGATATAACAACCTCTGTAACTGCCAGATATTCTGTGTAATGTAGCCAGCAGCATAAAATACACAACACCACTTGAGGCTGTGCTTCCCCTCCCCCTCCCCTCCCTATCCCCTGCATCCTAACCTTCTTTTCCTCCTATAGATGGAGGCTTGAGATAGTCTCTTATTCCCAGCCAGTTTGTTATTAGGAACCCCAGTATCCCTGCAGGCATGCAGCCAGAGAGATTCCCCACTGTGGAGTAGTTTCTTGATATCCTTGGCGTGTACATGGGCTCTCTGAAACATCCAGAAAGAAAAAAGGAAAAACAGATTGTTAGTGAGCACCTATGTTCTGTTATGGTCTGTATGTCTGGGTGTTTAGTTTGATTGATGAATGTAAAGCTGGCATTTCTCTCCAGTGGGATTGAGTTGTTTGCTGTAGATTTATGGGAGACAGGTATAGTATGTGTGAATATGAGGAAGGGGTGCGGTTTGATAAGTGCAATGTTTATCATTATTCGGCTATGGAAAGATATCTGGCTGCGCTTCAAATAAAGGTACAAGAGTAAGACACACTCAAGAAGGATGTAATCATACATTTCAGTCAGAATACTTCCTAGTCTGCCAGTGTTGCCAAGCTGTACAAACTTCAAGGGCACTTTGCCTCTCTCTCTCTCACGCTCTTCATCTCGCTCTTACTCTCTGTCTTTTTCTCATCCTTTTTCATCTGCCATTTTCATCTTGTAAAATAGAAGAATACATGCAGAAGAAATCACCTTCGCTATTGTAATGTTTAGCTCTTGGGCTCATCTCACACAGAAGGACTGCATTGTCATCTGTCTATTATGATAATTGTATTCTGGCCTCGACCTGCTACCTTGTAACTCCCCATTCCCTCCACATGAAAACTGTCACCGCTTCAGGTAAGACCCAGATGCAGACAACGTTGATGTAATAACAGTTTATTAATCCAACAGGGGCAGGCAAAAGAAAGGTCAGGGGCAGGCAGAGGTCAGTAATCCAGATACAGTTGAAGTCAGAAGTTTACATACACCTTAACCAAATACATTTTTCACAATTCCTGACATTTAATCCTAGTAAATGTTCCCTGTCTTAGGTCAGTTAGGATCACCACTTTATTTTAAGAATGTGAAATAGTAGAGAGTGATTTATTTCAGCTTTTATTTCTTTCATCACATTCCCAGTGGGTCAGACGTTTACATACACTCAAATAGTATTTGGTAGCATTGCCTTTAAATTGTTTAACATGCGTCAAACGTTTCAGGTAGCCTTCCACAAGCTTCCCACAATAAATTGTGTTAATTTTGGCCCATTCCTCCTGATAGAACTGGGGTAACTGAGTCAGGTTTGTAGGCCTCCTTGCTCGCACACACTTTTTCAGTTCTGCCCACAAATTTTCTATAGGATTGATGTCAGGGTTTTGTGATGGCCACTCCAATACCTTGACTTTGTTGTCCTTAAGCCATTTTGCCACAACTTTGGAAGTATGCTTGGGGTCATTGTCCATTTGGAAGACCAATTTGCGACCAAGCTTTAACTTCCTGACTGATGTCTTGAGATGTTGCTTCAATATATCCACATAATTTTCCTTCCTCATGATGCCATCTATTTTGTGAAGTGCACCAGTCCCTCCTGCAGCAAAGCACCCCCAAAACATGATGCTGCCACCCCCGTGCTTCACGGTTGGGATGGTGTTCTTCGGCTTGCTAGCCTCCCCCTTTTTCCTCCAAACATAACGATGGTCATTATGGCCAAACAGTTCTATTTTTGTTTCATCAAACCAAAGGACATGTCTCCAAAGAGTACGATCTTGTCACGTTCTTGCATTAGGTGGAGAGACCAAGGCGCGGCGCAGCACAGTAATAGTTCGACATGGTTTTTAATAGAGTATACACTCAATGATATAAACTCAAATGACGAACTATACAAATGAAAAATGATAACAAAGTACGTGAAACACACTTACTTTGTTTGACATGGAAATTAACGACCCACACAAAGGTGTGGGACATACAATAATTAGAGACAATGCAGTGCAGCTGCCTCTAATTAGGGATCCAACACAGAAACAGAAATAATAGACCTGTCAGACTCTGACCATGGGGGGCCGGAACCGCCACCAAAGAACTAAGCTTCCCTCCCACACCCCTAAGCCTATTGCTTCTCTATGGCCAGAGCCTGACAGTAACCCCCCCCAAGGCGCGGACTCCCGAACGCAAACCCAAAACACAAATACCTGGGGGGGGGAAGCTTAGTTCCTTGGTGGCGGTTCCGGCGCCGGCGAAGTAGGCAATTTCCTGCCATGCCCTCTCCTTATAACCGGGGCACCGGTGGGACAAATGACTCCGGCCATGGAGCGGGGAAAATAACCGGGCCCGGACTGGGCACAGGTGGGACAAACGGTTCCGGCCAAGGAGCGGGGCAATTAACCGGGCCCAGACTGGGCACCGGTGGAGAAGACTGCTCTGGTACTGGAGCGGAGCACACGGCCCGACCCGTACTGGGCACCTGTGGAGCGGTAGGTTCCAGCCACAGAGCTGTGCTGACTTCTGGAGACTCCGGGCTGTGGGCCGTAGCTGGAGGTTCCCGGCTGCGGACCTTCGCTGGAGGTTCCGGGCTGCTGACCTTCGCTGGGGGTTCCGGGCTGCGGACCATCGCTAGCCATTAGCCTCGTCACTAGAGCACATCGGCGCTGGGGGTCATTTTCCTCCTGTATTTGGATGATCCGCGGATCCCTCGGCGCCTCCAGAGGGAGAGTGTTCCAGGCTCTCCACCACCTCGTCTGCTCCTCCTCTGATCGTTTGAAAAACTCCTCCGATCTCTCCCTATCGTGGATCGTGGGAAGACGAAGTGGTGGGTGATCCTCTTCCTCCAGCCTCTCCGGGTGCTGAGAGCGCACCGATGGTGTGGTGCGTGAAGTCGGCACGGGCCGTACCGAGCTCTAGGACGGTGCTGGAGGGCTGGGACTGCCCCGATCTTCCTCTCCCCATCGCCTATCCCCTTCCGGTGAGGTCTCCTCCAGGAGCCCCCACGAGTGAGGGAACCGAAGCACGTCGTCGTTGTCGTCCTCCTCCGACGAGTCCGTCTCGAACCCTCCGAGGAGTTCCTTTACCGTATATCAACGCTGCTTCACCTCTCTCTCCTTCTCTCCCCACTTGAGCTGCTTGGTCTCGTCGTGGTGGTTCGTTCTGTCACGTTCTTGCATTAGGTGGAGAGACCAAGACGCAGCGCAGTAATAGTTTGACATGGTTTTTAATAGAGTATACCCTCAATGATAAAAACTCAAATGACGAACTATACAAATGAAAAATGATAACAAAATATGTGAAACACACTTACTTTGTTTGACATGGAAATTAACGACCCACACAAAGGTGTGGGACATACAAACATATGTAGGATCCCTAATTAGAGACAATGCAGTGCAGCTGCCTGAACGATAAATCCTGATTGCGTTTTCAACAGTCTAAGAACACAGGGATGAAATAGTCATTGATATTAACAGAATAACAGGCCTAACACACTAATCAATGTCACAGTACTGTAAATTATATATATGGAGATGAGATGGAGGACAGAGAGGAAAATTAAGACCATAAAATCTGATTTAAAATCACATCTTGATATCATCTGTGGACAGTTTATACAGCAATGTACACGTCTAAGACAGTGTTGGCTTTACCGTTGGAAGTCTTAATACTAAGATGTTCTTGTTCTATGGTATTATATCAATAAACAATAATACTCGGTAAGGGTTGAATGCCAGGGATCCACTCAATATTGGCCTATACCATTAAATGCTGACTGTAAATCACTCTGGATAAGAGTGTCTGCTAAAATATTAAAATGTAAATATACAGTGCAAGTAAGTACCAGAATTCTCCTTTCAACAACCACCTTCTCATTTCACCAATTCTCATTCCAACGACCACCTTTCCAAACTATCCAAACTAATAAATCCCCATGTATTTGTTCAGCATCATCAGCCCGCGGACTTGCAAGTTACAACCAATAATTTTTTCCCTTTCATATTTGGATATTAATGGATTCAGCAGGTTGTGTTATGACTGAGCCCCCTGTTCCCAATGTAAAGCAGGAATTAAACAATTATAGCCCCCTTCTTTCCACAAGGTAACGCTTCAACTGTAATTAATCCAGTAATAACAGCAGCACCGCAGCCCCAATCCCCTGAACACGATGCTGCTACGTACACGACAGGGAAACAGTGCTAATAGTCACGAGGATGATTCATGTAAACGGACAGTGTGGCTCAGAAAGGACGAGTGGCACTGGCAGAGCCAAGGTCATGGGTTAATTTCCCGTAGGGATCTCATACACATATTAAAAATGCATGCACTCGCTGTTCTGTAAGGATACAAGTGGCATATCTCATTATATTAGATATAGTAGCAGTAGCTGTGGGGGTGGTAATAGTAGTGGTTAGTAGTAGAAGACATACAAATTCCTGTTGATTGACTGAGAATATCATGTGGTTTGTTGTTGCACACAGGTGTTCATACCAAAGCTGTGGCCATTTCCGAAGTTCACTGTTCTCTCCCATGTGTCAGATTGCCCTCTGCTCTCTTGTCATCCTTCCTGGCTGACTGATCCACTTCCCCCTCATCACAACCCTCCCACGGTAAAGGGATCTACTGATGTGTGGAATGAGGAGAAAAAAACACCTGGGTACAGTGCAGACAGGTGGCACAGTCAGCTCCTTGGCACTGACCTGATACAGACAACTTTACTGATCTGATCCCAGAGGAAAAGAGAGCTCAGGTGGTGTTCTCCCCTCTCCTCTGTGAAGGCTAATGCCTGATGAACTTCAATGACTGTCAGACATACCATACAGGTATAACTTTATTTGACTGTAGCGAAATTACCAGGTATTTACGAAGGAATGATACTGTAAAATACTCCTTATTTAGTAATAACTTGAATAGGTTTTCAAACATAAAATAGTTGAAAGAATATATGCCTATTAAGTTATCAGAATATGTTGGCTGATATTTACATACAGGTAGCTCTATACCAAATCTTAGATTAACAATTGAAAAAGATTATCTGTGCTTACATCAGCTGTCAGAGCTGCTTACCGATCATTGCACCTTATATAGCCCATCTGTATATAGCCCACCCCAAGTACCTCATCCCCATACTGTTATTATTGCTCATTTGCACCCCAGTATCTCTGCCTGCACCAAGGCATATTTGCACATCATCATCTGCACATTTATCACTCCAGTGTTAATGCTAAATTGATTGTCCTATTTCCCTAATCTAACTACATTTGCACTCACTGTATGTAGATCTTCTATAGTGTCATTGACTGTACATTTGTTTATCCCATGTTTAACTCTGTGTTTTTGTTTTGTCGCACTGCTTTGCTTTATCTTGGCCAGGTCGCAGTTGTAAATGAGAACTAGTTCTCAACTGGCTTACCTGGTTAAATAAAGGTGAAGAAAAAATATATAACAAAAATAATGTTTTTTTATATATTTATATATTATATAATCTTAAGGATGCTGTAGCCTTTGTTCTTATGCCCTTTTACTTTTCCTATAATGAACATAAAGCAGATTAAGCAAAATAAGATGCAATAAATTGGGCTGGCGATGTCATTGATGAATATGAGGCAATGGAGTAACTATTATCTGCCTTGAGCAATGACTTCGTACCCCACATAGAATTAGCAGAGAAAATATATGTGTCAACCCATCAGCTGGTTAATGGGGGTGAGAGGAAGGCAGGTAGCTCAATACAGCAGTTTAAAGATACTCTTCTAATTTACTATGAATAATGTATGAAAGCTTTAGTCTCAAAATCTGCTTGTGCTGTATTGTACAACCTGTAAATTAATAAAGTAATTTCAGTGAGGAAAAAATGTGTTGATTATATTTTGTGGCAAAGTGGCAAACTGTAACGGAATTTCATTATGTTTTTTTTACCGTTAAGTATATTTCATTATGCTACTGTGGATTTTCATTTAGGAAAAACGTGCTGAAATGTTGAAAAACATCACAATATTACCTCAAGTTTATGTTTTTAGTTTCCGTGGTTTAATAGTGCCATTTTTAGCAGAAAACCTTTGTATGTTTTTTTTTCGACAGCACATTTCTTCACCTGGGGCTTACCAGATCTATAAAAGTAAAATACATAGCACAGAAACAAACAGAATCAAACAGTAATAGAAACAAAAACAATGAGAAAATAAAAAAATAAAAAATAGTTCAATAAAAATTAACACAACTGGCCACTAGAACAGACATGACTGCCCACTAAAACATGCAAGTTACACAAAGTAAAAGACAGGCTCTCCATGTATTGTATTAATGGGGACCAGGTTAAGTCAAACTTTTGTCGGGACCCATGCACAGTGTACCTAACCTTCTCCAGAGGCAGAGATGACTGATGTGTGGTAACATTCTGGTCTAGGGGAAGTACCCCAAAAATGGGGTCCCAGAGGCCACTCAAAGATTGGCATGACCAAAACATGTGTCCCACAGTCGCTGGACTCTGGTGGCATCTCAAACATTTGGGGTCAACATTTGGGTATATTTTGGACAATCTGTCATTCGAGTAATGGTCGATGCAAAACTTTAACTTTAAAATGAATGAGCCCATGCCTTATGCAAAATTATGAGGTGTGGATACGCTCAGTGCTTTGTTGCCATATATCATTGGGTAGCTCGCCACCCATGTCTTGCTCCCATGAAGATTTTGTATTTGCCAAGGAAGGCGGATTAATGTTCTGTATTGTGTTGTATAATCTGGAGATTGTGCCCTTCAGATACAGATTAAGATCTAAGCACCTCTCGACTGGACACTTAATGTTTTTTGGCAAAGCTGCGAGTTTGCAGGTATCTAAAAAAGTGAGTATTGGGAATATTATGGTCAATGTGTTATCAACAAATAGGTCACAAAAAAACACCAGACCGTTCCTATGCCAAAACTCGAAAGTCGTGTGAATCTGTGAGTTATGTCACCCCTTAATAATCCCTTAATCCTCTCCTCCGCCCGCAGGGCGATAGCAAGAGGCTCAATGGCCGTATCGAATAGGAACTGGGATGAACAGCAGCCTTGCCTGGCCCCCTTGTGGAGAGGGAAGTAGCTGGAGGTAACATTGTTGGTGCGCACAGAAGCCACGGGGAACGAGTACAAAATCTTAATCCAGGAAAGGAATGACGGGCCAAACCCAAATGTCTCTAGTACTGTGAATAGATATTCCCACTCAACCCGATCGGAAGCCTTTTCAGCATCAAGAGAGATGACAACCTCTGGCTGTTGAGTTGAGTGAGCAGAATAAAGAACATTAAATAGCCGCCGCATATTATAGAAAGAGTGCCTACCTGAGATAAATCCAGTTCGGTCAGAGTTAATTATATTAGGCATCACTGTCTCTAAACGGGGCGAGAGGACATTAGTGAGAATTTTATAACCGCAGCATAAAAGCTGTATAGGGCGGTATGAGCCACAGTCTAGGGGATTCTTGTCCTTTTTAAGCAAAACCGAAATAGTCGCCTGGGTATGTGTCTGTGGCAGTTTCTGTCTATAAAGGATTTTATTGTACATTAAGCTGAGGATAGTTTGAAGGAGAATGCTTTAGAAAATTCAATAGGGAAGCCATCAGGCCCGGGAGCTTTACCGCTCTGAATGGACTGGATTGCCAGAGTGGCTTCATCATCACTTATTGAGGCATCCATGTTGGTTTGTTCATCTGAATTGAGACAGGGGATGTCCAAATTGTCTAGAAATGCATGCATACGAGATGTGTCAGGAGGAGCCTCTGATGAATAAAGAGCAGAGTAGAATTGCTTAAATTGATTATTGATTTCTTTGGTATTGGTAGAAGTTAAATTAGCTGTAACACAGATTTCAGGTATGGTGCTGCCAGCAGCGGATTGTCGAAGCTGGTGAGATACTAACTTTCCAGCTTTCTCTCCGTGTTCATAAATGTCTGCCTCGACTTAAACTCCGATTGGTGTAGCAGTCTCTCTTTGTAGAGTTCAGGGGTTAGAGAAGAGGCATATCTGTTGTCCACATCTAGTATGAGTTGAGATAGCTCCGATAAGCGCTTAGTGCGCTGTTTGTTGTCATACACTGTATGAAATAATTTGCCCTCTTAGATATGCTTTTAACGACTCCCACACAGTAGAGTGAAACACGTCCGGGGTGCAGTTGATCTGTAGAAAGACATTAATGTGAGATGATATGTATTTTTTAAAGGCACTACAGGATAGTAGTAGTGGGTCAAGTCGCCAAATGTGTTGTGACACAGTACTGTCCGGAAAACGGATATCTAGCTGGACAGGGCTATGGTCTGAGATAACATGCTGTGATATTGGCTATTGGTTACAAAAGGAAGAATTCTATTGTCCAGCAGGAAAAAGTCAATCCTAGAATATGAGCGGTGGACTGGAGAAAAAAAAGGAGTACTGTTTAGCAGTGGGATTGCTCCTCCTCCATCGGTCAGACAAATTATAAGATTCTAGAAATGAATTACTGAGCCTGATTTTGAAATTACATGGTTGGGCTTTGGTCTGGATCTGTCTAGACTTGGATGCAATATCAAATGATGAGAGTTAAGGTCGGGAAGTGTTGAAATGAGGTCAGAGAAAAAATTAGCATCATCCCAATTAGGACCATAGAGGTTAGCCAGAATAACCTGTGTGCTAAACAATTTCCCCATCACTATAATATATCTGCCATTAGTATATTAATTACTTTTCTGATAAGGATGGCTGCCCCTCTGGCCTTATATTTGGTAAAATCAAATCAAATGTATTTAGAAAGCTCTTTTTACACCAGCCAATGTCACAAAGTGCTATACAGAAACCCAGCCTAAAACCCCAAACAGCAAACAATGCAGATGTAGAAGCACGGTGGCTAGGAAAAACTCCCATGGAAGGTAAAAACCTAGGAAGAAACCTAGAGAGGAACCAGGCTCTGAGGGGTGGCCAGTCCTCTTCTGGCTGTGCCGAGTGGAGATTATAACAATTCATGGCCATTAAGGCCAGTTCTTTCTCCAAGATGTTCAAATGTTAACCCATCCTCTCTTTAATGAATGTTAGTATGATCACATGGCCAGTGTGCTGAAAGGTCAGCGTAATAAAGTTTAAAGAAAATAAAAAACAGCTAAAAACAACAAAATACCCAGAAGAAAACCTTGGACCCCTATGCTGGCCTTCCCCCTGTTGGAAGGCTACATCTACCCCTCCTAGACTGGAGCGAAATGCTACTATGTTGAACCGAACCTCAGAAGAGCTCTATCCAGGGCGAATGTAATCAAGTTTACACCTAAGAGATTCTGGAGGGAACCACCTCAGTTCTCTAATGTATCTTATGCAATATGCATATTTGAAGGATAGTAAAACTATATATGAAAAAGGAGGTATAGTTATATGTCAGAGTCCGTGTCAGAGGCCTGCTCCTTTGAGACCCGTGGCCATTGATGTCTCGACATTTTACGATTAAAAGGCCAAAATGTTCAAGAAAAGAAATGCCAGATTAGTAAATTGGGTTTAATTCCAAATAAAATGTTACAAAATTAACTTGGTGGGGGAGGTGTTGGTAAAGTATTAATAGTAAATTGTTCGCCCTGGATAGGAGCCCCGAGAAAACACGTCTTCCCTATTGTATGTTTTTGTGTGTGAAAGTGAATGATAAATACTGAGCATCCATGACCCACTATTTAATCCGTCTCTGAGAATGTAAATATGAAAAACTGCATTCCCAGTATACAATTCAAACAATGTTCTACAAATAGACAATTTAACTGTACTATCTTACAGCAGATAAGGACTTGATGAAGAAGGAGAGTGGTTCCATTTCCCCTGACCCCCAGGGCAGCCATATTACCCATAACCCATCTATTTTGATGACTCTAATAAACTGCCAGAGCCTAGCTTCCTCCCATCAAAGATAGATCTCAGCTCCTCCAGCTGTCATTGGCAAAGGCAGTTCAAATTCATGAAACTCTCCAGCTCCTGATTGTACATGGTGGGCATCCAAGGACAGACACAGAGCGAGACATCCCACATAAAATAAAATACTATCGTATTTACATTTAACTATGGTATAAATACTATAGTATTCTTTACTGTAGCATTTGCTGTAGTATTTACGGTATTATACTGTAGTATACTGTAGTATTTACTGTAGTATTTTTGCAGACATTACTGTTGTGTTTACTATAGTGTTTTTATTTTGTTATCTTCTCCTTGAGGAGACCTATTGGAGAATTACTAAAAGAGCCAATTTTCCATAACCTGTAGGTAGATAGTACTGGGGTCTGAACGGATAGTTCAGAGCTTCTTCTCTTTTCCATAACCTGTAGGTAGATAGTACTGGGGTCTGAACGGATAGTTCAGAGCTTCTTCTCTTTTCCATAACCTGTAGGTAGATAGTACTGGGGTCTGAACGGATAGTTCAGAGCTTCTTCTCTTTTCTATAACCTGTAGGGCAGACAATATATGGTCTATACTTGGCATGTACGTTTCTCACTTATTGGTGGCACAAATTGGGATATGGGGGAAGGGAATGGGCAGGGTATATGAAAATTAAATACTGTAGTATTTACTATAGTATTCTACAGTATACTACAGTTTGCTATATCGTTTTATAGTAAACTGTAGTATTTGGTGTTGCCCATGCTAAAACAGGCTTTATGGCAAGTTCTCCCTCCATGCATCTATACGGAGTGAGAGTAACTAGATTCATGTAAATAATTGAGATGTTGGGAATATCCAAACGGTTATTAACCCGTCTTAGGTGCAGTAGTTTTAATAGGATAGGTCAGGCCCTCTCTGCCCTTCTATTTGAGGGGTTTAGGTATGGGATCCTCAGTAATTGCAGAGTAAGGTGACAGAGGTGAAGAGTTAATGCCAGCGATAAGCACAGTGTCAGTACCGAGGATTCAAGCCTCATACATCTTACATGATCTATCCAGGTTTCTCCCCGCAAAGTCTGTGGTTTAGAATGGAAGTACTGTAGTCTGGAATACTTGGTTGCCGATTCGCTGCATTAATAGAATGGTAGGAGTAATACACATAATGACGCACTGGAGACCAACTGTGAAAAGTTGGGAAAGCTGCTAGATAACTGCTACAGTACGTGTCCACTGTCTGGCTACTTAATTGATGATAAATGTATTAAAGATACCCATGCGAATGCATAACTACCACAACCCAAAGAGGAGGTTATGCATGCAATTCCAGTGACAGCCAACTACGTGAACTATGCTCATTCTCAATATTGGCACGCTCAGTAAATAGGTAAAACCTTGAGAGAAAAAAAACCTTTTCAATGCAGAGAAAGACTATTCTGAAGGGAACAGCACCGTCCAAGTAGTCTATGTTTCTAGAGGCTGACTTGGCAAAGGCTAGTGAAATCCTCATAGCTCCAGGTAATAGGGAGAAGGGCTGGGGCTGAGGATGCCCACAGGAGGCTGAGGAAGGTAGGCTGTGTCAAAAGTGCTGCCAAGTAGCCTGCCTTGTCCTCTGCCCTCCGCCCCCTGTTGGCATCCAAACCACCAGACACAAAAGGGCAGTCAGAGAAACAAAACGATCCTCTGACGGTCACGAAAAAGGTATTTTCTTTAAATGGTATTAAACGGTTAGCCTGTATGGCCTACCAAAGCACCGATCAAATGAATGTAATTTTACTAGGGGATTCTGCAATACTCTGTTACTATGTTGGACACTAAACTGAAGTGAAATAAGAGGCCCCATCACAATGTAATCGGGAATGGAGTGGCAATGAAAGGTATAGGACATCCTTTTCCAATTGTAATTTTTCTGTCTGCAACGACTATGCTAACCTTACCACCGAGGTTATTGGGATTCCACAGGTCTTGCTATGGCTTGCTAAATTCCTCCAGTCAGAGGAGGATTTTAGGCATATGGGAGCTGTTTTTCCAGGTAGTTGTGTTGTCTTCTAATCACATTTTATTCGTCACATAAACAGTTTACAGCGGGTATAAAAGTTGCGGCTAAATGGTTGTGCGCCAACTCTCACAACATTGTAGTACAATAATCAATATCAATAATAAGAAGTCAAATAAAAAATAACAAGTAATAGAAGAGGTAGTATGCATAGTAATGGCCTGATATGTACACAATAGGATACACAGTAAAGGTATTGAATGTGTAATGAAGTATGACTGTATTCACAAATATAAAGTGGGTAGTGTCTTGATCGAGCGAGTAGTAGATGTGCCGTTATGGGGCATGCTTAGGGAACTGACTGACCTTCAGAATGTTGTTTGGCCTTGGAGTGCCACTGCAGACTACTTTAAATAGCTGTGTTCTAGAATGGAAAAACACCAACCAGGGAGTCTTGTATAGATAGATGGTTATTGCTATCCGGGATCCTTGTGACGTCCCTACCTTAGCCCCTGCCCTTACGCTAACCTTAACTCTTACCATAATCATTTAAAATGTCCTTTATCTAACCCTAACCCTAAACTTAACCATTTAAAATGTCAACTTCAATGGGGTAGTGACGTCCCAAGGATCTCAGATAGCACGGTCTGTGTATAGACGGGCTATTTGTTCACAGTAACACATCCCCATCTACTGGAGAAATTATTGAGCACAATGTGTTAGTTCCTCATGTCTAATCTGTGTATGACAATGGAGAGCAATATGTAAACCAAACCATGTCGTTTATAGATTTCTGTCCCCTGTTGCTGACTTGACCTCATTTCTCAGATGATTACATGTTGACAAGAAACTCTCTGCCCTACATATAGTATTTTCTCATTCCATACTTTGCTCCAAGCTGCAGGACAAGACAGCAGAAGGACAGGTGCGCAAATGTCTACCTGTTAATTAGTTACTCCCTGATGAGAATATGACAAAGTGCATCTGTCCAGACCAATTCTCCCCCTAGCAGGAGATGGATGACAAGACAATTATGATGCTAAGATTGATATACACTGATCTCATTCATTACAACTGTCAATTACAGATCTGACATGTAATTATGGAACGACTTGTACTCTATAATGTGCCCCTAAAGAGAGTCTGCTATGGCAGTAAAGTCTTTGTAAACAAATAACTAATCATTAGAGTCACTTCAAAGAAACAAATACTTTATGGTCCATAGTTCATTGAAATAATGTGTCTGGAACAAATGCTGTTCATCAATGAGTTTCACCTCAAGTTGTGGTGGTTCAGCAACAGAATGTTCTACTTATTTAATTTTATTTTTATTTAACCTTTATTTAACTAGGCCGCCCTATGGGACTCCCAATCACGGCCGGTTGTGATACAGCCTGGATTCAAACCAGGTTGTCTGTAGTGACACCTCTAGCACTGAGATGCAGTGTCTTAGACCACTACGCCACTTGGGAGCCCAAATCATTATTATTTTGATTTGGGCTCCCAATCATTATTTTTGCATCTGTATCTTAATGTATTCAAATTACTTTTGGAATTATAATTTTCTATACATGGCCTTTTATAATGTGTGTATGGATTACATATACAGAAATCAGCATCCATATGTCCTCATTTAAGCGTAAGAGTGGGTTGCATAAAAGTTATATGATTCCCAAGAAGCTTTTTTCTGTTCCACAGTAGTGTTCATTTGAAATGTCCCTCAGATGTATAGGCTTACAGTGGCTTTATGTTGGGATATGTCAGCAGAAAATGCAGACCTCACTGAACAAACCAGAGGCATTTCCATGTTTCATCAGTCTGGTGGTGTACTTACTTACCGTATCGTAGAGCGTTATTCGTTTGTTTGTCTCTCTGACTTTTGAAAAAGTCTCTAATTATGAACAAATGCAAATGCTTTCAACTAATCTCCCAGGTCTCACAAGGTGGAGAGGCACTTGTACTAAGTGATAAGAAAAGAAGTGCATGTGCCATGAGTATAAAGATATGTAAGTAGTGCTGGTGCTGCAACACCCCCTGATCATTTGAAATGTACAAAATAATAATAATACAAATATAATAAAAAAAACAAAAAAATGATTGAACTATGCATTTTTTACTCCTGTAGGAGCAGAGAAAAATACTTCTTGGCTGCGTTTACAGTTATTGGCAAAATATCTGATCTGATTGGTCAAAAGACCAATAATTGGGCAATAGATCAGAATTGGGCTGTGGATATTTTTTCTCAAATTTCTAAGCACAAAAGGACGAAATCAGTAAAGTTCAAATCAAATGTTATTAAACATTTGCGATAGACAGGGGAAGTACAGTATATACAGTGCCTTCAGAAAGTATTCAGAGCCCTTGACGATGAGAAAAACGAGGGGGAAAAAACGATTTAATCAATTTTAGAATAAGGCTGTAACCTAACAAAATGTGGAAAATGTCAGGGGGTCTGAGTACTTTCCGAAGGCACTGTAAGCAGACTAAGAAAGCTCTTACAATATTCGATGATGACATGTCTCTAAAACAGGTTATAGGCTACATGTGCACCACCAAGTCAGAACAGTAGTACACAACATACACTTAGTATTACTTTCGTAACTACAGTATACATATCTCCCTGACATATTGCATAATTTATGCAGCAGCATATAAGACATTTTTGGACTCACCTTGTTCTGCTGTGCTCACTTTAACAGGAAGGTGGCACGGCGATCCTTCTTGCGGCCAAATTTCTCAAAGTTTGGCATTCTATGGATATGTGGTGCTTTCAAAATAACTGGGAACTCGGGGAATCTTCAGGCTGGGGCTCAAGAAAGAGGCCTGAGTTCCCGACTTGGAATTCCGAGTTGGATGACCGCACAGAAAGCGCTGAGCTAAGCTGAAACACCTGTATTTTGGAGCTGCCTTAATCAAGAAAGCAAGAAAGACACCATGTTTGTATACGGCTTTATTCACTAAATACATTTGTGTTTGCAAACTGAAATGTGAGACGAATTAATGCCAAAATAACATACAAATCAGGAAACAGAAAACAAACAAAAAAAAATGGTTTGTTTGTAGCTAAACAGTTGGGGCCATGAATGACGGGTCGCCACTGCATAGCAGGTTAGGAGAACTTACGCAGAAGGTTAGGAGAGTTAACGTAGCAGGTTGGAAGTGGTTGAAAATGCAAATTAATTTCCATGAAGATTAACTTATTGATAGCTTTGTATGTCCTGTGCACAGTGTCTTCACCATAGATTTGGTTCTCACAAAACAGCCACAACAGGGTTTCCATCAGTTTTCATATGGTCGATTTTTCTTCATTTTGATATTCTTTGCTTGCCATACTCTGACGTATTACGTGAGCGACACTGACAGACCGGATAGCAAGCTATGGTGAGCCAGCAGTTTCTCGAAATCAATATTTCTAGAATTTTAAAGGATTTAATCACTTTATTAACTTCATTTATGATCACATTCTAAACTGTCATATTCTGTTGAATGTCTTTGCTGCATTTTAACTCCAATCTGCCATTTGCAGCCAGTGGAAATATGTTAGCTTGTTAGCTAGCTAGGTATATTGTGGCTAGTAATTTGTTATTGTTTTGAACACCAGCTACTACTGTTACTAGTTAAGTGCGTTTTGAGTGTATCTTCACTGTGTGTCCGATATGTTATTTACTATTTGACAGGGTCAAAGTCAGAGTGGAGGACATGGACCCGGCGGAGGAAAAAAAGACGACAAGGTAAAACAAGTAACGTTAGCTAATTAGCTACTTTGTCTCAATCTAGTAACTATCTAATGTTGCTAATTACACTGATTGATACACACCAAGCCTTTCTGTTTGATAAGTGGTCACACTGTTCTGTAACTTTTGCTGGACTGTTCAGGATAAGAAGAAGAAATATGAACCACCAATCCCCACCAGGGTTGGGAAGAGGAAGAAGAAGAGTAAGGGACCTGATGCTGCCAGCAAGCTACCTCTTGGTAAGTTAGTTGGGCTACATTTAACCTTCTACTTTAACCTACAGATCTTTTCTACCTACTGATGTTGAATTGTAAACCGCAACAGACTGTTTACAATTTTACAACTGTTTTTTTTTACCTGTTACATACATCTCTTCTTTCTCTCTCTCTCTCCCTCTCTCTCAAAATCAGTAACCCCCCACACACACTGCAGGCTGAAGCTGCTGAAGCAGGAGAGGATCAAAGACTACCTGCTGATGGAGGAGGAGTTTATCAGGAACCAGGAACAGATGAAGCCCCTTGAGGAGAAACAGGAGGTAGTGTACTACAAAATCAATTAAAACGCCTTGGCCTTTATTATTTCCAAAGGGCACTTAATGTGCAGGCAGCATAAACAACCCAGGACCATATGAACAGTATGTAGCCTATCAGTCAAATGTATATCAGTTGATCTCTTTGCATCCCTATAAAACATAACACTATAAAGCCTTCACACTGCACCTTTTTATCTAAATATAAATTAATTCATCCATCCTCTGTTGTCTTGCAGGAGGAGAGGTCGAAGGTAGATGATCTGAGAGGAACCCCCATGTCAGTGGGGAACCTGGAGGAGATCATCGATGACAACCACGCCATCGTTTCTACGTCTGTGGGCTCTGAGCACTATGTCAGCATCCTCTCCTTTGTAGACAAGGACCTGCTGGAGCCAGGCTGCTCCGTCCTTCTCAACCACAAGGTACTGACTGAGTCTGCCATTACTGACAGAGTCTGCCATTAAACTGTGTTTGGCTGTTGCCCTGGCTCTGGCAAAGCATTAATTGAAAAGCTGATATTTACTGTACACTGCCATTAAGTGACGTGTGTGTTCACAGGTCCATGCCGTCATTGGGGTCCTAATGGATGACACTGATCCTCTGGTGACGGTGATGAAGGTGGAGAAGGCCCCACAGGAGACGTACGCTGACATTGGTGGACTGGATAACCAGATCCAGGAAATTAAGGTAGAGAAGTAGAGTACACTGCAAAAGTTAATGTTAATTCTCTACTTAGTCACCGCGTTTCAATGCATAAGACTCCCAATATTTTTCCTAACCACCTATTCTGTATGCTCAATGTAAATGGATACAGCTGGGTCCGTGGCTAGTGTCACTTTAAATTGGAGGACAGAGTCATTGTAATGGCTTATATGGAATGATATCAAACACATGGTAACCATTTCTCCTGATTGACAACTGTACTTGTGGTTCCCTGTGTTCCTCTCAGGAGTCTGTGGAGCTCCCTCTGACCCATCCAGAGTACTATGAAGAGATGGGCATCAAACCACCTAAAGGAGTCATTCTGTATGGCGCACCAGGGACAGGTAAAACAGCTAAAACAAATGTGGACAAAAATGAAGACATAGCAGCATTTGGATATGTCTTTTCTCTGGTCATACTTAAAGGGGTGTTTTCCTGTGCACAGATTAAAGGGGCAATCTGCAGTTGTTGCATTCATTTTCGGAATTATAAATTAATGATATTTTCCCATTGATTCTTGAAGAATATAACTTATAAATGCCTCAACTGTCGTACCCCATCAGAACCCAAAATATGAGCTTTTTTTACTCCAATGTTTGTAAACAAAGGAAACGTTAACTAACACTGTATAGCCTCAACCTGGTTAAAACTATAATTTTGATATCATGTATGGTCAGTCCATCGCTCTGTCTATGAATTTAAGAATGTTTACATTCCTCCAGCCCCATCCTTCAGTTTTTCACCAAAACACTTTTTTATAGTTTCAACTGCTGATTGCCCCTTTAAGCCTAATCCTGGACTAAAAAGCATTTAAAGGGAGATTCTCCATTGAACTTAGTTTGTAGTCCAAAACTACTTCTGGAAACAGCCTCTAAAAGTGCCATAGTTTGACGCTGTTTTTATGGTGCGTTAGGGAAGACCCTACTGGCCAAGGCGGTGGCTAACCAGACGTCAGCAACTTTCCTGCGTGTGGTGGGCTCTGAGCTGATCCAGAAATACCTGGGGGACGGGCCCAAGCTGGTCCGAGAGCTGTTCAGGGTGGCTGAGGAACACGCACCCTCCATCGTCTTCATCGACGAGATCGACGCCATCGGGACTAAAAGGCAAGGCTAGCGGGGTTTTCAGGCCTTGGTCATTGAGGTTGTGTGCAGAGTATGTGTCTTATGTTGTGTTAATCATAATTCTCATGAAACAAATACAGTAGGCTCATTTCATGTTCACAAATGTATAGACTACTGAGGTCATCTGTAGAAATCTGTAGACTACTGAGTTCATAGACAAATCTATAGACATTATTGCACAAACCCACTTTCCAACCGCCATCTCCCTTTATACAGCAGTTGCCCAGTGTTTTACATTAACCAGGGCTGGCCTAGAGCAAGTAAAACGTTTTTTATTTATTTTGGCATCAAGATGGCATCACAATATCAGCAACTTAATGATTATATAAGGCACACATCTTTACATGTGATGGTACTGAATGGTTATTGTTTCATAGCAGGGGTCTCCAACAGGTCGATTGCGCACTACCAGTAGCTTGCAGCCTACCTATGAGTAGCTTGCCAAACAATTCTGAAAGTACATGGAATTGTCACGTGTTGCCTCCCTCAAACTGTCATAAGCAAATCTCACAAGTATCAGACACCGCAATCTTCCAGCTGCTGTCTAATCGATGCAATATTGACATTATCCCACCCCTGTTTATCGTTTAATTGGATTAAAAAGCAAAACCTAACACAATATCTGCCAATTATATCTGCCTGTGTGGTGCGTGCGTTTGTCTATCACTCAGTGTGTAGCCAGTTGATGTGATAACCATCGAATGGGTTGACAGAAATACTTTCCCCATAGCATTTAATTATGAAGGTTAACTGCAAAGTAGGCTTGCCTGGCAGAAGTATATCATGAGTAAGTATATCATTTGTATTTGTTATTTGCAAACTTTGCCATGAAATGAGCAGCAGCAGCAGAACATAATAATTGATAAACTGGCACATTAGACAGGACATTCCTCACTCGCTAGATGCACAATTGAAGGGGAATTACACTCAAATCGTAACCTTCTCTATGAACAATTTTAAACTGAGAACATAATTTGAGAAAATCTTTTAATTTCATAAAATCTTTCAATTTTATTAAATCTTTACATTTTATAGGGGTCCACCTTAGTTGTTTATTAACCATTATTTTACCAGGTATATTGACAGAGAACAGTGCACTACTTTGAGAGTTGCAGGGGAGAGGATAAGAATGTGCTTATTTGAAAATTAGAAAATAAAGTAGTAACTCTCATGCTAGAAAAGGTTGGAGACCCCTGTTTTATAGTATTGCTTTAATTTACAGTAATAGAATTGACAAAATTACTGTAGAAAAGTAAATGAGCCTGGCCATCAGCGGTAGAAAAGTAACACAGCTGCCTCAAGCATGTCTTTTGATACACTCCAGCCTTTATGGGTCCCATAGCCATGCCAGGCAAAGGAGGTGAAGTCCCCACACTGTTTTGGGGCCGCCTCAGGGAAATGCCCACCACCACCAATACAGTACGCATCAACCTGACTGCCTTTGGGTTTGGTCCCGGAGCAAATGGCCATGGCTGCCCGTTCCCTATTAATTGCTCTGAAACTGATGAAGCCTGGTTCAAACTCCCTTTGAGAGTAAGGGCCGTAAAACGCTTTGGTGGTCTCTTTGTTCCCATGGTCATAAACTATGGGAATCGAGGGTCCATTGTTGGACAAAGGTGCCCCAACGTTGTACTTCACTGGGTACATGTGGTAGAGTTGATACAGGTTTCCCCCGTATTGGCTCAGGAAGTGTGTCTCGGTGTGGTAGCGCAGGATGGCGGTGGGGTTCCAGTCTTTCATCGGTTTATTGTTGGGAATGTGCCACACCGACATGTCTTGTGCCTTGATGTCATAGTAGCCAGGATTCTTGTAATCGTCAGCAGTGGCGCCTTCAGCTGTTCCGAAAGTGTTCATGTTGACCCAGTTGCCATCCCCATCTGGCAGAAGGGGGTTGCTGCCCTGCTGGCTTGTCCAACGGTCACCCAGCGTGCACTTCCCATAGATGTTGTTCTCGTGTACGCTCGCCACCAACGTCCAGCCGCCGCCATCTGTGGTCATGTCGCAGAAGGTCTGGTACACCACCCCGTTCTCTGTGGTCAGGTAGTACAGACCGTCCTCAAATTCAAAATAGTGCGCCTTTATTTCCTGGCAGCTTCTGGCGACGTAAAGGGACCTATCCCTTAGTAACTTCTCTCTCTTGGAAACTTCTGGATCCTTACCCAGAAGTGAAGGGTTTGAATATGATGCGTGTTGCGCAGTCAGGAGGGGGATCATCAGCAGAAGAGAACAGTACATCATGTCTGCCGAAGGCTGGACCGGACTCCGAGATGACACTAGGCAGGGCTTCAAGTCGGGAAGGTTTATTTAGCCGTTCTTGGTCAACACAGCAATTACTTGTCAATACAAATGCTTGTTTGTCAGCTTCTGGAGACACTCGAGAGGCACACTCAGCTTATGAGCCAATATTTATACTCTGGGTTCAGTGATGAGTTGTACTTGTTGCACGCTAATAGGTCTGTTTCGTTAACCACAAACGAATTGGCTCAAACCGGGTGCAAAGCCGTCTGCATCATTAACATTGGTGACAATTATAGAGTGAAAAGGCAATATTGTAGCTTGCAAAACAGAAACCACAAAACTGTAACCATGCCCTCCCCACCCTCGTTTTTCTTGAGTAAGACCTTGTTGAGCACCCCTCCTATTTTCCTGGTTGCTGAATCACGGAGACCTACCAACACCCACATTTCCATGGTATTTGATAAGGTCATCAACAAACTTAAAATTGATTAAGCAATAAGGCCCGAGGGGTGTCGTATAAGGCCAATATATCACGGCTATATCAAGGGCTTTTCTTAGGCACAATGCTGTTGTTGATATCTGGGATAAAAATTGCTACTTAAGTACTACGTTTGCCTATTCCAAAATAACAAGGAAACAATGCTTACTCAACCAATATTTGCCTATTGGCAAATATGTTCTTGGGCTATTGTACAAACTCAGTGGCGTTATTAGTGTCCTCATTAAGGTTGGAGGTTCAGTCCCCGCTGGAGTCATACCAAAGACTCTAATGCCTCTCTGTATAGCACTCAGCGTTAGCGTCCTGTCCAGGGAGTGTACTGGTAGGCCGACATTAATTTGCCTCTCGCTACTGAAACGGGAGATAGGCCAGGAGCTTAAAGGTCGTTCTGGCTCGGACAAGGCTTACTTACTTTACTATTGCTTAATGATTGAATTATCAGTACAGTGGACACAATGTACTGTGTTTTGTATCCTTCATTGTGTAAAGGAGGTAATCTCTACAATAGTCTGCATCATTTACATCGGGGACAGTTATGGAGAGAAAGGGAACATAGCTTGCAAAACAGAAACCGCAAAACAGGAACTATGCCCTCCCCACCCTCGTCTTTTGACCGTTGTCCCTGTGTTCACCTCGTTATTTAGCAATAATAAGTACACGTGTTCTGCTAATAGGGCCCACCCTCGACCCAGGCACAATCCTCTGCTTGTTCCCTTCACTGCTGTACCAAGGTTTCAATGAGTATCTGTTGAACAATTGCTCAGATAAAGAATTTTGTTTTAAGAGTAATACAAAATCTAAAAAAGATAGGGGTTCAAATTATTGGCACCCCTGTTTTCAATATTCCAGCACCCTCCCCTTGCGACACTAAGCATTTTTCTAAAATGTTTTATGAGATTGGAGAACACATTATTGTTATTGTCTTGCTGGAAGATCCACTTGCGGCTAAGTGTCAGCCTCCTGGCAGAGGCAACCAGGTTTTTTGCTAAAATGTCCCAGTACTTGGTAAAGTTCATGATACCGTTGACCTTAAAAAGGGCAACAGGACCAGTGGAAGATATGTTTTATTACCTGTTAAACAAACTCTTGTATTAGTATAAAATAATATAATTTCCCAGTTTTTTGGGGGGCATACAACATAGCTCAGTATTTGTATTTATTTTATACAGTATTATTTTGCTCACCTTTATCAAGGGTGCCAGTAATTATAATTATGGAGTTTTTCTTAAATATATTTTTTTGTGTGTTGTCATTATTGTTGAGCAGTCCTTATTTTCCTGGTTGCTGAATCATGGAGACCTACAGTGCCTTCAGAAAGTATTTACATCCCTTGACTTTTTCCACATGTTGTGTTACAGCCTGAATTTAAAATTGTTTCCGTTTACATTTTGTGCCCCTGATCTACACACAATACCCCATAATGTCAAAATGGAGTTATGTTTTTAGAAATGTTTACAAATTAACTAAAAATGTATAGCTGAAATGCTTTTCAGTCAATAAGTATTCACCCCTTTTGTTAACGCAAGCATAAATAACTTAAAAAATGTGCTTAACAAGTCACATAATAAGTTGCATGGACTAATAGTGTTTAATATGATTTTTGAATGACTACCCCATCTCTGTACCCCCACACGTAAGATCCCTCAATCGATCAGTGAATTTCAAGCACAGATTCAACCACAAAGACCAGGGAGTTTTTCCAATGGTTCGCAAAGAATTGCACCCATTGGTAGATGGCAATGTGGCAAAGAAATACATTTTTTGTCCTGAATACAGTGTTGTTTGTGGCAAATCCAACACAAGACATCACTGAGTACCACTCTTCATATTTTCAAGCATGGTTGTGACTGCATCATGTTATGGCTATGCTTGTCATCGGCAAGGACTAGGGAGTTTTTTAGGATAAAAATAAACAGGTGGTTCCGTCTTTTTTCCAACAGACACTGGGAGACAAATTCACAGCCTAAAACACAAGGTGTATTAGTTTTGACTTAAATTGTCTCAAATCTATGGTAAGACTTGAAAATGGCTGTCTAGTAATGATCAACAACCAACTTGACAGAGTTTGAAGAATTTTAGAATAATGGGCAAATATTGCACAATCCAGGTGTGCAAAGCTCTTAGAGACTTGCCCAGAAAGACTCTGTAATCGGTGCCAAAGGTGATTCTAGCGGGTATTGACTCGGGGTGGAATACTTATCTAATCAAGATGTATTGGTGTTTTTTATTTCCTTTTTTTATTTGTATTTTTTTGTAGATCATTGACACACAATTACAATTAAATTCATTTTAATCACACTTTTTAACACAGTGTGGAAAAGGTCAAGGGGTGAATCATTTCTGAAGGCACTGTATGTGATAAATTGTGACTTGTCCTCACCCAAATTTCCATGGTATTGGTTGCTTACTCAACCAATATTTGCCCATAGAGTATCTGACTTGAGATTGGACTTGAATCCCCGGTCGAGTCATACCAAAACCCTGATGCCTCTCTGTATGTCCAGAGAGTGTACTGGTAGCCCGACATAAAGTTGCCTCTCGCTACAGAAACAGGTGGTAGGCTCCTGCACTAAGGGCCGTTCTGGCTTGGACAAGGCTAACTTCCAGTGCCTTCGGAAAGTATTCAGACCCCTTGACTTTTTGTTACGTTATGGCCTTATTCTATATTGTTTTTTTCCCTCAATCTACATACAATACCCCATTATGACAAGGCAAAAACAGGTTTTTAGGTATATAATTTACATAAGTATTCAGACCCTTTACTCAGTACTTTACTGAAGCACCTTTGGCAGAGATTACAGCATCAAGTCTTCTTGGGTATGACGCTACAAGCTTGGCACACCTGTATTTTTCCCCATTCTTCTCTGCAGATCCTCTCAAGCTCTGTCAGGTTGGATGGGGAGCGTTGATGCACAGCTATTTTCAGGTCTCTCGAAAGATGTTAGATCGGGTTCAAGTCCCGGCTCTGGTTGGGCCAATCAAGGACATTGAGAGACTTGTCCCTGCATTGTCTGTGTGCTTAGGGTCATTGTCCTGTTGGAAGGTAACCTTCGCCCCAGTCTGAGGTCCTGAGCAGGTTTTCATCAAGGATCTCTCTGTACTTTGCTCTGTTAATCTTTGCCTTGACCCTGACTACTCTCCCAGTCCCTGCCGCTGAAAGACTTCCCTACAGCATGATGCTGCCACCACAATGTTTCACCGTAGGGATGGTGCCAGGTTTCCTCCAGACTTGACGCTTGGCATTCAGGCCAAAGAGTTCAATCTTGGTTTCATCAGACCAGAGAATCTTGTTTCTCAAGGTCTGAGAGTCCTTTAGGTGCCTTTTGGTAAACTCCAAGAGGGCTGTCATGTGCCTTTTACTGAGGAGTGCCTTCCGTCTGGCCACTCTACCATAAAGGCCTGATTGGTGGAGTGCTGCAGAGATGGTTGTACTTCTGGAAGGTTCTCCCATCTCCTCCCTCACCAAGGCCCTTCTCCCCCGATTGCTCAGTTTGGCCGGGTGGCCAAAAAATAGTACCAGCAAAATACGTCTCAACGTCAACAGTGAAGAGGCGACTCCGGAATGCTGGCCTTCTAGGCAGAGTTGCAAAGAAAAAGCCATATCTTCCTCTGTCCAGTGTCTGTGTTCTTTTGTCCATCTTAATCTTTTATTTTTATTGGCCAGTCGGAGATATGGCTTTTTCTTTGCAACTCTGCCCAGAAGGCCAGCATCCCGGAGTCGACTCTTCACTGTTGACGTTGAGACTGGTGTTTGCGGGTACTATTTAATGAAGCTGCCAGTTGAGGACTTGTGAGGCATCTGTTTCTCAAACTAGACACTCTAATGTACTTGTCCTCTTGCTCAGTTGTGCACTGGGGCCTCCCACTCCTCTTTCTATTCTGGTTAGAGCCAGTTTGTGCTGTTCTGTGAAGGGAGTAGTACACAGCGTTGTACAAGATCTTCAGTTTCCTGGCAAATTCTCACATGGAATATATAGCCTTAATTTCTCAGAACAAGAATAGACTGACGAGTTTCAGAAGAAAGTTCTGTGTTTCTGGCCATTTTGAGCCTGTAATCGAACCCACAAATGCTGATGCTCCAGATACTCAACTAGTCTAAAGAAGGTCCGTTTTATTGCTTCTTTAATCAGCACAACAGTTTTCAGCTGTGCTAACATAATTGCAAAAGGGTTTTCTAATGATCAATTAGCCTTTTTAAAATTATAAACTTGGATTAGCTAACACAAGGTGCCATTGGAACACAGGAGTGATGGTTGCTGATAATGGGCCTCTGTACGCCTATTTAATTTGTTAGATCATGTAGTAGCCTAAACCTATTGATGTTACATTGAGCTTGGTGAATGGAATATGAATGACAGTCATCCAATATGCTGTAATAGAAAAGGCCATGCTCATAAAAAAAATTAAACGGCACCGACCGCCATTGGATTACAGTACTGTTTTGTATACCTCAATGAACCTCCATGTATAGAAGGTAATCTCTACAATAGTATTGTGTGTCTCAGTGGTTGAGGGTGTGAGTACCGTGTGTCCTCTGCAGGTATGACTCTAACTCGGGAGGAGAGCGGGAGATCCAGAGGACTTTGCTGGAGCTGCTTAACCAGCTGGATGGCTTTGACTCCAGAGGCGATGTCAAGGTCATTATGGCCACCAACAGGATAGAGACCCTGGACCCTGCACTCATCAGACCAGGTACCCAATAACATTATTATTATTATACGACCTAAATGAATCCTGACCTTGAGCAAGTAATGATTGGAGACAGAGTATTTTATGTGATTGCCCCAAGGAGCTTGTCCTCTGATTTGGTTTATCTTCTTCTTCCCCCCCAGGCCGTATTGACCGTAAAATAGAGTTCCCCCTGCCCGATGAGAAGACCAAGCGAAGGATCTTCCAGATCCACACCAGCAGGATGACTGTGGCAGACGATGTGACCCTGGACGAACTGATCCTGGCCAAGGATGACCTCTCTGGAGCTGACATCAAGGTGCAGTACTGACGTTACAGCAACCAGCTGGGACATAGTAATTAGACTAACTGTGAAAATGCAGCCTAGACTGTATGCCCCTTTAACTTTAACCTTCTGGTTTTGCTGCCATTCTGTGGCACCTTAAATAATAACTTATTTATTTTACCTCAGGCCATTTGTACAGAGGCAGGGCTGATGGCTCTGAGAGAGCGCAGGATGAAGGTGACGAATGAGGACTTTAAGAAGTCGAAGGAGAACGTGTTGTACAAGAAACAGGAAGGGACACCAGAAGGACTATACCTCTAACCACAGGGGCGGAACACCCTATTCTTTCACTTACTGCTTCGAAACTGTTATCGCCTAGTCAAACTTTTCATACGTGTTCATTGTATAGTTGGGACTAGATGTAGCCAGCTGTTTGGTATTCAATTCTGCAGCTATTGAATAAAAGTTGGCTTTCTGAACAAATGAACAATCTTGTGTTATGGTCTTATCACCTCTTGAAGTACAATAATAGCAACAAAAAAAACATTTTGGAAACATTGTTTTTTCAAGCATGGTAAATTCTTGTTTTAATATTTGATTACAGCAACAAGTTAGAATCCATGTTATGAAATCAACCAATTACAATATTTCCATAATGTGTAACTGTGACTATTGTTTCAATCAGGGAACGAGATAACTGGACAACAACTTTGCATATAAATGACAACTAAAAACAAAACATGAAGAGAGAATAAATCTACTACAACCAACAAAGATTTTAAAGTACGATGTCACATAACAAAGTAGGTCATGGTAGCTTCTTGCTGTTCCAGGTGGTTGTCCTGCCCCTGAACCTGTATTTAAAAAAAGGAGATACAGAGTTCAGATTAATGCAGCAATTTACTGTATAAGTAATTGTTTCTTCCCAGCGACTATACCTCAATGACGTCAAACTGGAATCTCCTCCTCTCCAGCAGAGCTTTCCTTCGTACCACCACCTGACAATAGTGATGGACAGAGAGAGAGCGTTAGCAGTTGTGACGTGAGGGTAGCAGTGGTACTGAACTGAATCTAGTGTACAAGTAGTTTTGCTCTTAGACTCACAGACACAGAAACACCAATAATAATGGCCAGAGCAATGATGAGGATGAGGGCAGCAAAGCCTGGATTGATGGTCATCATGTCCATGTATGGGTGGTCATAGTGAAAGAATAGGACCTTGACAGAGTCTCTCGCCACCTCTAGTCTCCGGCCGTCCACCTCAAACCCAAACTTGTTGCTTTTCAACTAGACAGGATGGCAAAAAAGTTACATTTCACTGCATAGTTAAAGCAAAATATTAGCACCAGGCATGTCAGATTGAACAGACCTTTATACAAAAAACCTTTCCTTTTGAATTATTTCTGATATGGAGCCCTTGGCATCCCGAGTGGCGCAGCGGTCTAAGGCACTGCATCGCAGTGCTAAAGGCGTCACTACAGATCCGTGTTCGATCCTGGGCTGTGTCGCAGCCGGCTGCGACCGGGAGACCCATGAGGCCCAGCGTCATTAGGGGAGGGTTTGGCTAGCTGGGATGTCCTTGTCCCATCGCGCTCTAGCGACTCCTTGTGGCAGCCGGGCGCATGCACGCTGACTTCGGTCGCCAGCTGTATGGCGTTTCCTCCGACACATTGGTGCGGCTGGCTTCCGAGTTAAGCGGGCATGTGTCAAGAAGCAGTGCGGCCTGGCGGGGTCGTGTTTCGGAGGACGCATGGCTCTCGACCTTCGCCTCTCCCCAGTCCGTACGGGAGTTGCAGCGATGGGACAAGACTAACTACCAATTGGGGAGAAAAAGGGTTAAATAAAAAGATGGAGCCCTTGAATAAAAGAGATATTCAATGACTTTAGAAGCAAACAGAGCCTTTTTGAAGGGTCTGAAAGCAGATAGAGCTCTTACAATAAAATGTCTCACATCTCTCTCAATGTAGTAGGCCACAGTTGCTATGTCCACTGGCTCTTTGTCTGTCCTGTTGTCAGTCAGGCGGATGGACACTACCTGGTACAGCTCCCGCACCTGAGGAGGGGGCCGACCAGCACAGATAACACATTCATAAAGACAGATCTCTCTTACACTCAATCTCAAACGATAATCTACAGTGGGGAGAACATGTATTTGATACACTGCCGATTTTGCAGGTTTTCCCACTTACAAAGCATGTAGAAGTCTGTAATTATTATCATAGGTACTCTTCAACTGTGAGTGACGGAATCTAAAACAAAAATCCAGAAAATCACATTGTATGATTTTTAAGTAATTAATTTGCATTTTATTGCATGACATAAGTATTTGATACACCAGAAAAGCAGAACTTAATATTTGGTACAGAAACCTTTGTTTGCAATTACAGATATCATCTGTTTCCTGTAGTTCTTGACCAGGTTTGCACACACTGCAGCAGGGATTTTGGCCCACTCCTCCATACAGATCCTTCAGGTTTCGGGGCTGTCGCTGGGCAATACAGACTTTCAGCTCCCTCCAAAGATTTTCTATTGGGTTCAGGTCTGGAGACTGGCTAGGCCACTCCAGGACCTTGAGATGCTTCTTACGGAGCCACTCCTTAGGTTGCCCTGGCTGTGTGTTTTGGGTCGTTGTCATGCTGGAAGACCCAGCCACGACCCATCTTCAATTCTATTACTGAGGGAAGGAGGTTGTTGGCCAAGATCTCGCGATACATGGCCCCATCCATCCTCCCCTCAATACGGTGCAGTCATCCTGTCCCCTTTGCAGAAAAGCATCCCCAAAGAATGATGTTTCCACCTCCATGCTTCACGGTTGGGATGGTGTTCTTGGGGTTGTACTCATCCTTCTTCTTCCTCCAAACACGGCGAGTGGAGTTTAGACCAAAAAGCTCTATTTTTGTCTCATCAGGCCACATGACCTTCTCCCATTCCTCCTCTGGATCATCCAGATGGTCATTGACAAATTTTAGACGGGCCTGGACATGCGCTGGCTTGAGCAGGGGGACCTTGCGTGCGCTGCAGGATTTGAATCCATGACGGCGTAGTGTGTTACTAATGGTTTTCTTTGAGACTGTGGTCCCAGCTCTCTTCAGGTCATTGACCAGGTCCTGCCTTGTAGTTCTGGGCTGATCCCTCACCTTCCTCATGATCATTGATGCCCCACGAGGTGAGATCTTGCATGGTGCCCCAGACCGAGGGAGATTGACCGTCATCTTGAACTTCTTCCATTTTCTAATAATTGCGCCAACAGCTGTTGCCTTCTCACCAAGCTGCTTGCCTATTGTCCTGTAGCCCATCCCAGCCTTGTGCAGGTCTACAATTGTATCCCTGATGTCCTTACACAGCTCTCTGGTCTTGGCCATTGTGGAGAGGTTGGAGTCTGTTTGATTGAGTGTGTGGACAGGTGTCTTTTATACAGGTAACGAGTTCAAACAGGTGCAGTAATAGGTAATGAGTGGAGAACAGGAGGGCTTCTTAAAGAAAAACTAACAGGTCTGTGAGAGCCGGAATTCTTACTGGTTGGTAGGTGATCAAATACTTATGTCATGCAATAAAATGCTAATTAATTATAAAAAAATCATACAATGTGATTTTCTGAATTTTTGTTTTAGATTCCGTCTCTCACAGTTGAAGTGTACCTATGATAAAAATTACAGACCTCTACATGCTTTGTAAGTAGGAAAACCTGCAAAATCGGCAGTGTATCAAATACTTGTTCTCCCCACTGTATGAGGAAACATGCCTGCTTACTTACAGTTACGTCTAAGATCTGTGTTTTATCCGGTGTATATTCCCTGTCCAGCTTCAATACCAACTGCCTGAAACAAAAATGGTGCCGTGGCAACTTTTCAATAAAATTGTTATTTAATAAAAAATGCATATCAATGGCTTACTACAGAGGAAGGACGCATACCTTCGTATCTCATCCATGGTTTTTGCAACAGGTGTGACCGTCATTTTAAATGTGAATTGAATATCAATGACACTACAAATGAAAGAGAGTACATATAATAATTGTTCACTTAGCATATATTTTACAAACTTAATAATAATAATACATATTAATAATAAAATATATTTTTCTTCATGATTTTACTCACTGGACTGTGACCAGCCTGTCACATTTGAGGGGGTCATGTGTCTTTTCAGAGACTGGGACTCCAGCCTTGTTAACACACCAGCATAGGTTGGTGTCCTCCTCTCTGCACTGTTTAGGTCTGAACATTCCAGCTCCATCACAGTCTGGGTGGTACTTTGTCCCTGAACTCCCCGCAGGTAACATGGTCCCCGTCCTGTGCTTGCTCAACATCTCCAGGTGTATTAGACGACACTTGGGAGTCACTGAAGTTCAATAACATGAGATATTTCCAATTTCATTCCAAACGTACTTACTCAGGTCCCCCAGAGGAGATATCAGATATACATATCCTACAGAGTAATGTGTGTTGATATAAACAAAGGAAACCAATGACCAGTTAATGTATGCCTACATGTCTAAAATCATACTGATATACAAGGCAAATCCTACTGCAGATAAGAGATATGAGCCAATACTATAGAAGGTGGTCTCTCACTTACACTGGGTGCAGTCGACAGTGATGTTGTCATAGCCTCGGAACACAGGTTCACAGGTGCCACAGCGGTTGACATGGCAGGTGACATACTGGTTGTGATGACATACAGCTCCTCCACACACTGCGTCAACCTCACAGTCTTCCCGGACCGGAAATGCATCATCATTACATTCTTTATCTGTGTAAGATATAAAGGACATCAGGAATGGAAGTTATTTTCAAATATATAAGATAAAAGTTCTGTTGATCTGCTTTCAGGAAAAAATGTAAATACAGCTTTTAGAAACAACTATAGGATCAGCAATACTACATGATATCCATGTTACCATTTATTTCACTAATGAAATTCTACATCACCATAGCATAGCCTGAGTAGTATGTATCAAGTAGAAATGTAGCATATAGTAAGTAGCATGTAGAAGGAGAGGCCAATCCAGTAAACTCAGAGGGACATTATAATAGTTTAAAGGTCAGCAGAAGTGTCATACTCACCTGAGACAGCCAGAGTGGATGCTTTACTTCTCTGAAGGATAAGCAGTAATGAGACTATATAAAGCTTCTCTACCCTCATGTCTGTGTTTTCCTCTCTCCGTCCCTCCTGACTCTAACGTGTACACTCAGGTGTGCTCCGTTCCACACCATTAAGCTGTGATGTCGTTATTCCGCAGGAAATGCACACAAGCATCCCTCGGGATTAACAATGTGTGAAAGGCTTGGAGCTTATTTTTAAATAAAGGTTGACAGACCAGCGTTAGGAAAGAAAAACCTTAATTTGAAATGATCACAGTAATCACAGTAAAGTCCTTGACATAAAAATAGATATTAAATCCATCAAAATATGGACATTTTTTAATTAACACATAATACAGTGCATGTGTAACATAATTTATTCACACATCTGTTTGAAAAGTAAAATTCTATTTTTCCTGAGGACACTTGGTTGTTCTATTGGTCAGTGCACAACTTATGTGACCAAAACACACCAAAGAGCTACTGGTGCCGTTTCATCATTTCATCTCACTGTGCTCACCTTGGCCCATGGGACGTCCTGGAGAGCCTTGTAGAAGATCCCTCTTCCCTTCTCCACTTTCCCTTCTGACACCTACAGAACACAACAAAACACCAGACGTCAGCTTCAGCCATGCTTCCAATGCTCCTTCATCATTCGGCTAATGGAATGAACAGAGGTTCTGATAACTGGATAATGATTTAGGGGTATATTTTACCAGGAAGTTCATGTACATCCTCCACAGCAACGGACAGTGGACCCCGTGCTCTGTTGCTATGGCGTTCTCAAACAGCGAGTGGATACGGTTGCTTAGGCCGTTCTCTGGAAGGGTGGAGGTGTTGCCATGGCAACCAGACCTGCCAAGAACAAAGCAATAACAACTCATGAAAAAACTTCCAGTTAGTTAACCAAATTAACTTCTAAATTAACAATCTAAATGTGAGCTACTACAGACTAGTACTATCTCTTTGTGTGTGTGTGTGTTCTGTTATTGACATTATTTGATTAATTTATACTGACTAAAGTCTTCTCAGTGTTCTCAGAGTCCACTAGCTGCTTCCTCTGCTGCTCTGCACTGATGGCGAACAGGCGTGGCACGACACTGGCACTAGCCTTGGTCACGCTTTGGATGAAGCGGCGAGCCCTGCCGGCGCTGTGGTAGCGGTTCTCCACATGCACATAGAGCTGCCCCAGGGGGACACTTGAGGAAAAGCAGGCTAGCGCTGAGGTCAGCGCCAGTCTGAGATGGTTGAGTGGGTACACGCTGGTGCTGGTGTGGTAGCGCAGCAGTGCCGCCTGCTGGACAGCCAGGGCCTCACACTCTGAGGCAGCAGAGATCTGTGTGTCACTGTTAGCCTCGCTGCTAGCTGACCCCTGGGCTGACATACTGGGGCGTTGCTCCAGCCTCTCCCTGGCCAGGCTGTAGACTGCATCTGCAGCATCAACCCCCACAGTCAGGTACTGGAACAGGGCATAACACCCCACTAGCCCTTTGACCTGCCTGGGCTTCTTGGAGTGTCCCTGCCCTGAGGCCCCCTCTTCCATCCCAGGCAGGGAGCTCACCACAGCCTGCTCATATGCCTTCCTGGCCTTCAGAACGGCCACTGGAGCCAACTGTCCAGTGAAGGGGGCATACGAACTACCCTCTGCTAGCTTGGTGAGGATATAGACCGCTGGTGAAGACAAGGCGGTCGTGACAGTCTTCCCTGCCACTGCTCCGCCCATACCCCCTCGCCAGGCCTCCTCCACCTCCAGCTGAGCGTAGAGCAGGCAGAGGTCACATAGAGCAGGGTCTGCCAGCCCCCCTGCCACGCCCAGACCCAGGGCTGTGTCAAACACCTTGTGGGCCTCGTCCAGATTCCCTAGCAGCCACTCCAGGTGGGCGTACTCCCTCCACAGGCTCAGCCGGCCCCGGTTCTCTGGCTCCTTCAGCAGGCGCTTGGCCAGGCGCTTGATCCTCTTCCCCTGGGCTTTCACACGCTTCTTGTTTCTACCACGCACATACCTCAGCACCTTCATGTTACATACAGAGCGAAGGAGAAGGGACACAGAGAGACATGAGCATTACTGGGAGAATCTCAGTGGAGAATGAGAGGGGGAAGGACACATAGTTTGGCATGAAAAAGGACTGAAGATATGTACATTTACAATTACTTTTTAATTCCTTCACGATTGGAGAAAGCCTTTCAAACCAAAGGAGTTTGGCTGAGCATATGCTTGCCTGACTCTAAAGCTTGTAGCTTGGTTAACCTGGCTTTACCTTTAGCTTCTCATACTGGATCCAGTGCAGTGAGAGGACAGCTCTCTCCTGAGTAGAGAACAGAGGCAGAACCATCTGGAACACGTTCTCTAGAAACTCCTCCCCCTGCTTGCACAGCCCAGCCCCCCTCTTGGTGCCCTGCAGGGAAGTCATTTGACCCACGGGGCTGACCCCAAGGACAGGAAGGTCGTAGGTTGTCAGAGGTGAGTCAGGGTCATGAACGTCTCCCAGCAGAGCCAGGTCATCCAACAGCAGGCTCCAGGAAGGGGTGCTATAACAGGAAGTGTCAGCAGGAAGACCCAGGAAGTGCAAGAAAGACAGAAGAAGACGCAGCTGGAGGTCTGAGCGGACCAGCCGGATCATAGACGGAGCGATGTCATCAAACAGGACCTACAAAGAGTACACACAAACACACAGAGGCAAGTGGTAAGACATACTATGCATTCAGAAAGTATTCAGACCCTTTGACATTTTCCACATTGTGTTACGTTACAGCCTTAGTCTAAAATATATTTTAAAAAATTCCTCTTCAATCTACACACAATACCCCCTAATGCCAAAGCAAAAACAGTTTTTTAGAAATGTTTGCAAATGTATTAAACTTCAAAAGAAATACCTTATTTACATTAGTATTCAGACCCTTTGCTATGAGACTCAAAATTGAGCTCAGGTGCATCCTGTTTCCATTGATCATCCTTGAGATGTTTCTACAGCTTGATTGGAGTCCACCTGTGGCAAATTCAATTGATTGGACATGATTTGGAAAGGCACACACCTGTCTATATACAGTGGGGAGAACAAGTATTTGATACACTGCCGATTTTGCAGGTTATCCTACTTACAACGCATGTAGAGGTCTGTAATTTTTATCATAGGTACACTTCAACTGTGAGAGACGGAATCTAAAACAAAAATCCAGAAAATCACATTGTATGATTTTTAAATAATTAATTTGCATTTTATTGCATGACATAAGTATTTGATCACCTACCAACCAGTAAGAATTCCGTCTCTCACAGACATGTTAGTTTTTCTTTAAGAAGCCCTCCTGTTCTCCACTCATTAGCTGTATTAACTGCACCTGTTTGAACTTGTTACCTGTATAAAAGACACCTGTCCACACACTCAATCAAACAGACTCCAACCTCTCCACAATGGCCAAGACCAGAGAGCTGTGTAAGGACATCAGGGA
Source organism: Thymallus thymallus (assembly GCA_023634145.1). Lineage (NCBI taxonomy): Eukaryota > Metazoa > Chordata > Actinopteri > Salmoniformes > Salmonidae > Thymallus > Thymallus thymallus. The sequence continues at coordinate 24,293,647 of CM042406.1, forward strand.
TAAAATTGTAGACCTGCACAAGGCTGGGATGGGCTACAGGACAATAGGCAAGCAGCTTGGTGAGAAGGCAACAACTGTTGGCGCAATTATTAGAAAATGGAAGAAGTTCAAGATGACGGTCAATCTCCCTCGGTCTAGGGCACCATGCAAGATCTCACCTCGTGGGGCATCAATTATCATGAGGAAGGTGAGGGATCAGCCCAGAACTACACGGCAGGACCTGGTCAATGACCTGAAGAGAGCTGGGACCACAGTCTCAAAGAAAACCATTAGTAACACACTACGCCGTCATGGATTAAAATCCTGCAGCGCACGCAAGGTCCCCCTGCTCAAGCCAGCGCATGTCCAGGCCCGTCTGAAGTTTGCCAATGACCATCTGGATGATCCAGAGGAGGAATGGGAGAAGGTCATGTGGTCTGATGAGACAAAAATAGAGCTTTTTGGTCTAAACTCCACTCGCCGTGTTTGGAGGAAGAAGAAGGATGAGTACAACCCCAAGAACACCATCCCAACCGTGAAGCATGGAGGTGGAAACATCATTCTTTGGGGATGCTTTTCTGCAAAGGGGACAGGACGACTGCACCGTATTGAGGGGAGGATGGATGGGGCCATGTATCGCGAGATCTTGGCCAACAACCTCCTTCCCTCAGTAAGAGCATTGAAGATGGGTCGTGGCTGGGTCTTCCAGCATGACAACGACCCGAAACACACAGCCAGGGCAACTAAGGAGTGGCTCCGTAAGAAGCATCTCAAGGTCCTGGAGTGGCCTAGCCAGTCTCCAGACCTGAACCCAATAGAAAATCTTTGGAGGGAGCTGAAAATCCGTATTGCCCAGCGACAGCCCCGAAACCTGAAGTATCTGTATGGAGGAGTGGGCCAAAATCCTGCTGCTGCTGTGTGTGCAAACCTGGTATAGAACTACAGGAAACGTATGATCTCTGTAATTGCACCAAATATTAATTGTACCAAATATTAAGTTCTGCTTTTCTGATGTATCAAATACTTATGTCATGCAATACAATGCAAATAAATTACTTAAAAATCATACAATGTGATTTTATGGATTTTTGTTTTAGATTCCGTCTCTCACAGTTGAAGTGTACCTATGATAAAAATTACAGACCTCTACATGCTTTGTAAGTAGGAAAACCTGCAAAATCGGCAGTGTATCAAATACTTGTTCTCCCCACTGTAAGTCCCACAGCTGACAGTTCACGTCAGAGCAAAAACCAAGCCATGAATTGTCCGTAGAGCTCCAAGACAAGACTGTGTCGAGGCACAGGTCTGGGGAAGACTACCAAAACATTACGCAGCATTGAAGGTCCCCAAGAACACTGTGGCCTCAATCATTCTTAAATAAACGTTTGAAACCACCAAGACTCTTCTTAGAGCTGGCCACCCAGCAAAACTGAGCAATCGGAGGAGAAGGGCCTTGGTCAGGGAGGTGACCAAGAACCTGATGGTCACTCTGACAGAGCTCCAGAGTTCCTCTGTGGAGATGGGAGAACCTTCCAGAAGAATAACCATCTCTGCAGCACTCCACCAATCAGGCCTTTATGGTAGAGTGGCTAGACGGAAGCCACTCCTCAGTAAAAGGTACATGACAGCCCGCTTGGAGTTTGCCAAAAGGCAGCTAAAGGACTCTCAGACCATGAGAAACAAGATTCTCTGATCTGATGAAACTAAGATTGAACTCTTTGGCCTGAATGGAGGAAACCTGGCACCATCCCTATGGTGAAGCATGGTGGTGGCAGCATCATGCTGTGGGGATGTTTTTCAGTGGCAGGGACTGGGAGACTAGTCAGGATCGAGGGAAAGATGAACGGAGAAAAGTACAGAGAGATCCTTAATGAAAACCTGCTCCAGAGCGCTCAGGACCTCAGACTGGGGCGAAGGTTCACCTTCCAACAGGACAACGACCCTAAGCACACAGCCAAGATAACGCAGGAGTGGCTTCGGGACAAGTCTCTGAATGTCCTTGAGTGGCCCAGCCAGAGCCCGGACTTGAACCCGATCTAACATCTCTTGAGAGACCTGAAAATAGCTGTGCAGCGACACTCCCCATCCAACCTGACAGAGCTTGAGAGGATCTGCAGAGAAGAATGGGAGAAACTCCCCAAAAACAAAAGCTTGTAGCGTCACAGCCAAGAAAACTTGAGGCTATAATCGCTGCCAAAGGTGCTTCAATAAAGTACTCAGTAAAGGGTCTGAATACTTATGTAAATGTGATATACATTTGCAAAAATATCTAAAAACCTATTTTTGCTTTGTCATTATGGGGTATTGTGTGTAGATTGAGGGGGGAAAAATTATTTAATCCATTTTAGAATAAGGCTGTAACGTAACAAAATGTGGAAAAAGTCAAGGGGTCTGAATACTTTCCGAATGCACTGTTAATGGCAACGCTAGGACCCGTTTTTAATGGTAGATATCCCAGTTTTGGCACCACTATCACCAGTGATTACAGCCAATACCTGTCGGTCCGGGTCCTCACAGTCCTCCACCGATTGACCTTTGGTTTTGTCTGGCCTCCACGGCAGCCAATGGATGACCTCGCGTGACGTCTCCACGTCCATCAGATCCTCCACTTGGGCCAGGTCTTATCCTTCACCTCTGATTCCTCCTGATTTTCATCATCTTCATCATCTGTCACACAGAGGTTCCAAAGGTTAAAGGGACACTTGTGGATACCATTTGTATGTCTCTGTGTCCAGTATGAAGAAAGATAGATGTCGTTTCGTGAGCCAATGCTAGCTAGCGTTAGCAGAACCCACAGACTTCCAGGCATTGCGCTAACGCTAGTTAGCAATTGCACTAGCGCTAGTTAGCAACTTCCTTCAAACCCCATGCAGACATAAAAATGGTATCCACAAGTTCATCTGACTCTGGGGAAGTAGATAAAGGGCCTCATTGCCAAAATTGCAAAGTATCCCTTTAACATTACAACACTATGACTTACATCGCCAAAAAGTCCTTATACTATGATGTTACTAGTGTAATTAGTGTTACAGCACAGTAATAAGAGCAACTTCATGTAACGTGTTACCACAGGTTTTAGTATAGCTATAATGTGATTGACCTTGTTCACCGGGTTGGAGCCAGCCTCCTCTCTCCTGCTGCGTCATCCAGGCTCTCCACCCCCTGGCCCCCCTCTCCCCGACACGGGGCTCCCCACTGTCCCAGAAGGGCTCAAAGAACTCCACCTGGGGGACCACAAAGGGAAAAGGTCAATGGTATGGGTTTAATACAATACAAAACAGATATTTATATCAATCAATTCCTCAATAACACAGTAATTAACACTAAGCACAATCCCAGAGTGGGTGGAGGAGTGGGAATGTCGGTTATTTCAACAATGTAATAATTTCATGGGTTGATGGGCAGCTGTCTATGTCTGCGCTGAGGTCAGCAGTTCTCCTCACAGGAAGAACAATATTAGGCTGCACTGTAGTACGGCCTGCAGGACAAGACAGTAACAGGACCATGGCAGAGATGGGACAGCATGTCTCTCTCTGCCATCAACACAATGCTGCTAGTGCATATCTCTGGCTGCCATCAACAGAGTGCTGCAGTGATTAGCAAACCATACCTCCATGGAGAATAGCAGAAACTCATTTGTGTGGAATTAAAGGTGGTACTGTTTAATACTGCACTAATTTCTAGAGAAATTGCTCAGATAATTTTCTAATAATCAGATGATTACAGAGTAAATCCACAGGGAGTCTCTCTCTTCCTCATTAAAGGGGAACTGCACCCGCTGATTTGGTCTACTTTTTTTGGCTCGCTCCTCAAGAAATGCTGGCGGCCGTGACAGAAGCCAGACGTGAGCTGGTTTGGGGGTGTGGTTTGATGTGGGTTTTTCTTGGGTGTGTCCTTGCCACCACCAACAGAACCCAGAACCTTGTCAGAACCTTGCCCGCAGCTGTTTCCCCCAACTCAATCACAACAAAACAATCCTCCTGCAGGCTGAGTTCAATTACTACATGTAGATGTATGGTGAGATGCCAGAGAAAGCTTTGAATGTTTTGAACGTTTTGATAACTTTCAAATGTAGTAACAGATCCATGTAGGAAAAACCACCCTTTACATAATACCATAGAAGTCTTCTGCTTATATAACAATTAGCATATTTCACTGTCATTCCCGGCCGATACAGATACTGTGCATATCTGTATTTTGTCTGGTGGTAATTGGGCTACCTTGGCAAACGTCAGAGTGGTCATACCTTCCTGTGTGATGTCCTGTATACAACAGTTCCCTGATCCTGGTGCATAATACACAAGGTTTCTCTTTCCCCATATTGACTAATACCATTAAATTCAATAATAAAAAGGCAATACAAGTAAACGTTGTCTAGTAAAACTTTTATGCAAAGTGCCAGGTCTCTCTCCATTCAGAGACATGAGTATTGAGCCTGTCTGTCAGTCTGGACATCATCTTGCAAGTCTTTGCGTGCTGGCTCCATACATGTTTCTGTGAACACATAGTCACTGTTCTATTACCAATTGCAGTTAGGATAGGTAATATCTGACACACAAACAGGCACTATGTTGAAGTTTGAACTGGTCAGATAAAACCTACCCAATTATGGTCTCCCCATCGACGACCGTTGGAGAGCAGGCAAGAGGTGAGGCTGGAGGTGAGGTCTTTGCCAGTGCCCCCTTGATGGGCATAGCAGCGTAGATCAGCTCCTGGCCCTTCATCAAAGATAGTGGTCGGTCACACATAAACACACACACAGAGCACTAATTACATTATCAATGGTGGTTATGATTAGGCTGGTGGAACCAACTTGATCGCTGTGTTCACCTTAGATATCACACAATGTGGAGTGAAATAGAATGGTGAACACAGCGATCAGGCTGGTTCCACCAGGCTAGGTTATGCCGTGGACTTTGTATGCGTCTAAGAAGAAAATAAGCAACAAATAATTTATGTCAGTTGACATAAATTATGTTTCACAATTGGGTTATCAAATGTATCAAAGTAATGAAGTGGGTAACCTTCTGTATTTGTACAAATGATGAGCCTGTGAATGCTTTTGCTTCTGACAGGTGAAGGTTGCTGGCCCGATACTTGCCAACATGTGGCTGATGAAGGCCCCCTTTCTGGACTTCTCTATGCTGCATGTTCAGCTGAAAACTGGATCTCTCTCCAACAACTGCAGCAGGCAATCTGATGAGGTGGTGTTGACTGGGAGGGCCTGTGACAGGGTGATATAATAGACAATCTGATGAGGTGGTGTTGACTTGGAGGGCCTGTGACAGGGTGATATAATAGACAATCTGATGAGGTGGTGTTGACTGGGAGGGCCTGTGACAGGGTGATATAATAGACAATCTGATGAGGTGGTGTTGACTGGGAGGGCCTGTGACAGGGTGATATAATAGACAATCTGATGAGGTGGAGTTGACTGGGAGGGCCTGTGACAGGGTGATATAATAGACAATCTGATGAGGTGGTGTTGACTGTGGCAGTGTGATATAATAGACAGCCAAGTGGTAAATTGCATTTTGTTCTAAAGAAAGGACAAAGCTTGTTGCTAATGCCCTTCAAAAACAAAATGACTATCTGCTTGGCTAGGGAATTAGCCTACTTTTTACATAACACACATGACCTGTTGTTGTTGATGAAGCCATCTGTGTCATCAGGGCAGTAAAGGCGTCCGCATGCTTCCCAGGCGAAACAGTTTGTGCATATATTAAGACTACATTTTGTGGCGTTTTTGTTCGTTTTGGACTTCGGTAAGAGTTTTTTCGGCTGTTAGGGCACACACGTTTTTCTCCAGGACAGCCAAAGTCTACGCACCTTCGTCAGTGATTGTCAACTGTTAAGGATTCTTCAATAAAGTCTTTGTTGTCATTCAATGAGAGATGACTAATTTTCATGCAAAAAAAATGTATTGTGAAATACAGCACCAAACATTGTAGTTAGATGTAAAATTGCGCGACTAAGATGTCCTTGGCAAAAACGTCAAAATTAATCATTTCTTGAGTCATCTTAGATTAATTCTGACTGTTTTGAGGAAGTGTATAGTGGCTATGGGTATTCAAAATGGACAAACAGTACTATTGCCGCTTTTCTTTTTCTTTTCAAGCAAAGGTATTTTAATTACGGGAGTATTCGAGCACACCTGTTCGGTTCGCCTAGCCGACTTCGGCCGAACTGAAGCATGCTGATGCCAATCTTGACAAAGCATGGGTTTTTAGAAATGTTTTCAAATGTATCAAATACAAAATATTAAATGACACAATTACATAAGTATTCAGACCCTTTACTGAGTACTTTATTGAAGCACCTGTGGCAGCGATTATAGCCTCAAGTCTTCTTGGGTGTGACACTACAAGCTTGGCACACCTGTATTTGGGAAGTCTCTCCCATTCTTCTCTGCAGATCAAGCTCTGTCAGGTTGGATGGGGAGCGATGCTGCACAGCTATTTTCAGGTCTCTCCAGAGATGTTCGATCGGGTTCAAGACTGGGCTCTGGCTGGCCCACTCAAGGACATTCAGAGACCCGAAGCCACTCTTGCGTTGTCTTGGCTGTGTGATTAGGGTCATTGTCTTGTTGGAAAGTGAACCTTTCACCCAGTCTGAGGAGCAGGTTTTTATCAAGGATCTCTCTGTACTTTGCTCCGTTAATCCTGACTAGTCTCCCAGTCTCTGCCACTGAAAAACATCCCCTCAGCATGATGCTGCCACCACCATGCTTCACCGTAGGGATGGTGCAAGGTTTCCTCCAGACGTGACGCTTGGCATTCAGGCCAAAGAGTTTAATCTTGGTTCCATCAGACCAGAGAATCTTGTTTCTCATGGTCTGAGAGTCCTTTAGGTGCCTTTTGGCAAACTTCAAGCGGGCTGTCATGTGCCTTTTACTGAGGAGTGACTTCCGTCTGGCCACTCTACCATAAAGGCCTAATTGGTGGAGTGCTGCAGAGAGATGGTTGTCCTTCTGCTATCTCCACAGAGGAACAATAGAGCCCTGTCAGAGTGACCATCGGGTTCTTGGTCACCTCCCTGACCAAGGCCCTTCTCCCTCGATTGCTCAGTGGTTCCATACTTCTTCTATTTAAGAATGATGGAGGCCACTGTGTTCTTGGGGACCTTCAATGCAGCAGAAATGTTTTGGTACATTTTGGTAAATGTGGAAAAAGTCAAGGGGTCTGAATACTTTCCGAATGCACTGTAGCATCTTACATTTGGTGGCAGCGTTGGGATCCAACCCATTCACATTATTATTAAATCTCACTGTCTCTGAGACAAAAGACAGACAGGCTCTGAACATGGGGCTTTGGGTATCGGTAATTCCAAATCTGGTAGAGAAATATCACAAGATCCTATATGGTATTAGTGTTAACGGTAAGGTTGACAAGTTTGATTTGATCATGTCCTGAGGGGAGAGTGAGCTGTGAGCCACTGAAAACAGGCCATTATTCTCCCGTACACATCCTTCAGAGAATCACATTCGCAATCATTCATTAAATTAGCATGTATAGTAGCTAAATTTCCCACGTGGGACCAGTATGACAATGTATTTACTCACTACTGTAAGTCGCTCTGTATAAGAGTGCCTGCTAAATTACTAAAATTTAAGTTGCTTGAAAATTTAAAAGAGACTGAAATTATTTCTATTGTACCTCTCTATTTGGCCAGCTAGTTGTCAGGATAAACTCACAGAGGAAATCAAATACTCCCTGTATTTGATAAAGGTAATATTCCTTCTACTACCTTTCACTCAGCAGAAGGGGATTTGGCTGAGAAAGCCAGGGCTCAGTTGGATAGGAATTAGAATGCACCACTGCTGGAAAAAAAATCTCTACTAAAAGCTGGTCATGCATTTTAAAATGCCCCCTTAGCAAAGTTTCCATGTAGAGCATAAAGTAAAGTGACAAGGCCCAGACCATAGCCTGAAGGGCACTCTCTGGATGGGTCCCCAGCACTGCTTTAATGCCAGTGACGGAAAACACACAGCCCTAGTCTAAGGTAAACACATCCCACTAGCGCACTGGCTCTGGATAAACAGCCAATACATTAACACAGACCCCCAATTCATCATCAGTCTATTCTGGAGAAAGCAACCAGCTGTACTGTATGTGTTTGAATATTTGTGTTCTTTGCAGAGGTACATGGGGAATGACTGTGTGTATGTGTGTGTCTCTCTACCTGTTGTCTGGTGGGTAGGTCCTTGACAGTGTCTGGCTTGAAGAAGGTGAAGTCCAGCAAGCCCTGGAACAGGCACACAGCCTTTTCTGAGTGGCCTGCCTGTCTGAGGAAATGACACTGCTGGAGGAAGATGGCTGCAGAGATAAAGACAGAGATAGAGAGATGAGAGAGTGAGATAGAGAGGGGGGGGCACAGAGCGAGAGAACATACAATACCACATCATTAAATCAGGTAATCTAATCTAGGCTTGGTTTTCTGCATTGTAATCGCTCCTCCTTCGCCAATCTGTAAACTAACCCTGATTCAGATGAATCAGGGTTATGGGAGACGTTATTTTCTGATCGGCAGGTAAGAGTGCACTTCTGTACCATTCTGCCATTGCAAATCAATCAATCAATCAATCGGTCGGTAGGTACTTTATTGATCCCCGAGGGGAAATTTCTTTGTCAAGCAGCTACGAAAAAACACAGGGCAGGTGCAAAATGCCAGAACGAAAATACACAAAAGCCAGATACACAATACATAGTGTGGCAGTATGAAAAAGCATAACAATACAAGAAGTCTGGAGTGCAAATATCTATAAAGGCATTGCATAGTATGGGTGAATGGCTGAATATATACATTGTTACAGAGTGTTAGGTGAAAAAAATGATACTATACAGGTCGATGGCAGAGAAATACTTAAATAGCTAAATGTGCGTATGATATAACAATCTGGTTAAATGAACAGGTAATTTGCATGGTTAAATTAACTGTACAGGTAAATGTACAGTTAAATGTACAGGTAAGTGAATATTTGCATGGTTACATTAACTGTACAGGTAAATGACTGGAAGAGATACATAAATAGCTAAATGTGAGTATGATATAATTTAGGGTAATAATTCCCTTAAATACAGTCCTTAGTGCAGGGTTTAATTACAGATAAATGTACGTATTACACATTCGATATACTAAAAGCAATGAAAAAAGATCCAACTGACAGGATACTAATATGCAGTCCTGAGTGAATTACTATGTAAGTAAGTTCAGTCCAAGAATTACTTACAATATTGCACGTGATATGATATAACAACTGTTAATGAATATGTATATACAGTCCTGAGTGAATGAGTGATTACAGACCAGAGTTACTCATGGATGGATGCCTAATTGTTAAACTAGGTCCTAACACCCCAACAGTTCCAGGTCTATGTTGCAGACTGCACGGCACCCCGGTTAGGCATTAAATAGTCTAATAGCCGCCGGCAGGAAGGACCTCCTGTAGTGCTCTCTGGCACACCATGGTGGTATCAGTCTGTGACTGAAAGTGCTCCTAACCATGGCATGCAGAGGGTGGGTGACGTTGTCCATGATGGCCAGTAGTTTGGCCAGGATCCGTCTCGCCGTCACCTCCTCTAGAGTGTCAAGGCTAATCCCCAGAACAGAGATAGCCTTCCTGATCAGCTTATTTACCCGAGAAGCATCACCGGCCTTTATGTTGGCGCCCCAGCACACCACTGCAAAAAATACCACAAACTGGTAGAAAGTATGCAGTAGTTTACTGCACACGTTGAAGGACCTGAGCCTCCTCGGAAAGTAGAGCTGTGTGTCAGAACAGGCAGAGAGCCACCTACAGAAGTTCTACAGAAGTTCTCGGATGACTCCGCAATTGCAGGGTGCATCAGGGGTGTTACCAGCCCATTCCAGCCTGTTGTCCATATGGACTTCCACATCCATCCCCTGTATAGGGACTGCAGTAAGTTCTCCTGAAGTCCACCACCATCTCCTTTGTTTTGCTGATGTTGAGCTGAAGGTGGTTCTGCTCACACCACACCACAAAGTCATTGATTGTGTTCCTGTACTCCTCCTCCTGCCCACCCCTGATGCACCCTACAATTGCGGAGTCATCCGAGAACTTCTGTAGGTGGCATGTTTCAGAGTTATATCTGAAGTCTGAGGTGTAGAGGGTGAACAGGAAGGGGGACAGGACTGTTCCCTGGGGGGCCCCTGTGTTGCTCACTGCCTGTTCTGACACACAGCTCTGTAGCCGCACAAATTGTGGCCTACCGGTCAGGTAGTCCGTAACCCAGGAGACTAAGGGTGCTTCCACTTTCATCCTCTTCTCACCCAGTAGCAGGGGCTGAATGGTGCACTGGGACCAGGCAAGATGACAGGGACCCTTTCCAGGCTAAGGTTGAAGGGTCTCTGCAGTATTCCACACAATTGGTCAGCACAGACCCTAAGCACCCTTGGGCTGATGCCATCAGGGCCCGGCGCTTTCCACTGATGTAGTCTCTCCTGCTCTCTCTTCACTTGGTTGGTGGTGAAAGCCAGTCCAGGTGGGGAGAAGGGGGGTGTTGAGGATCAGTCCAGAGGGAGTGGGGGCGGTGGTGGGGAGGGGGTCGCTGATTGTCTCAACGGAAGTGTTGTGAGCAAAGTGGGGGTGGGACAGCCGTGAGGGTGTGGGCCTGGGTAGCTGGAGGGGAGGTGGACAGGACCAGTATCGAACCTGTTAAAAAATTGGTTTGGCTCATTGGCTCTGTCCTGGGTCCCCTCCGTCTGCCCACTGTTTGACTTTTTGAAGCCAGTGATATTGCTCATACCATTCCACACCTCTCTCACCTGGCTCTGCCTCAGCTTGTCCTCTATCTTCTCCTTATACCCTTTCTTCCCCTCAGCAATCCGCAACTTCAGCACCCTCTGGACGCATTTCAATTTGTCCCTGTCCCCCTCCTTGAAGGCCCTCTTCTTCTCATTCAGCAGGGCCTTCAGGTCGCTGGTGACCCAGAGTTTAATATTTGGAAAACAGCGTACCTTCCTGGTGGGTACAGTGTTGTCTACACAAAAATTGATATAGTTCGTTATGCAGTCTAAGGCCATCAATGTCCTCCCCATGAGCCTCACAGAGCACATCCCAGTCCTGTAGGTCCTCATTCGCCTCTGGGGACCATCTCCTAATGGTCCTAGTGGTCACTAGCTGCTGTTGGACCATAGGCCTGTAGAGTGGGGTGAGGTGGACAAGGTTGTGATCCGATCTACCAAGGGGAGGGAGTGCAGTGGAGTTGTATGCATCCTTCACATTAGCATATAACAAGTCCAGAGTTGTATTATTCCTGGTTGGGCACTTCACGAACTGTTTGAACGTGGGCAGCGTTGAAGAGAGAGATGCATGGTTAAAATCCCCCGAAATGGAAAAGAAGGCACTGGGATGCGCTGTCTGTAATCTCGCGATAACAGAGTGGATGACGTCACACGCTGTGTTTGCATTAGCGGAGGGCGGGATGTAAACAATAACAGCAATGGCCGCCGTGAATTCCCTCTGCAAATAGTAGGGTCTAAGGCTAACGGCTAACAGCTCAATGTCCTGGCTACAAAACTGTTCCTTAACAGTAATATGGCTCGGATTACACCATCTGTTGGTAACTAATAAAGCCAGCCCCCATCCCTTACTCTGACTTACTCCGCTCTGATGGTCTGGAAACCGCCGATAGTGACGTTCTCTATCTGGATGTTATCATTCAGCCATGTCTCTGTAAAGCACAGTAGACTAGCTTCCCGGTGGTCTCTTTGTCCACGGACCAGACCCTCAAGCTCATCTACCTTATTATGTAGCGATCTTACATTGCCCATAATGATAGACGGCATAGTCCTATAAGGAAACGTCCTTATAGGACACATCACTGCACACTGTAATCCTCTGTAAACTGGCCATCTCTTTATACTAGACGCCACTGGTTGATACTCATTTACAAAACCCTCTTAGGCCTCACTCCCCCTACCGGAGATACCTATTGCAACCATCATCCTCTACATACAGTACCCGATCTGCCACATTCTGTTAAAAGTCCCCAAAGCAAACACATCCCTAGGTCGTTCCTCTTTTTAGTTAGCGACTGGAACGATCTGCAAAAAATGCTAAATCTGGAAAGTTTTGTCCACGTCTCAGCTTTCAAGGACTCAAATCATGGACATTCTCACTGACACCTGTAGCTGTTATTGTGATATTGCGAGGGGTGAAAGTGAGTGATGAGGCTAAGAATGAACGAGAAAGAGGAAATAGACGTATATAAGATTTAATAAACATGAAAGACAGCAATACACAAAGAAAGACTAATAACCCGCAAGGGTTGAACAGAAAAACATGGAGTTAAATAGTGACCCTGATGACCGATGAGGAACAGGTGTGGGTCATCAGGGTGTTGCTACCATCTTCCTCCGACCGCCGGTTAGAACGCCGGCGAGGATGATCGCTGGAGAGGAGGAGGGACCGGTGCTCTGCGCAGGGCATTCGTTACAGTTATGCAAGCCAATAACCTATTCTGTTGATTGTGGTGTCTGTTTTCTGTCTGTCCGCTTGCGCTGCCATTATTTGTTGGTGCTTTCTGTCTATTTGTCTGTTCAGTAGGGCTATGTTGCTTGTATTGTGGTGTGACAGTCTTTTTCCCTCGTGCTGTTGTCTGCCCTTAACGTTGTTGGTGCCATGTAGCTTTTTGATGTCATAGCTCTCCCTTCAAGTAGTGCGGTGATGTCTCTCTTGTCATGAAGTGCTTTGTTTCCACTGTCTATCTGCTGATTAATCTGTGCTGTTGCCAAGTGTCTTCCGTCTGTGTTACTTTTTTTTTTATCCCCACCCCCTGCCCCATAGGAGGCCTATTGACTATTCCAGGCCGTCACACAAAGCACCCACTTCAATTCCACCTATTAGAACCAGCACAGGTGCATTAATTTAGTATGAGCTTTTAAAGATTTATATATATTGGAAACATCCTCAAACTGAGTAGGATGAGGAAAAAGAAAGTGAGAGTGAGGGATTGTGGGAAAAAAAAGTTTAAAAATCAACAACAATCTTCCCTGAATGAAAAATTCAGCAGGCGAATTAAAAAGGTACACATCGCTGAGGTCACATGACATGGCAGCTTCTCAAAAGCTTTTTATTGCTCCTCCCAAGCGTCTTCATTATTCATTAAATCATTATCAAGTTATAATTAATGCTGCCGTCTCCTGCAGATCTTTCCTACAAGTTGGGGTTTTCCTTGCCCTGCCTTGTGGCCTGGTCCCAAATCTGTTTGTTCTGTCTTGCCCAACACCTATGGTCATTAGCATGAAAATGACCACAGGAGTTGGCAAGAGACCACAAACAGATCTGGTACCAGGCTACCTGCCTTGTACTGCCAGTAGAAAAACCATCAGCATTTTCTAAAAGGAAACAGAACGATTGACAGTCTCCCTCAGAGGAATGCAAGGAGCTTGGTGTAGATATGTGCCCAGCATTCTTATGTAAGCAGAGGCTATGGTCCAGTTTTAGCACATGCTGCTTATTCCATGCTTAGATCTCCCACACTGTTTGATCTGTCCACAGTGCGGCTGCAGAAATGATAGAATGTGTACTATCCAACCACAAGAGGGAGTCTGTGACCATCATATTATAACAAGAGAAACACTCAAATAAAATAGCTTTCTGTACCTATGAAGTCGAGTTGAGAATACCAAAGATTTCATACATTTGTTGAACCTGAAACAGCTAGCCTACTTTCTATGAGTTGCAGCAGATGATCTACGAACCCAAATAGGTCCAGTGTGTTAAACAAAATTCCAGGTGGTTTGAATAAGTGAGGCATCACTGAATAACATAAAAAAATAAATGTATTAACCTTTCATGTTATTCCACCCTTACATACCCAGTCATTGTTGTAATAACAGTTAGCTGTGGTAGACAGACAAACTGTTTCAGTAGGCTTAAGAATGTCGGGCACTGGCTTGTGTTTCTGTTGGTTTAAATCTTATCATTGTCCAGTAGGCTAAAGCCCTGACAGGATAGTTACAGGTTTAGCCCAGTAGCAGCCCTACCCAGAATGCCCACTGGCCAGCCAGTCTAATTAGATAATAGTTTCATTAGACAAATTGAGGGGCAGCTGCCAGACGGCCAGGAGGCTAGGCCACCGCTGCAGTACTCATATCACGGCTCAGCAGCATGGACACTGCATACCCATTATCCTCCCCTCTTTCTGCCTCTCCTTCTCCCTCCTCCTCTCCCTCCTTCTCCTCTCCTCTGGTCCATATCTCCTGTCAGTGGTCAGAAACATGACACAGCACAAACCTGTTTTGGGGTCTTTTCAGGAGGGGGAAAGATGTTACAGAAAGTTGCAGATAGAAATGTACGTAAAACAGATATAATTGTCGGTCATGTAGAATAATCATGTCAGTTCTATTTATGACATATCTATCTGCACCATTCCACAACGTTTGCCTACTGAACGAGGCCCTCTGCTATGGCTCTGCCACACCCACAGACATCTGGCAATGACATCATAATACACACATAACCACAATAATGGAGCTAGCTAGCCAGCTAACTCAATCACAAGTGATTACAAGCTCATCGAACCCATACCAAAGGCTTCTGAAAGCAGACACACAGTGGTCATCTATTAGCCGACCACGGTAGAAGAATGAAATAGCTCTCAATCACTCCCTCCATGTCTAGACCATCTAAACCATCCCTATAACATGATATTAGAGACAACGGTACCGTTCTCTTCCCACAGAATGACAACTCATCAACTCTTCTCTTCCACTCTCACGGGTAACAGTCACAGTCCAAACATGCAGAGCGAACTGCAAACAGTTCAACACGGCAGCAGCACATAACATACTGACAAGGAGATACCTGAACCATATTTCTCGCTCTCTGCTCTCTACAAATATTTACTAAAGTGTCAGCCACTCTACAGTACAGCCCCGTGCGAATGAAGAAATTTAAAATTAAAATATACTTTAGGCTTGACCAAACCGAACAGGCTTGAATGTACAGTATCATGACCACAGAGCAGGCAGTAAGTGAAAAATTACGTTGCCACGAGCAGCACCGCAGATATTGAGATGAGCAAGATTTCGCTCTCACACAGTATCTGCGTGTGTGCACGGGTTCGCTTCACGCTGTTCACAGTGTGGTAGCCAGAGCACCAAAACGGAGAGTTGTTTTGCGGAAATTGACCCACTATGCCGTTTGCTTGCTGCATCGACCTCATATCGCGGAGTCTACCTTTAATAAGTTAAGTTATTCATGCAAAACTGAATTGAAAACATAATAATATGTAGAGTATATTGTATGTGGCATGGACCATTACCCAGCATGTGATCATCAGTGCCCGGCAGCGCCTGTTGAGACAACATGCTCCCGTCCTGCACTGCCGCCAGCGTGCTCAGACACTTCCCGTACACCGCATTGACCTTTGACACAGAGAAGGTGCTGAAGTGGCTCTGCACAAACAGTAGGTACTTCCTCCATAGGGGGGCGCTGTTGGGGTGCAGGAACACCAGTTTCTTCCACTCCTTCAACAGGGCTGCCGGCTCCCACAGCTCCCTGCACAGACGCAGTCGCTCCAGCTTCAGCTCCACACAGCTGGGGTTACTGTCAACTGCTCGATCCAAAATGGCTACCTTCTTCTCCAGCGTGGCCCTCACTGACCTCTTCCGGCACTCTGTCTCGTTCTCAGAGATGTCACCAAACATCCCGGGGGCACTTGCCGCCTCGTCCTGTAATACAGATCGGGAAGTTATTATAATTTAACAGTAATGATAGTAGCTACTACATAATCATGTGATTTCTTGGGTGAAATGGCCAGCAAAAACTCTTGTGAAATCCTAGTGAAATCTCATGTGATGTGAGGACACTGATTGGTGTGGTGTGTAATTGTGGGGTTTGAACGTTGAATACCGTACCTGGAAGTGGACAAACTGCAGCCAGGTGTGTGTGTCCGTGGGGGTTTCCCTCAGCCTCCTGTTGAAGTCCTCCACCCGTTCAGCCAGCAGGGCGGCAGCATTGTCTCTGGGAGTAGAGGGTTGTTCCTTTGCCTTGCCCTGCTCCGCCTTCCCCTGAAGCCATAGGGAGGTGGAGGAGTCATACACCCCCAGGGGGTTGACCCAGGAGGCCACGCCTGGGAGAGAGCCACCACTCTCAGCCTCACCTTCCTGGCAGGGGGGCACAGGGATGAAGTGTAGGGTGTTGGTGGTGGCCTCTGGTGGTGGTCTAGGCAGTGTGGGTTTGCCATCAGACCTCAGCAGCTGTCGGACGGTGAGGGAGAATTAGCGGTCGGGTCTGTGTCTCCTGTCTACTCTCTTCTTCTCTGGGCCGGACTCAGACCAGCTCACGGCCTGAGATCGCGGGTCCAAACCCAGAGAAGAACGGCCTTTCCTCTTGTACCTTTAAAGACATTACAATCATTACAGTCACATGTAGAATCCCTAAAAAGAAAAACAGCAATGGAATGTCTTGAGAAATGGTTGTGTTGAGAGAGTTGTGAAAAAGGGTGCAGCTCAGTAAGGGAGGACAGGGTGAAAAAAGGGAGGGTGAAAGAGAGAAATAAAGTGTCTGCATCACCTTTCTCTTAATATGCTGTGAGTGAGTGATTGAGTGGGTGAGTGTATTAGCAGGTATTGATTGCAGGTCTCTTAAGTTACATATGCCACTTTGACAACACATTAAACCCGATATCAACTGGACATGTGCCAGGAGCTCAATTTGTTGCCCTTGAGCAGTTAATAAAAACGTTAAGTGTGTTGTACTATACCGCTTCTGTGGACATGCATACAAACACAACAGTACTGTATATAGACACACACAGTAGCACACTAATGAAGACAATTACAGTGTATTCGGAAAGTATTCAGACCTCTTGGCTTTTTAAACATTTTGTTACGTTACAGCCTTATTATAAAATGTAATAAATTGTTTTTTTGTCTGTCAATCTACACACAATACCACATAATGACAAAGCAAAAACTGTTTTTTTAATGTTTTGCTAATTTATTACAAATAAAAAACCAAAATATCACATTAACATAAGTATTCAGACCCTTTACTCAGTACTTTGCTGAAGCACCTTTGGCAGCGATTACAGCCTTGAGTCTTCTTGCTACAAGCTTGGCACCACTGTATTTGGGGAGTTTCTCCCATACTTCTTTGCAGATCCTCTCAAGCTCTGTTAGTTGGATGGGGAGCGTCGCTGCCACCTATTTTCATGTCTGTCCAGAGATGTTAGATCCGGGCTCTGGCTGGGCCACTCAAGGACATTCAGAGACTTCCCGATGCCACTCCTGTGTTGTCTTGGCTGTGTGCTTAGGGTCGTTGTCCTGTTGGAAGATGAACCTTCACCCCAGTCTGAGGTCCTGACTAGTCTCCCATTCCCTGCCGCAGAAAACATCCCCACAGCATGATGCTGCCATCCCCATGTTTCACCGTAGGGAAGGTGCCAGGATTCCTCCAGACATTCAGGCCAAAGAGTTCATTCTTGGTTTCATCAGACCAGAGATTGTTGTTTCTCATGGTCTGAGTCTATAGGTGTCTTTTAGCAAACTGCAAGCAGGCTGTCATGTGCATTTTACTGAGGAGTGTCTTCCGTCTGGCCACTCTATCATAAATGCCTGATTGGTATAGTGCTGCAGTAAAGGTTGTCCTTCTGGAAGGTTCTCCCATCTCCACAAAGGAACTCTGGAGCTCTGTCAGAGTGACCATCAGGTTCTTGGTCACCTCGCTGACCAAGGCCCTTCTCCACTGATTGCTCAATTTGGCCGGGTGGCCAGAGTCTTGGTGGTTACAAACTTTTTCCATTTAAGAATGATGGAGGCCACTGTGTTCTTGGGAACCTTCAATACAGCAGACATTTTTTGGTACCCTTCCCCAGATCTGAGCCTCGACACAATCCTGTCTCAGAGCTCTATGGACAATTCCTTCAACCTCATGGCTTGGTTTTTGCTTTGACGTGCACTGTCAACTGTAGAGACAGGTGTGTGCCTTTCCAAATCATGTCCAATCAATTGAATTTACCACATGTGGACTCCAATGTAGAAACATCTCAAGGATGATAAATGGAAACAGGATGCATCAGAGTTCAATTGCGAGTCTCAAATCAAAGGGTCTGAATGCTTATGTAAATAAGGTATTTCTTTTTTTTTTTAAATGAACATTTTTACAAATTCATCAAAAATTTAAAGATTACATGTCTTGAGTCAATAAGTATTCAGCCCCTTTGTTATGGCAAGCTTAAATAAGTTCAGGAGTAAACATTTGCTTAACAAGTCACAAAATAAGTTGCATGGAATCACTCTGTGTGCAATAGTCGTGTTTAACATGATTTTTCAATGACTACCTCATCTCTGAATGCAGACACTGAATATGCCTTTGAGCATGGTGAAGTTATTAATTACACTTTGGATGGTGTATCAATACACCCAGTCACTACAAAGATACAGGCATCCTTCCTAACGCAGTTGCCGGAGAGGAAGGAAACGGCTCAGGGATTCCACCATGATCCCAATGGTGACTTTAAAACAGTTACAGGCTGTTTAATGGCTGTGATAGGAGAAAACTGTGGATGTGAAAAGAAAGAATAAAAATATTCTAAAACATGCATCCTATTTGAAACAAGGAACTAAAGTAATATTGCAAAAATGGTGGTAAAGCAATTAACCTTTTGTCCTGAAAGGGTTATGTTTGGGGCAAATCCAATTCAACACATTACTGAGTTCCACTCTCCATATTTTTGAGCATAGTGGTGGCTGCATCATGTTATGGGTATGCTTGTAATCGTTAAGGACTGGGAAGTTTTTCAGGATAAAAAATAAACAGAATGGAGCTAAGCACAGGCAAAATCCAAGAGGAAAATGAATTCACCTCACAATAAACTAAAACACAATGCCAATTCTACACTGGAGTTGCCTACCAAGAAGACAGTAAATGTTACTGAGTGGCTGAGTTACAGTTTTGACTTAAACCTACTTGAAAATCTATGGCAAGACTTGAAAATGGTTGTCTAGCAATTATCAACAACCAATTTCGCGGAGCTTGAATAATTTTGAAAATAATGTGCAAATGTTGCACAATCCAGGTGTGTAAAATTCTTTAGAGACTTACCCAGAAAGACTCACAGCTGTAATCACCGCCAAAGGTGCTTGTATAAAGTATTGACTAAGGGGTGTGAATACATATGTAAATGAGATATTTCATTTTCAATACATTTGCAACAATAATAAAAAAAAAAACATGTTTTCCCTTTGTCATTATGGGGTATTGTGTGTAGTGTAGATGGTTGAGACAAATCTATTTAAACCATTTTGAATTCAGGGTGTAACACAACAAAATGTGGAATAGGTCAAGCGGTATGGATACTTTCTGAAGGCGCTGTATATTTGTAATCTTATTTTCACTCTGTTATTTAGGACATTATTGTAGAGTCACTACAATGTTGTTGATCCATCCTCAGTTTTCGCCTATCAAAGCCAATGAACTCTGTAGCTGTTAAAATCACCAATGCTTATGTAATGACTGCCCTTCTTTATGAGGCTTTCGAAAAGCTCCTTGGACTTTGTAGTTGAATCTGTGCTTGAAATTCAATACTTTACTGAGGGACCTACAGATGTTGTATGTATGGGGGACAGAAGAAGGGGTAGTCATTAAAACATTATGTAATCTCCTATTAATTCACACACAGTGAGTCCATATAGCTTATGTGATTTGTTAAGCAAAGTTTTGTACTTGTATTCATTTGTAGAATTTTGTGTAGATCAATAACAAGAAATTACAATTAAATCTATTATTTCAATCCTACTTTGTAACGCAACCAAAATGTGAAAAAAGTTCAAGGGGGTGTAGACTCTCTATAGGCACTTTCTATTTACCCCTTCACAAGCATACATCCTATTATTAAACTCACTAGGGCATAGAGAGCTTGTATTTAAGAAGCGCTCTGACAGGAAGGAAGGAAGGAATTTACAGCAGGTGAACGCTTTGATTTCCGCACCCTGACGTAGGGCTGAAGTATTAAAACCTCAGCTCTGTTCAGCTCAGTAGCGGGGACAGGGTAAGAGTGGGAGGATGATGGCTGATGGGCGGCTACACCAGAGCTGAGATGGCAGTAGTGGTGCAGAGATAAGGGGTGCTGGAGGGGAGAGTGAAGGGGTAGGCGGAGGGTGGAAGGTGGTGCAGTGTAGGGGGAAGGGAGGTTACCTACCTAGGGATGTCTCCTCTGTAGAGCGATTTGTACTCCCAGTTGGTGCGGTCTGCTCTCCTGTCCACGCAGAAGGGCCGATCGGTGAGGGTCTGGAGGTCGTCCAGCCACACAAAAGACCCTTCCACCTGACACTGCGCCTCCTCACTACAGACAGAAAGAACAACACCGTCAGGATCAATGCAGAGTATACACCTCTAAAGACAGGTTTGGTGACACGTAACAAGTGAGAGTTTTTATGATTGGATAAAAATACAATATTAGGGCAAGTGGTGCTAACTCACACAACCATAACGAAAATGTTCATTAACGAGACATAATCGTTAAACATTGATAGAGTAGAGTATAGGGCTAAAATATAATGGTATACTATAAGTCAGAAAACATTGATAGTACAGAACAGATTAGTTGTAAAATATCAGTAGTACAGTACAGTACAGATCCAAAATATAATCCTAACATTAGGCTAATTTTACTGGCTAATTTAGCATTTCAAAGAGAGAGTTACACAAGTCACCTGTTTAGAAGCCAGTCCTTAAGAGATGCATAGAGACAGGTGTGAGTGTGTGTGTGTGTGTGTGTGTGTGTGTGTGTGTGTGTGTGTGTGTGTGTGTGTGTGTGTGTGTGTGTGTGTCGCAGTTGAGTTCAGAGCCTGTCAAGAAGAGGGAGTGAGGTCATACCTGGGAGGAATGCTCTCAGCCTTTTTCAGGAGATCACTGGGGTAGGTAGTATCTGAATCTGAGCCACTGCTTGCTGTGGAAGGTCCTCCACTCTTCTTCTTGTGCTTCTTCTTTTTATTCTTCTTCTCCTTCTTTTTATTCTTCTTGGAGGGGACGTCATTCTTATCCTCCCTTTCGGTTGTAAAAAGTCTGTTCAGAAATGTTAGAAGTAAACATTGACTTTTGGGTAAAACTACCAACAACAGTCAATTCTCAGATCATATCATCCCACAAAAGTACAAGATATTTTGAGGTCAACTTCTTATAATTGTGTAATAACAACAAGACTGTGCAATAACATTCAAAGCAACTCAATAAAACCTCCAGTGCTTCTCAAAGGGGGAGGAAAGCCTTATCATGTCTCCTGTACAATGGAGCATGAAATACTATTCTGTCACAGTGAAAGGGAAACAGATTTATAACGATTAAAGACTTTTATGATAATAACACAACACCTTGTTTCTGCTGGTTGTGTCTTTCTCAGTGGCTCGCTGGTGGACAGAAAGAGCATCGTCGTTGCAGAAACTTTGATTGCTCAGCCATTCTAGTTCTGGGGGGGAGAGCGAGAGAGAGAGAGAGAGAGAGAGAGAGAGAGAGAGAGAGAGAGAGAGAGAGATTAGTTATTGTACTGTGTCCATGGGTTTAGGGTTTCATTTTGTAAGGACATAATGTAGGCAAATTGTTTATCATGCTAATTTACCTGGCTACATCATTGAGTACAAGCTAGATAAACTGACAGCTCTTGTGTTCTGTCAAAGACAGACACGTTTCACTTGCGTTTACTTTCACAAGATTTCTCTTTCGAAGACCCGGGCCGTCACAGAAGGAGGGTTAGCTGGTTCACACATCCTCTAAACATAAATAAACATTTGTGGTATTACCTTTAGGTGCATTCTCAGGTTTTGTATTTGATAAACCTGCAAACGCTGGAAATAGAGCCATGTTGTTCTCCTCTGCGTGTAAACAGTCGCATAAATATGACATCACATCATGCGCGACTTTTGTTGGAGATGTAGTAGCTCGATTTTTTGGGATCCCGTAATTTTAGGCTACATCATTTTATCTCGAATGTAAATGTTATGATTTTGTTTAGCCTATTCACCTTTGAGCATGAATAAATCTGTCACTTCCATAGAAGCGTGAATATTGTTGACTCGTTAATTCAATGGTTTGTCAGTCCATTGATTGTTGCAGGCTGCGAGATTATTGACTAAAATCAATCACAATTACTGATTACTATTAAACAGTTTGTTAAGCCATAGTAAGTCTTGATTTTGTATCCAGTACTGGTCTAATTTACAAAATAGACTTTAAATCAGCACAGGCTTTCTAATATTGTAATTCTCGATTCCTTCCTCGATACACCCTGTCATTTTAAATTCCGCGACATGTTTCGTGTATGTTTGCGGTGACCAATCACCTATCACCACCACTCCTCCCGAAAAACTCAAATCGAGCCCTTGCCAGGTGAGGAGGAAACATTTTGATAATACTGAAATAAACGTCTTGTCGTAAGCAATTATTACAGTATTGCAGAAATGATCTGTGTTACACCGTTTTCGAAAAATACTCAAGTAGCATTAGGCGCCATTGCTTGACGCATTGCAGATCCAACGCAGCCAATCTTAGGCGCTCGTACAGTGAACAGAATATTGCAGGTCCACTGTAGCCAATGAGGAGCGCCGTCTCAAAAATAACCGCAATTTCTCCATCGTCAACAAAGAGACAGGCCGGTGTATTTTAAAGTATTCTTCCGCAGAGATAAAACTGCGTTGCAAAAAGTAGAGCGCCCATGTTCCAGCTCGAGCGCATCAGAAACCTGCCAATTCATTGGCACGGGTACTTTACAGTGCACATACAGACATTTGTGCACATACAGACAACCTGTACTGTTTGCCAGATGACCAAAGCCACTGTCACAACCTATTCTCTGCCTATGTCAACAATTTACAGGTTTTTTTGCAACAGTTTTTTGTTGTAAATATGACACCTTATTAGGTGTTATGTTTTTTATTATCACAAACAGCATGCATAATTTAAACAACATAGTAATTATTTGCATAACCTGATCAAAATACAAATGCATGAACTGAATATATGCTTTTCACTTTATTTGAGAATAACAAAGAACAGGCTATAGATATTGAATACGGATCCCCTACTAAGGCATGCTCCCTATAATGTCATTATTAGAAGAAATTATCGATTTAGGATATCATGAAAAATGCTGGAAACAAGTTGGTTCTAAGTTTGCAAAAAATTGGCAATAAATATTTTATTTTCACCAGTTTTATTACCAAGAAGTCAGATTATAAAACGGCATTATTGGTATGTTTGTCAATGACTGATATTGGGAAATTAATATGAATTAAATATTCATACGTTAGCCTACTACTGTTTGCAGAGGTTTAAATTGTTAATTTGTCATGAAAACTTTATGAATCACTATGTGTTTTTCCTCTCCCAGCTCTATCATCTGTTGAAATACATCTCTATTATTCTCAGATTATCATTATCGCCTTATGCACCAATAAAATAATGTAATGCAGCACATATATTGCCTTATCATGAAGTGATGATTGAATGCCAGCTTTTCTACCAACAACATCTTATGTACGCCTTTTCCTTGGAAATATGAATCTATATCTGGTGCTGCACAACTACAATGGAACAATAAAGGAATGGCTGGTCAAATGTAGATGTATGAATACATGAGTGTGTAAGTAGCCTACTTTGACCATGTAAGTGTCACTGGTGGTCTGTGTTATTCTGTGTGTGGCCAATAGCTTTTTTAGTGATAAATCATCTCTGCTAGGCAAATTGATGCTGAGGAGTGAGGAATCCAGGCTGCCTGTCCTGCAGTGGGAAAATGCGGAAGTGAGTGAGGAGGGTTTTCAGCGGCGGAGGAATACACCAAGCTATATAGACACAGATCGCGAGAGCTACACAACTTCAGCCCATCGTTAGAGGTTCACGGGAGCTGGTCAGTCTTGTAGTCTAGTTTTAGAAAACCAACCCATCCAGCGCCGTCAGACATGGTGAGTATTATATTATGCGATGCATTCGAAATATAATCTTTATTTTTTAAGTAAAATATAATCTAAGGCAAGTTTTCATGCAGAGGAGGATTCGAGTGAACCGTTGAACGACAGTTCGAGTGATCGTGCGTCGATGCTGGCTTGTCAGATTGTTGGGTGTCATATCTTTGAGTATTGGAGGCTACAGTTAATATTGGTCGGATATAAGACTCATGATAACTCTTAAAAAGTCGATTTTGGGGCTTATAGTAGAAGCAATGGCTTCATCATGTCAGCGAGCCAGAACTGACTCCATGGGTCCTTGAATCCGGCGCAGTTTACGATTTTTATCAACAACAAAATGGGTGTTATGAGCCGGTAATGGAACGTGTTAAGATCATGTAACAGAACATGTGGGCTATCCAATTTGGATCAAACGGAAGCTGCGAAACCCTTGAGATTTTTGTCACTTCCACATGCACAGGCAGATGAACGAATGTAGCTACTTGTTGATGCTGTTTGAGGGACCAGTGCATGCTGCTGTGCCTACCGCACATCAACCCCCCCAGGAAATCACCAGCATTCAGAATTATATAAAAGATTCAATACATTTGACACAATGTTGCATTTTTAAAATTAAGAGACTTTGATCTGATCCAGCAATGCGTTATTGTTACTGGTCTGAACGATGCAAAATGTATCGTTTCATGTATATTTTTGCCTCAGGAGACAGCAGGGGAACCCCATCTATGTAATTAAAGGCTACTTGGTGCAATATTAATGGACTTTGATTCAAGCTGTTCATCTATGCTTACAAGTCATTTATGGACTTGTTATTTTTATCACGGTTTCTGGTCATTTATGGACTCTATTTAATCGAATATGTAATCTGCGCCATTATGTTATGTGTGAGATCGAAAGTGATAGGCCAGCTATTCCAAAAGTCTCATCTATCTCTGACAGGACATGCCGATGCTTGACTTATGCCTTGGTCTTATCACTTTTTATACACCGATGGAGAACAATGTATTGACTATAATGTGTTTTTCCGTTAGTAATTAACTTTACCGTTGTCACAGGAGGTTCAAAGTCCAATCTACTTTTATCTCGCCTGCCTAAGTGGGAGGGCTTAATTGTGTTGTATAAGCAGCGGAAGGACAGCGTTAAAACGTGAATCTCTAAGTAAATTATGTTCTTGTGCTCAATGCACACATTGTTTCTCCGAAAGCATGGAAGGAATGTCTCCACCAAAGTGGTGATAACAAAGTTACTGATTCAAGCCTTTCATATGGACACACTGGCCCTCGCTCAGATGTTTGATTGGGTGTGGTGGGCAATCATAAGAATACATCTTTTTAGGTGTGTGGTTGTTTGTGTGTTGCTGTGTACGGAAAGATTGTTTGGACTCCACTCTCATCTGTAGTAATGCCTCAACCTGGGTGGGTCCTCTGTGCTATCTCTGCTGTAGTTCTGGAGGCATTGACCCTTCCATGGGATCTTGTTGTGTGCCCTGACCAGGAAATGAATGTGTGTTTCCATGCAGAAATGGCTAAAAGACAGACTCATTGGACTGAGATGATCTGCTCTATTAGTTAATATTTTTGCTCAATGTGGGGAAAAAACACCATTGCACTGTTTTCTTCTCGCTTTACTGGCACGGAATGGCCACAGGCTTTGTTAGTATAAATGCACGGTGACTGACTGCCTTAGCAGTGCCTCCCAACTCCGAGTGCGGACAACCAGGCCCACAGCTCAAATTATATTATTTATCCAAAGTAGGGTGATTCTAATGCAGAAAAGCAGGGGGGAAAGCCTTGGCTATATACCATTCTGTGACGATAAGTTGCACATTGACCCTGTTCATGCAATTCCACAATAAGCACAAATAACCAATTGATGTCAATGTGCTGGGTGGGTGTTGTGTATATGATCATATAGCCTAGAGGATTACTATGTCCATTATATCACATGCTCATATGACGTAGTGTCTGATTAACTCCATCCCTCTGCTGCAGGCCTATGTCATGTGTTCAGGAGGAAAGTGGAGCTCCAGTCATGTGGGCAGACAAACGGGACATAGCAGTGACAGGAAGCCCTCACTCACAAACTTCTCTCTGTGGCACTACACTATCACCACGTGGCCCTTGGGGACCACTTGTCGATATGGTGTTAAAGTGGCAATACCGTGGTGATCAGCAGCTATGCTGTTTTTAGTTCTCATATCGAGGCCAGATTCCTGGCGAGGTTGTGCGGCACTTGTGAATCCAGGTCAGATTCCTGGCAGCCGGGTCTGTGGCTGTGTGTATAGCAGTGTGAGAGTGTGCGTTAGGGGTCCTGTTCCCTGCCTGGGGGGCTGAAGGGAAGAAGGTCGTTCCTGGCTGTGTTCCAGCAGTCCTGCAGGCTGTAGGCTCGGGCTGCACTGGGCTAGCCCTGAGGAGCCAGCAGGGGTAAAGAGATAGATAGATAGATGGATACTTTATTTATCCCAGAGGGGGACATTTCTTAAAGAGCAGGAGGAGGATGACCTCTTCTCTGGGGACACTGCCAAAGAATACTGCTGATGGTTCAGAGAAACAAAGCCAAGGTATAGCTTAGATGAAAGCCAATGTATCAGAGTGGGGTTGGTTGACAGAGACCGTACAATAGACCTGACACCTTGATGTGACAGGCAGCCACTGCCAGGCTCTGGGTATTCTGTGGCTGCCAGGCAGGGAGCCATCAGCATCTAGCCTCTGACCCTGGATGCTCTGACTGTCCAACCAGCCTGGTGGGGGGAGGGGGGGGGGGCTAAACACCATGTGACCAGGCTTTAATCATGGAAACGATCCTTCAGGACCCCTTGTTGGTTTCTGTAACCGTACCACCACGCTGACAGCCCGGATTGCGGGGTGAAAAGCACAACCCGATACATCAACCCCAGAGCTTCTGTTGAAACGACCCATGTGAATGTTAGGATTCCCAAAGATATCCAATACAGACAGCAGCCCCAATGTTAGGCTGCTTTTACAGTACAGTGGGAGGTAGCCAGTCAGTCACATCACTCCATCACTGCCACAGTAGCCTACTTCTGGTTTCAGGCTTCAGGTCAGGTAAACCCTGCTTCACTATCGGTCAGTCTCACTCTGTCTGGTGCTAAGTTCAGCCAGCTAAGCCCCACTCCCAAAGACTTGACACCTCTCCCTGTGTCTAGGAGCTAGAGACCTGACCAACATTGCTCCAGGCAGGCAGGCTGAGGAGACATAGGAAATCCATGTTGCCCAAGAAGGCACCCTGCTACCAGGATGACGACTTGGTTTCTCTGTCCATGGTGTATGAGCTTCTGGACCAGCAGCAGTTCTTCTACAAGGAGCTGATTGAGCAGCAGGAGAGGAACTTCAAGTCCTTCTTACAGATGCTGGTAGACTCCATCAACAGCCGCATCGACAACGTGGTCAAAGAGGTCCAGGACATGAAGAACGGCCTGCATATTACCAAGACTGATCTGGTGAATGTCAGGCACCAAGGCAACATAAATGCCAAGCGGGCGGAGTGCCTGGCTGAGGGGCTGGTGATTGTCCGGGAGGCCATGGATGCTCTCTCCTCGAAGGCTGGGCTGTTCGATGGAATGCCCAAGAAGGGTAATCTACGTCTGGACGGCAAGCCAGAGGCGAGGAAGCCGGACACCTGGCAGGACCAACCTAAGGCAAAGAAGCTGGTGGCCGACCTGACTGACCTGCACTTTGACGAGTTTCAGGTCCCAACCCTCTACTATGCCCTCTGTACGAATGATAGGGGAGCTGATACTGGTTGATGAGTGATGGGGAGGGAAGCTGGTGGTAGTGTGTAAGCAGAAAAAAACGGCTCTAGTCTAGATGAACCAGTAAGCCTACCCTTCTGTTGCTTTCTTATTGAAGGTAATTTTGGACAGTACACTTGTGTAGCTGCATGAGTGATATCAGATTTTGTGGGAAACATGGCTGGTTTGGCTTGAAGTGTATATGATTCTGTGTAGGTGACTGCCAGTGTCTCTACTGTACTCATGCATTGTGTGTATGTATTGCCTAGACTACATAGTACAGTATTGTATCTGTTGCTCAGAGATCACTGGGTACATACTGTTGCTCAGAGATCACTGGGTACATACTGTTGCTCAGAGATCACTGGGTACATACTGTTGCTCAGAGATCACTGGGTACATACTGTTGCTCAGAGGTCACTGGGTACATACTGTTGCTCAGAGGTCACTGGGTACATACTGTTGCTCAGAGGTCACTGGGTACATACTGTTGCTCAGAGGTGGACTTGGATGATAAAAGGAAGAAATGGGTCAGTTTTCCGTAGCGCTGCTTGTGTTCAGAGTCTTCAGCCACAATACAAAGCCATTGATCTGTTTTATTCCTCTCTCCCTCCTCCCCCTCTTTGTCCCCCCTCAGGCCGACCAACTAACAGAGGAGCAGATTGCCGGTAAACAGTTCAGCACACATGCACGCACACGTTTCAGTTTTCAGCTGTGTATAAATATTGAATGTGAGTGAGGCATGTGGGCTAGCTAGCTCCTGACCGCTGATGAAAACCCTGCTCTAGACATAATGGCGGACCGAGACCAAGCAGACATACCTGTTGTTGACGAGATGTCTTATCCACTCACCTTTACAATGAACAAATGTAATCCTTTCAAGGCGAGGCCATGTCTGAGGTGTGATTATTACTGGTTGAAAATGTAACTCAATACAATGAGCAAATGTAGTCTAGATGAGATGCACGTGACTAAGTCGCTTTGGATAAGTGTCTGCTAAATGGCATACATTATGAGCTAAAAGTCCATTTCAAAAGTCATTGACTGTCTACTCAAGTTGTTAATGTAGCAAATCTGAGATATTTTTCCTTGTATTTATTTTGGACACATAACTAACTGTTACTGTCTTCTCTGCAGAGTTCAAGGAGGCGTTCTCCTTGTTCGATAAGGACGGCGATGGCACCATCACAACCAAAGAGCTGGGCACCGTGATGAGGTCGCTGGGACAGAACCCCACAGAGGCAGAGCTGCAGGACATGATCAACGAGGTTGACGCTGATGGTGAGTTACTTCCACCTGCTACGGTGTAGGGGGAAGTTGCCCCAGGACGTAGTATTTTTTTGGGTCAGTTTAGCATTTTTCTCACTAATGTCTAAGGTTAGGATTGGGGAATGGTTAGGGAAGGGGAAGCTAATCCTAGATATGTACTTATGGGGAAACATCACCCTGGAGTGGATCCAACTAGGGTTGTGAAGTTCCCAGGTTTTCCAGAAATCCCGGGTGGTGGATTCCTGGAAACGGGAGGGAATGCTCCAACTGTGATTTCTGTAAAAGCTGGGAATTTAAGCAAGACAGAAGTACTACTCCACCTCCTTGGGGAGAGCAGGGAAGTGTGTGTGTGTGTGTGTGTTCAGTCACTTCCCTGCTCTCCCTTCTGGAAGTCAACCCAACAGTGATGAACATTGATTCTAATTGATAGAGTTATTGACAAGTTTATCCACAGCCTAACTTTTTTTAATGCTGGGACTGGGAGTATTTTCATTGACTACAATCACTGACTGACTGGCACTATTTAGGTCAGTCAGACCTAGCGACTGCCTACAACAAAGCCAGTTGAATAATGGCAGCAGGTAATAATGGCCTAGTGAAATCCATGACATAATCCACTCTGAGCTCTACTCTGCTGGGCTGCACATTCTCTGAAGGCCCAGGGAAGGAGCTCCGAGCGGCCGGGGTAGACCCTGTTTACACACGCAGCAGCTGTCCATTCATTCACATAATGGGGAAGTTGAAACAGCCAGTCTGTGCGCTATACGGCCCTATACAGGAGAGGGAACCGCTGTGTTTTCAGAGGAATGGTCTAAACCAGGAATTGCACACATGCTGACACACTCACTCACTCATTCCGCTGTACCTGGAGACCTCCCCCACCACACACACACACACACCCTTGACGAGCCAAGACTAATCCAGGTTAAATGTGATCAGTGTTGGTGTGAGTGTCTACACCAAAGAGTTTAGCCAGCCCCCCTGAAGTTCTGATCCAGTGGCCTCCGCCTCTCTCTGTGATCCTATCATGGCTCCCTCTGCTTTGCATTAGAAACAGCTCAACCGCTGCCAGAGGCTGTTGTAGTGGTCTACAGTACACAGCCCACTCTGGACCATGCATGGCCCATTGCGACAGGGGTTTGAGTCCCTGATAAGTAATGTTCAATTCTTTCTGTCCCCCCAGGCAACGGAACCATTGACTTCCCAGAGTTCCTCACTATGATGGCCCGGAAAATGAAGGACACAGACAGTGAGGAGGAAATTCGCGAGGCATTCCGGGTATTCGACAAGGTAAGGATGGTGCCAGCCAGGTGTGTGTACATACTACCATGTGTATGTCTTTGCTGTACTTGTGTGAGGGATTACATACCTGTTTACACAGCTTCACCTCGTACAATATCTACTATGTACAGAGAAAGATTTGGAAAAGGTACGCACCTGTCTATATAAGGTCCCACAGTTGACAGTGCATATCAAAGCAAAAACCAAGCCATGAGGTCAAATTAATTGTTCATTGAGCTCCGAGATAGGATTGTGCCGAGGCACAGATCTGGTGAAGTATTGAAGGTCCACAGATCTGGGGAAGGGTACCAAAAAATTTCTGCAGTATTGAAGGTCCCTAAGAACACAGTGGCCTCCTTAATTCTTAAATGGAAGAAGTTTGGAACCACCAAGACTCTTCCTAGAGCTGGCGCCTGCCAAACTAGGCTATCGGGGGAGAAGGGCCTTAGTCAGGGAGGTAACCAAGAACCCAATGGTCACTCTGCCAGAGCTCCAGAGTTCCTCTGTGGAGATGGGAGAACCTTCCAGAAGGACAACCATCTCTGCAGCATTCTACCAATCAGGCCTTTATGGTAGAGTGGCCAGACGGAAGCCACTCTTCAGTAAAAAGTGCATGACAGCCCACTTGGACTTTGCCAAAAGGCACCTAAAGGACTCTGACCATGAGAAACAAGATTCTCTGATCTGCTGAATGCCAAGCGTCACATCTGGAGGAAACCTGGCACCATCCCTAGAGTGAAGCGTGGTGGCAGCATCATGCTGTGGGGATGCATGCTGACACGGTTGCCAGGTGTATGGTGTTTCTTCTGACACATTGGTGCGGCTGGCTTCCGGGTTAAGAGTGTATTGTGTCAAGAAGCCGTGCAGCTTGGCAGAGTCGTGTTTCGGAGGACGCAGGGCTCTCGACCTTCACCTCTCCCGAGTCTGTACGAGAGTTGCAGTGATGGGACAAGACTGTAACTACCAATTGGATGCCATGACATTGGGGAGAAAAGGGGGTATAAAAAAATAAACCTGCTCCAGAGCAGTCAGGAGTTCAGACTGGGGCGAAGGTTAACTTTCAAATGACCTAAGCACACAGCCAAGACAACGCAGGAGTAGCTTCTGGACAAGTCTCTGAATGTCCTTGAGTGGCCCAGCCAAAGTCCGGACTTGAACCCGATCAAATATCTCTGGAGAGACCTAAAATCGCTGTGCAGCGACACTCCCCATCAAACCTGACAGAGCTTGAGCTTGATCTGCAGAGAAGAATGGGAGAAACTCTCCAAATACAGGTGTGCCAAGCTGGTAGTGTCATACCCAAGAAGACTCAAGGCTGTAATCGCTACTAAAGATGCGTCAACAAGTACTAAGGACCTGAATACTTTTATAAATTAGCAAATATTTCTACAAACCTGTTTTTGCTTTGTCATTATGGGGTATTGTGTGTAGATTTGAGGGAGGATTTAAAAAAAAATACATTTAAAAAAAAATACATTTTTAGAATAAGGCTGGAACGTAACAAATGTGGAAAAAGTCAAGGGGGTCTTTCCGAAAACACTGCATATATAATTTGCCACTGTTAGTCAAGCAGTATATGATTGGTAGGGCTGTCCCCGACCAATCGTTATTTTTTAAACTTGTATTTTTCCACATATTGACCCAAAGTGGGTTTTTTTTTATTTATTTTTTTATCAACTATATGCACTGAGCTTGTCTGATGCTTTAAGCAAACTGTTTTGATTTAAACAATCAATACACACAAATGACTAGAGGGAGTCTGACCAGCAATTGATTTGATTGTGCTGGCCTCAGAAAAAATAAAATAAAAGCCAGCGAGTTACTGTGTGACTATCACCCGTTGTCTCTCTCTCCTTCCTGCAGCAGCCACCACCACAGAACATCAGTGTTTATCGTGTTGTCCGTGTTGCTAAAGCTGCAACCTAATTATAGCCATTTCTGACTGAAAAACTGTTACCAAAATCCCTAATTATTTAGCAAACAAATTCTCTATTCCCTCAACCCAGCTCTTTTTATGTGATGCATGCATGTGACCAATAGGGACTGACCTATAGGGTATCATAATCACATCTATAAATTGGTTATAACAAACTCTGAACACCGTAACACTTCTAACAGCAAAATGGACGAAGAGGACGTGAAAAATCAACTTGAAATTGGGGAATGTTTACTGGTTGCTCAGGAGGTAAAGGGGAAGTCAGACGTGTGGATTACATTTTACTAGTTGTGGAAAATACTAGAGGTCAAGAAAAAGGTAAGGAGGAAGCGCTGCATGCATATTATGTGTGCCAAACAAGTACTGTGTATATATGACAATAATTTTTCTGACCGTTTGGAACAATGTGAGCAACACTAAATACATTTTTATAAGCATAACAGAGAGTCTGTTAAGCCTTTTTATTAGAGCAGACTAAAACCAGTCTCATTCATTCGTGAATGCAATTTCAGAAATGGAATGGTTTATTTATTGTTTAAGCTAATATCTACAAGGCTTGCTTTATTTTTAAAACTAATATGCTTGATTGCATTTCAAATCATGAATCACTTGTATGCTGTGTGATGACATGAACAAGTAACCTATATATGTATTGAAATATAGGCCAGTAAGTAAGTTACGGTATTAAGACTAAACAGTATGCGCTCTTAGGCCTACAGCTCAATAGTGGTTATACAAGGATGCT
Source organism: Thymallus thymallus (assembly GCA_023634145.1). Lineage (NCBI taxonomy): Eukaryota > Metazoa > Chordata > Actinopteri > Salmoniformes > Salmonidae > Thymallus > Thymallus thymallus. The sequence goes on from CM042406.1 coordinate 24,326,536, forward strand.
ATACTAAGCCTAAAGCCAGGCACATTTAACAGTTAGGCTATTGATCATAGACTAATACATTTTATTTGACAATTTAAGGCAAGGGCTCCGCCGCATGGTTCTCAAAACCAATATGCTGTTTAACTTTGCTATTATGCACATAGCAACATGGTCTAGGAAAAAGGCGCCAATTCAACAGCGCACTGATGTGTTTCAGAACCGTGGACAGTGACCACTATTCAAAGGGGGAGAAAGCGCATTTGTTCTAAAATAATAACTTATTTATTTTTGGCGCCATCTTATATAATATAACCATATACAATGTCTTAGACTGATGGACTGGGCCATCCCAACGGCCTCCACAATGGCTCAGTCCACTCAGACGGGCGTGAATCAGACGGGTGTCTTGTACAGCATGATTATTTATTTTTTGCGCTACTGCTCGACTAAAGAAATCTTGATCGGCCAAACAATCAGCCATTCGACTAAATGGGGTCAGCCCTAACGATCAGTGATATCCTGAATGATTGCTCTTCCTACAAACATAGTTTTCAAGGTACAGTCCCTTTTTGTAAAAAATATAATCTTGGCTTTGTTCCAATATCCACACTACTGTACCGTGACATGTCGAATGCATACCAGTCCTAGAGTACGCTTACTGCAGGCATACATTACATTATTATGGTAAAGTCCCTTTTGGAAAAGACAGGCGGAAGGTGTGTTTGCTGTGAGGTCTCACACAGCTCACCTCCTCTCCCATGCAGGATGGGAACGGCTACATCAGTGCAGCAGAGCTCCGTCACGTAATGACAAACCTGGGAGAGAAGTTAACAGACGAGGAGGTCGATGAGATGATCAGAGAAGCCGACATTGACGGAGACGGACAGGTCAACTATGAAGGTAAGAAGAGGACAGTGGAACTTTCTACCTCTTTCTGTCTGCTGTGTAGGAGTGAACAGTAGTCAGTAGAGCTGTCACTCATACTCACCATGCTACAGTACAGCCAGTCTTGGGTTTCTGCCGCTCCCCTCATCCCTCTCTATAGCTCCAATTCCCCTCTTCTCTCATCCTGTTCTACCACCCTGATCCCCCTCTTCTCTCCTCCACTCTCTCCTGCTCTCATCCCCTCCCGCTCTCTTCTTCTCTCTACCGCTCTCACCCACCCCTCTTCTCTCTCTACCGCTCTCACCCACCCCTCTTCTCTCTCTACCGCTCTCACCCACCCCTCTTCTCTCTCTACCGCTCTCACCCACCCCTCTTCTCTCTCTACCGCTCTCACCCACCCCTCTTCTCTCTCTACCGCTCTCACCCACCCCTCTTCTCTCTCTACCGCTCACACCCCCCCCCCCTCTTCTCTCCTCCGCTCACACCCCCCCCCTCTTCTCTCTACCGCTCACCCCCCCCCCTTCTCTCTACCGCTCACCCCCCCCCTTCTCTCTACCGCTCACACGCCCCCCCCCCTCTTCTCTCTCTACCGCTCTCACACCCCCCCCCTCTTCTCTCTACCGCTCGCTCACCGCCCACCCCCCCCCTCTTCTCTCTCTACCGCTCTCACACCGCCCACCCCCCCCCTCTTCTCTCTCTACCGCTCTCACTCCCCCCCCCTTCTCTCTACCGCTCACTCACACCCCCCCCCCCCCTCTTCTCTCTACCGCTCACATCCTCTTACTACCCTATCCACCTTTTCTCTCCTTTCCTTTCTATCATCCCAATCACTTTCTTCTGTCATCCCTTTCTTATATAATTGGTTTGTGTCTCAATAACAGGATATTGGGCTTACGTAAACAGTTTTCATGAGAATGACAGTTAATGTAATTGTATTATGGTCTGTCGAGTCTGGATTTATCTTTGACGCACATGTTTTTATTTGATTGTCTGGATCTGAAAAATGTGCGGCCTTGATCAGTGGTTCTCCTAATGTCTGTTTTTGTTTTTGTTCTTTTGTCCACAGAATTTGTACAAATGATGACAGCAAAATGAAGCCCCCCTACCCTTCTCCTGACCTTAGAAGACAAAAAAAAAATAATCAGTCAAATGTTTTACTTACCTCTTGCAAAAATATACATTTATTCATACTGTTTCTGTATAGAAAACATAACTGAATGTTGAAAAACACAAAAATCAGTCCACATAAAAGTACAAAAATAAATAAAAATACAAAAAACATTATCTGCATGTACTGGTTAGTGGTCCTGTCCCCAAAGATGAGTTAGACATCAGTAATAACAGAAATAATACCTGTAAACAAAACCGTCAACAACTAAACAAAGCACTTGGCGAACTGCTTATTGGTTCCAGTTGCTAGTGGTAATGTTTGGGCTGGCCAATCGTCTTCTTTTCTTTTCCTGTTTCTGTTCTTCATGCATGCAGCTTGAAACTGGCTCCGCAGTCTGGCCGATGGGCTCACTCTGGCCGATTGGGAGGGGGGGGGGGTCATACTAAACTCGCATAGAGATGAAATGAATGGGACCTTTGCAGTTTGCTTAATTAATTAAAAAAATAGATATTTTTTAGAAAATTTATCATTTGAAAAAAATAAGTCATTTTAGAACTATGTTTGGCATGTTGGGAATATTTGGATATCTGTTTCCTTGTTATGCGTTGAACTTTGGGTATGATTCAAGGGGGTGGGAGGCGAGCTGGAGAGTCGGGTTCTTCCGGACTCTTTTTACCTACTAGGGGAGGTATTTTGGGCAAGGAAACGCGGTTGTACCGTCAATGTTTATATCTTCTGTTTCTCGACTCTGACCATAGTTGCGTGTGGGTTTTGATCGATCTACAGCGCATCATAGGGTCTTCAACACCAGAGTATTTTCTAGACTGTTCATCTTGTTCAGTTTAGTTCATTCCAAGTTGTACATGCTAGTCTTTTAATTTTTTTTTTTTCCAATAAAAGACCATGAACTTAACATCTAACTCCCTCCATTTCCTTTATGTATGCGTGCGGATCTGTATTGTGATCTGTCTGAGGGAATTGTATTGCATTAGAATAGGACAGGTTTGATAACCCAAATATCTATATTTCTTGAAGATTCTGTCCTTCAACCTTAATAATGTACACCTTCACTGACATTAATTACCCATTCTGATAATTGCCTGACCTATGATTTGATGACTTGCATCTAATTTTAGATCAAAAGACAAAGCCCACATGTTTCATTTTATTCTATCAGAAACCTGAAGGGGATCACTATCCAGGAAGTTAAGCGTTTGAATGGATTGATGCGACCCCCAAACCCCCCCCCCCCCCCCAAACACACACGCACACACTGTTCATTTGACAGTACCCCTCCATCCTATACCAGATGTCGACACGTTAGCTTGAAACGAATGGCTGTCCTAAAAGTCTAGCAACGATCCTGAGCTGAGCATGCTTCCTTTCCCAGTCAACCTGATCTACCGCTCACTGCTGCCTACACTCTAGCAACCACTTACAGCCGAGAAAGAGCTAGACTGGGATCACCATAGCAACACGTATCTTTTTTGGGAGCTGTGTTACTCAATATGATTACGTGTTGTGTTTCATGAGGACTCCACTCTTCTAAGCAGAGCGGTCGGCTGTCGAGCGTCTGCCTTCACAGAAAGATAGCGAGACCGTGGGTTGCCAAGCAACAGCGGCGGGCAGGCGCATGCTGGGGCTGGGATGACAGGGATTTGAAAAGACGTGGGAGTTTGTAGAGGGAGAGAAAGGGAAATGGAAAATAACATATCTATCTGCTGTTGTATAGGGCCCTCGGCACGCTAAGCCATAATCAATTGATTTCCCACCCCTCCCAGTGATGTAGGGAAGCGTGTCTCCCAGCGATGTAGAATCAGACCGGTTTATTCACTTCCTCCTTTTCAGAAGTGCTGCTGGTAATCTCACCTATGTACTGCTCAACTCCAGGCTTCAAGATGACTACACACAGTTGGCCAATTAGGGAAGATGTAGACAACCATGGATGGGCATTTATCTGCCGTGTGTGTGTTCACTTGAGCTGTGCTGTAGCGTGTGTAGTGAACTGGCTGCTGCTGTGCTGTTCAGTGGTGGGGAACGGAGCGCAGTGACAGGCGCGTGGGAGGAGAAGAGAGAGATGCTCAGCGTGGCATGCCAGCGGCCCACACCTCCTGGCCCCTCTGACAGACAAGCAGCACGTGGCCCGCTGTGTGTGTGTGTGTGTGTGTGTGTGTGTGTGTGTGTGTGTGTGTGTGTCAACTGATAATTTCAGCTTCCCTGTTTGAGGCAGGTTAGCAAACCCAGGGAGAGAATTCAGATCTTTAAAGCAGATATAATGAGAGCACTAACTATGGATATGATGGCACTAACAATGGCTTCCTCTGAACACACACACACACACACTACAGCCTTGTTGTGGGCCCTAATGAGCTCCCTCATGGCTGTTTGACAGACAGGCAACATTTTCTGAAAGGTCGAAAGGAGTGTGCTAGCCATTCTTTTCCCAGAAAAGCAGAAAAACAGGTCCAATAATCGGTTTGGCTCAAGCTGGATCAGATCTGCCTATGAATGATGATGTGAAGACAACACACACTCTCACTAGGTTTGGTCCTAACACAAATATAGTGAACGCACATCCAATAACTTGCAGGTGCTGGGTACAGAAAATAAACTCATGAAATAAAGATGGAGACCCGTACACTAATGCATGCTCCTGTAGTTCATTGTAAAATGTTTTGACCGAAACTAACCCTAACATATGCTGACCAGACCGGCTCCGCGAATGTGCCATCATGTGCATGTTGATTTTGTCTATCCCCACCAAACGTGTTCATTACACACAGGTTAAAATACCAAAACCAACTATATTAAGTTGGGGACAGATTGAAACACACATTAAACATTCATGGACATTTTGCTAGCTTGCTGTTACTAGCTAATTTGTTCTTGAAAATAAACATTGGGTTCTTTTATTTTTTTATTATTTGCTATTACACATAGATTGTAGTTTCCATCAATGTAATTGTCTGCATTTCCTATCCCCGATTATAGTTTTTGTGTAAATATACAGTGCCTTTGGAAAGTATTCAGACCACTTGACGTAGTCCACATTTTGTTTGGTTACAGCCTTATTCTAAAATGGATTAAATTGTTGTTTTTTTCACTCACCAATCTACACACACCACATAATGACAAAGCAAAAACTGGATTTTAGAAATGTTTGCTAATTTATTGAAAATAAAAAACTGAAATATCACATTTACATAAGTATTCAGACCCTTTACTCAGTACTTTGTTGAAGTACCTTTGGCAGCGATCAAGTCTTCTTGGCCTCAAGTCTTCTTGGTATGACACTACAACCTTGGCACACCTCTATTAGACTCCCTAGTGGCACAGTGGTCTAAACCACTGCATCTCAGTGCTCAAGGCGTCACTACAGACAACCTGGCTCGAATCCAGACTGTATCACACGGCTGTGATTGGGAGTCCCATAATTGGCCCAGCGTCATCCGAGTTTGGCCGGTGTAAGCCGTCATTGTAAATAAGAATTTGTTCTTAACTGACTTGCCTAGCTAAATAAAGGTGAAATTCTTCTCTGCAGATCCTCTCGAGCTCTGTCAGGTTGGATGGGGAGCGTTGCTGCACAGCTATTTTCAGGTTTCTCCAGAGATGTTCGATCGGGCTCTGGCTGGGCCACTCAAGGACATTCAGAGACTTGTCCTGAAGCCACTCCTGCGTTGTCTTGGCTGTGTGCTTAGGGTCTTTGTCCTGTTGGAAGGTGAACCTTCGCCCCAGTCTGAGTTCCTGAGCGCTCTGGAGCAAGTTCATCAAGAATCTCTCTGTACTTTGCTCCGTTCATCTTTGCCTCAATCTTTTCCATATGTGGGAACTCCTTCAAGTCTGTTAGGCTTCTACTTATAGCTTATACATACATTTTACGGACAGTGTATTTTATAATTGGGTTGTTATTTTACCTGAAATGCATATGGTCCTTTTTTTGGTGGATCTTTGTAGAATTTTGACCCATGTTGAGTCATACAAAATCGTGTGTTCTCTACTCCGACAATTTAATAAAACATAAAAAGGGGCAACCCTTTGGAGCATTTGGCCTCCCTTGATAAAAAAATGTAATAATAGCCTATCAGCGTTGAGCTAAACTGAGTGAGCTCAGCTGTGAATGGTCCTGGTGCACCAAAAAAAAGCCAGTTAGGATTTGGCTTCAGATCAATCACATTACCTCAGAAGTGAAACGTCATTGACAGAAAAAAACTTGCATCTCGTTGTGTTGTTGTCCTCCGGTGGCTAGCTAGCTAGCTAAAATGGAGATAGGGATTTGGACTTTTGGTTTTACTTAATTCTCCATACTGGCCAATGATTATAACAGCGATTTTGATCCATCCATACATTCAGACATTGTGCCACTGGCCTGAGAGGATCGAAGTTCAATATGTAGCTAGTATGCTAATGTTCCATAGCTGGCCCATGAAAATAAGTTAGGCTAGCGAGCAAGCATTTTAGCCAGGTAGCCTAGGATAACAAAAACTTAAAATGTAGGGTGAGTCAAAAAAAAAAATCTACTTGCACGCACACACACAGAAATCAGTACCATGGAAAGCCACATCATATTTAGCTAAATTGTTTTTGGTATATTTTAGTCACTATATTAGAGTAAGCATATGTGATTACATGATGTTGAAGTTGAAATGGTGCTGGAATAGTGGAGGCAGCTCCTGTTTTCTTTGTGACTTGCAGTAACTCTCCATGGTTCTAAATCAATAGTTGTTTAGTAGTCCGAAAATGTCAGAAACATTACCTTGCTTGATCGTTCTGTAGGTCATGTAACTGTTACATGCAATATGTTTTGTGGACTTCACCAGACAGATGTTGCTCTCTGGTTTTGTAATGAAACAAATGTGTGGTTGAATTTATTCTGCCACTGTCGTCTTAATGTCTCAGCCTTAGGCCTATATATCACAGTGTTAAGGCATATTAACTAACAGGTTATAGAGCAAACGATGCAATTATCACAACACATAGGTTGTAATATGTTTAGTTATTTTGGGCTTCTCCAGTGATTTTGACCCACGCACCGCTACTGCAATCACACATGTGGGCACATGCTCATAAAAACCAATGAGTAGACGGGAGAGGCAGGACTTGCAGCGCGTCAAGTGTCTAAAATACAACCAAGTTCTATTTTAGCGTCTGGCTACGCAGACGCCCTGTGACTAGTGCGAGCAGTGTGGGTGAAATGATTGAATAACATGTACTGTATGAGTACATTTATTTTGCAACGCTTGCGCACGCAACACGGGCGGTTTGGTCAGCATGCAAAAGTACCATTCCACAGAGGGGACCTGTCCCATGTCCTTTACTGGGGGCTAAATGGGACCTGTCCCATTTCCTGGGACCTGCAAGCCTCTCACAGCTATCCTCCCTCTCAATCCCACATCCTCTTATCCCCCATCCCCAGACAGTTTATGATGCTTCGCTGACAGCATGCTCAGAAGACAGCTGAGCCCTGCGCTGAGACTGACTGTGATTGCACCAATCAGATGCACCCGAGTTGGCATTCAGCGCTGGATGAGTCTTCATGGCCTACTGTCATCTTCATCTGCCTCCCTCCCTCTATCTGCCTCCCTATATCTCCCTCTCTCCTTGTGCATCCATCGCTCCCTCCCTCCCTCCCTCCCTCATATGCCCAGTGCTAACCCAGCCAAGGAGATGAAACAGTAATCCCCAATGACAGAGGTGCTTTGTGAACAAAACAACACAACAAGTAGGCACCAAAAACACAGTGAAAGATGCAGTCAGGGAAATGAAAGGGTTGGGAGGGTTTAGTTATTGTTCTGGCCTGGGAGAGGTAGAGGCAGTGTATAGCATACTGTTGACCAGACCTCTCTAGGACCTGGGCTGTGTCTTAAATGGCAACCTAATCCCTATATAGTGCACTACATTTGACCAGAGCCCTGAAAAGTAGTGCACTCTATAGGGAATAGGGTTCCATTTGGGATGCAGCTCACTCAACGTCTCACTCCCCTTCTAACACCACAGTGCTGAAATACAGCACCTGATACCGTTGGCTCCTGAATGAACTCTGTGTGTGTGTGTGTGTGTGTGTGTGTGTGTGTGTGTGTGTGTGTGTGTGTGTGTGTGTGTGTGTGTGTGTGTGTGTGTGTGTGTGTGCGTGCACAGTGTGCTTCCAGGGCATATTTAATTCATAAATTATTAAAGGTTGCAAACCCTTAACTCCCCTCTCGTATTCGGGCCGTTGGAGCGCACTGGACAATTAAAGCACTCTCTCTCCCGTCTCTCCTGGATGCGAGGCGCAGGCAGCGGTCCATGCAAAATCATTATGTAAAGATCTCTGTGTGTTGGTGTCCATTAGAGCAGAAGAGCATGGTGCATGGTGGGGGAGGAGAAGATGGAATAAACATGTTTCTGCTGCTTTTAACTCTGCCAATTCCTGTTGAAGATACATATACACTGAGTGTACAAAACATTAAGAACACCTTCCCCTAATAAAGAGTTGCACCCCCACCTTTTTGCTCCCAGAACAGCCTCAATTCATTGGGGCATGGACTCCACAGGGATGCTGGCCCATGTTGGCACTAATGCTTCACAGAGTTTTGTCAAGTTGGCTGGATGTCCTTTGGGTGGTGGACCATTCTTGATGCACAAAGGAAACTGTTGAGGGTGAAAAACCCAGCAGCGTTGCAGTCCTTGACACAACATGTGCGCCTGGCACCTACTACCATACCCCATTCAAAGGCACTTCAATCTTTTGTCTTGCCCATTCACCCTCTGAAGTGCAAGCATACACAATCCATGTCTCAATTGTCTCAAGGCTTAACAATCCTTCTTTAAACTGTTTCCTCTCCTTCATATACACTGATTGAAGTGGATTTAACAAGTGACATCGATAAGAGATCATTGGATTCACCTGGTCAGTCTATGTCAGGGAAAGAGCAGGTATCCTTAATATTTTGTACACTCAGTGTACACTAAGCCTATACTATATATGGTATGTAAACAGTGTGTGTGTGTACTTATGGTAGGAGGATACATTTTGTCGAAATGGGACACTGAGATCCTCAAGCTCATTACGAAACACACACCAGATATTCTTATAGGAGTTTTGCAATGGAATAAAAAATACTTCCAATGAAAGGAAGAGAAAGAGACTACTTACTACCCAGAGTTCACCAATAAAAACTTGAGTGCAATTCATGTCCATTCATGATAAGTAAGATTGCGCTGCAGTGGATAGCAGCCATTTTACGGGCTCCTATTTTGTGTTTTTTTACGCTGATCTCAACCTTTTCTTTACATAATGTCTCCGCCATCATTTCCTTCTGGAGATCAGAACAGCGATCGCTAACCTCAATTTGGATGACAATTTCTACAATGACTCTGCAGCTCTGGACGTTCTGCTTACTCAGGACCAGGCCCTTATCCCCGGGACTCGAAAGAGAACGTGAAGGCGCAGAAGAAGCAGACGAGCCGGCATCCTAACCAAACTACGTTGGCAAGCAAATAAACCAAGTCAACCCTCTGTTCTGTTGGCAAACATACAGTCACTGGAGAACAAACTGGACAAACTCAGTTCGAGACTATCCTACCAACAGGACCTGAAGAACTGTAATATTTCACAGAGTCGTGGCTGAACAAGGACATGGATAATATACATCTTGCTGGCTTTTCCATGCATCGTTAAGACCGGTCGGCAGCCTCGGGTAAGATGAGGGGGGAAGGGGAGTGTCTGTCTCTTTGTTAACTACAGCTGGTGCGTGATCTCTAATGTTAAGAAAGTCTCAAGTTAGAATAGCTCATGATAAGCTGCAGACCATACTATTTACCAAAATAGTTTTTGTCTATATTTTTCGTAGCTGTCTATTTACCGCCACAAACCGATGACCCCACTCAACGATCTGTATAGGGACATAAGCAAACAAGAAAATGCACACCCAGAGGCGGCGCGTCTCGTGGCAGGTGATTATAATGCAGGGAAACTGAAATCTGTTTTACCTCATTTTTACCAGCATAGAGGCAACAAAATTCTAGATCACCTTTACTTCACACACCGAAACGCATACAAAGCTCTCAATCGCCCTCCCCTTGGCAAATCTGAACATAACTCTATCATCCTGATTTCTGCTTACAAGCAAAAACTCAAACAGAAAGTATCACTCAATGCGGAAGTGGTCCGATGAAGTGGATCCTAAGCTACAGGACTGTTTCGCTAGCAAAGACTAGAATATGTTGCGGGATTCATCCGATAACATTGAGGAGTTTACCACATCTGTCACCGGTGTCATTAATAAGTGCATCGACAACGTCATCCCCACAGTGACCGTACATACTGTACATACAGTGGGGAGAACAAGTATTTGATACACTGCCGATTTTGCAGGTTTTCCCACTTACAAAGCATGTAGAAGTCTGTAATTATTATCATAGGTACTCTTCAACTGTGAGTGACGGAATCTAAAACAAAAATCCAGAAAATCACATTGTATGATTTTTAAGTAATTAATTTGCATTTTATTGCATGACATAAGTATTTGATACATCAGAAAAGCAGAACTTAATATGTGGTACAGAAACCTTTGTTTGCAATTACAGAGATCATATGTTTCCTGTAGTTCTTGACCAGGTTTGCACACACTGCAGCAGGGATTTTGGCCCACTCCTCCATACAGAACTTCTCCAGATCCTTTAGGTTTCAGGGCTGTCGCTGGACAATACGGACTTTCAGCTCCCTCCAAAGATTTTCTATTGGGTTCAGGTCTGGAGACTGGCAAGGCCACTACAGGACCTTGAGATGCTTCTTACGGAGCCACTCCTTAGTTGCCCTGGCTGTGTGTTTCGGGTCGTTGTCATGCTGGAAGACCCAGCCACGACCCATCTTCTTGGCCATTGTGGAGAGGTTGGAGTCTGTTTGATTGAGTGTGTGGACAGGTGTCTTTTATACAGGTAACGAGTTCAAACAGGTGCAGTTAATACAGGTAATGAGTGGAGAACAGGAGGGCTTCTTAAAGAAAAACTAACAGGTCTGTGAGAGCCGGAATTCTTACTGGTTGGTAGGTGATCAAATACTTATGTCATGCAATAAAATGCAAATTAATTATTTAAAAATCATACAATGTGATTTTCTGGATTTTTGTTTTGTTTTACATTCTCATTACCTGTATTAACTGCACCTGTTTGAACTCGTTACCTGTATAAAAGACACCTGTCCACACACTCAATCAAACAGACTCCAACCTCTCCACAATGGCCAAGACCAGAGAACTGTGTAAGGACATCAGGGATACAATTGTAGACCTGCACAAGGCTGGGATGGGCTACAGGACAATAGGCAAGCAGCTTGGTGAGAAGGCAACAACTGTTGGCGCAATTATTAGAAAATGGAAGAAGTTCAAGATGACGGTCAATCTCCCTCGGTCTGGGGCACCATGCAAGATCTCACCTCGTGGGGCATCAATGATCATGAGGAAGGTGAGGGATCAGCCCAGAACTACACGGCAGGACCTGGTCAATGACCTGAAGAGAGCTGGGACCACAGTCTCAAAGAAAACCATTAGTAACACACTACGCCGTCATGGATTAAAATCCTGCAGCGCACGCAAGTTCCCCCTGCTCAAGCCAGCGCTTGTCCAGGCCCGTCTGAAGTTTGCCAATGACCATCTGGATGATCCAGAGGAGGAATGGGAGAAGGTCATGTTGTCTGATGAGACAAAAATAGAGCTTTTTGGTCTAAACTCCACTCACCGTGTTTGGAGGAAGAAGAAGGATGAGTACAACCCCAAGAACACCATCCCAACCGTGAAGCATGGAGGTGGAAACATCATTCTTTGGGGATGCTTTTCTGCAAAGGGGACAGGACGACTGCACCGTATTGAGGGGAGGATGGATGGGGCCATGTATCTCGAGATCTTGGCCAACAACCTCCTTCCCTCAGTAAGAGCATTGAAGATGGGTCGTGGCTGGGTCTTCCAGCATGACAACGACCCGAAACACACAGCCAGGGCAACTAAGGAGTGGCTCCGTAAGAAGCATCTCAAGGTCCTGGAGTGGCCTAGCCAGTCTCCAGACCTGAACCCAACAGAAAATCTTTGGAGGGAGCTGAAAGTCCGTATTGCCCAGCGACAGCCCCGAAACCTGAAGGATCTGGATGGAGGAGTGGGCCAAAATCCCTGCTGCAGTGTGTGCAAACCTGGTCAAGAACTACAGGAAACGTATGATCTCTGTAATTGCAAACAAAGATTTCTGTACCAAATATTAGGTTCTGCTTTTCTGATGTATCAAATACTTATGTCATGCAATAAAATGCAAATTAATTACTTAAAAATCATACAATGTGATTTTCCGAATTTTTGTTTTAGATTCCGTCACTCACAGTTGAAGAGTACCTATGATAAAAATTACAGACTTCTACATGCTTTGTAAGTGTGAAAACCTGCAAAATTGGCAGTGTATCAAATACTTGTTCTCCCCATTGTATATTTTCAAAAATAATATTCCAATATGTAACTGTATCAGTTCTTCTCTGCCATCACTAATGCATATCCTAACCAGAAGCCATGGATTATAGGCAACATCCACACTGAACTAAAGGCTAGAGCTGCTGCTTTCAAGGAGCAGGACACTAATCCGGACGCTTATAAGAAATCCTGCTACGAACTTCAACAATGCCATCAAACAGGCAAAGCGTCAATACAAGACTAAGATCAAATCCTTCTATGCCGGCTCTGACGCTCGTCTGATGTGGCAAGGCTTGCAAACTAACAGAGATTACAAAGGGAAACTCAGCTGTGAACTCCCCCATGACACGAGCCTACCAGACGAGCTAAATGCCTTCTATGCTAGCTTCGTGGCAAGCAACACTGAACCGTGCATAAGAGAACCAGCTGTTCCAGATCACTGTGTGATCTCGCTCCTCATAGTCGATGTGAGTAAGACCTTAAAGCAGGTTAACATTCACAAGGCCACGGGCCAGATGGATTAACAGGAAGCGTACTCAGAGCAGTCGTGACCAGCTTGCAAGTGCCATCACTGACATTTTCAACCTCTCCCTGAACCATTTTGTAATTCCAAGCAGACCACCATAGTCCCTGTGCCAAAGAACACCAAGGTAACCTGTCTAAATGACTGTTAGCCTGTAGCACACATCTATAGCCTGAAATGCTTTGAAAGGCTGGTCACGGCTCACATCAACACCATCATCCCAGACACCCTGGACCCACTCCAATTTGCACACCGCCCCAACAGATCCACACAATCTCTATTGCACTCCACACTGCCCTCTCCCACTAGGAAAGAGGAACACCTACAGTATGTGAGAATGCTGTTCATTGACTACAGCTCAGCGTTCAACACCATAGTGCCCTCCAAGCTCATCACTATGCTCAGGACCCTGGGACTGACCACCTGATGGCCGTCCCCAGATGGTGAGAGTAGGCAAAAACACATCTGTCATGCTCACCCTCAACATCGGAGCCCCTCAAGGGTGCATGCTTAGTTCCCTACTGTACTCCCTGTTCACCCATGACTGCATAGCCACGCACGACTCCAACACCATCATTAAGTTTGCTGATGACACAATGGTGGTAATCCTCATCACCGACAACGATGAGACAGCCTATAGGAAGGAGTTCAGTGACCTGGCAGTGTGGTGCCAGGACAACAACCTCTGCCTCAACGTCAGCAAGATGAGCATGCTCCCATCCACATCGATGGGGCTGTAGTGGAGCTGGTCGAGAGCTTCAAGTTCCTCTGTGTCCACATCACCAATTAACATGATCCACACACACCAACACGTCGTGAAGAAGGCACGACAATATCTCTTCCCCCTCAAGAGGCTGAAAAGATTTAGCATGGGCCTTCAGACCCTCAAAACGTTATACAGCTGTACCACAGTGCATATGGCCCAGTACATCACTTGGGCCGAGCTCCCTGCCATCCAGGACCTCTATACCAGGCGGCGTCAGAGGAAGGCCCTAATAATTGTCAAAGACTGTTTTCTCTGTTACCGCACAACAAGCGGTACCAATGCATCAAGTCTGGAACCAACAGGACCCTGAACAACTTCTACCCCAAGCTGCTAAAAAGAATGCTAAATAGTTGCCCGGACTATCTGCATTGACCCCTTTTGACTCATAACATACGCTGCTGCTACTGTTTATTATCTATCTTGTTGCCTAGTCACTTTACCCCTACCTTTGTGTACACAACTACCTCAATTACTTCATACCCCTGCACATCGATTCGGTACTGGTACCCCTTGTATATAAATTATTGTTAGTCATTGTGTATTTATTCCTTGTGTTTAAATTTTTTCTATTATTTATCTATTTTTCTCTATGCATTGTTGGGAAGGGCCCATAAGTAAGCATTTCACTGTTAGTCTTCACCTGTTGTTTACAAAGCATGTAACAAATACATTTTTATTTGATGTCCAGTGGCTACTCTTGTGACAATTAGACATTTCCAGCATTTATGAATAAATGTGCATAACTGCCTTAACATCCACAGTGACATTGTTTCCATTGACACACCTATAGGGGACAGCAGCACCACTAGGCTTAATGTGTCATAACGTTGCTATGATTAATGTTTTGACATGCTATTTTATCAAATTGATTACTTAACATTTAATTGATTATGTGATTGAATTAAATCGTGCAATAATTATCCATTAATAACCTGGGGCACCACGGAAGCATTAGTTTATATAGAGCGGCTATCTCCCGAATCCACTCTTTAAAGATATGATGATCTTTTACATCAATAGCAGCCAATTATTAATCGTTACCTTTATCAGTCTCATTCTGATGGTTGTAAGATCTAATCTGCACAGACCCTAGTCCGCATGATGAATCAGCAATACACAAATTGGCTTAATTATTTATTTACTAACTAATCTAAATAATCACACAGGATTACATATACTGTATATACATTAGGATAGATTATACATTGATTGCTAATCATGTCATGAAAAGTCCCTAATGGTCTAACCCAATATGACGGCTGGATGTGTCTCTATCCGACCTGGATGAAGCTATGCTCAATGTAAATACAATATCTCATGCATTCTAATAACCGCCCACTTCGATAGATGGGTCGAAGATGTAAGGCTCTGGTTTTCCAAGCAGAGATCACCATTGTCCTTTGTAGAGTCTTTAGTCATAGGGTATATCACTTCTTCTTTAGTGATCAATAGTTCAGATTCCCTACCATTTTGCCATAATCAGCTCACGCGATATTCTGGCTGGTCTAGTCGAAATTCACCATTTCAACGTGGTGATCGTCACCTCCACGTTATCTGATCTCATGTAAATTTTGTTAGGTTGTAGTTGAAATTAGCCCTTTTTGAACGAGGGGACAAGTCTTCCGTTATTTGGGAACTAGGGTTGACTTCCGTCAACGGGCTTTTGTACTGGGGGAGAGAAGCGCGTGTTTCATAGTTCTCAACCAATGTCTGTTCACTTGGGTGTGGCCACTGACTGGGCCTAAGTTTTACTATGCAAACAATTCTCTCCTTTAGAAGACTAAAATCACATTTAATCTTCTCACAAATAGTTTCATATTGAATCATATACATTTTGCAAAATACTAGAATGTGTAGACTTTCAAATATACCATTTGTGTGGTCCTATCATCAGTAATAACATCTTAGACAACAACTGATCTGACATCATATTATTTAAGTACCAACCGACACTTTCAACTGGTTGGATTACATAAATATTGTTCATTGTCCAACCTTCTGATGTTACTGTATTGCAAAGTCTTTCTCTGTGGTAACATTTTGGTGGAGTGGTGAGAGAGCTTAGGTATTTATGAGGTCATAAACCAGTGGGGGGGAAGGGAGAGTAAAGGGGGGGGGGGGGGGGTTATGACCCCATAACAGGCACGTCATGACAAATGTTAGTGAAATGGAAAACACTCAATGGAAGCATCCAGATGGCCGTACATACACAACACAAATGCATGTTCTTCCTTATTCATCACCTTTATTCAAACTACAGTACAGTCTCTCACAAACCATCTTGATCAATCAGTATTGCCCATACCAAACAAGACCTCAGAATAATATAACCATCCTCACACAGACACACCACACATACACACACACACACACACACACACACACACACACACACACACACACACACACACACACACACACACACACACACACACACACACACACACACACACACACACACACACACACACACACACACACACACACACACACACACACACACACACTCCTCAGTTCCACTACTACCTACAATATAGGAGTCAGGATGAGTTCAGATTACTTAAGGAACATCCTCACCTTTTCCATGGTGGGAGAAACCATCCCTACTGGATTATTAATAGAAACAGGGATAAATATTGTAGGGAGCCAGCCACTTAGTTCCCACTATATGGCCAAGCTGGAAAGCCCAGACCACACACACACTAACACCCAATGTGGGAAGTAGAAAACAATGGTTGTTGTGTACAGCAATGGCCAAGTAATTATAACCGACAGAGGCAGAGTATTTAGAGATACTCTAATCCGGCTGGCCAGTAACCTGTCCATTTCTTGGTGTTATGTCTAGAGAGATTCAGTCCGGGAAAGGCTGCTGCTCCGATTCCAGGAGAGGGGAGGTGGGCGGGGTCTGTAAAATGAGTGACAACCCACCTCCCTCCCAGGGTTAAATTAAGCCTGGTGGAGATACATCAATATTTTACATGTATGGCAGCGGTTCGCAGAGCAGTGGTGGCAGTATGGGGAGTGTGTGTGTGTGTGTGTGTGTGTGCGTGTGTGTGCATATCCATGCACATAGCAGTGCACAGCAGGGGCAATATGGGGAGAGGGATTACTCTTGTATCACAGCTGCAGGAGATGTTGTAAGAGCTACAACACACAGCAACATACAGAGCACAGTCAGCGGCCAACACACACAAACACCAAAGACATAAAATGGGAGCTACAATCCCATTGCTAAAATGGTGGTGGCAGGTAGCCTAGCGGTTAGAGCATTGGGCCAGTTACTTAAAGGTTTCTAGTTCGAATCCTTGAGCTAACAAGGTGAACAATGTGTCCTTGAGCAAGGCACTTTACCCTAATTGCTCCGGGTCGCCTTTGATAATGGCAGGCTGTTGCCCCACTCTCAGGGAGAGTTGAGATATGCACCCCTAAAATTACTCTTATTAAATGCCAGCTGTTGGGCAAACATTTCACACTGGAACTAAGGGGCATAGCCCGATCCATGAAAACAACCCTTATTCCTCCTCCATCAAACTTTACATTTGACACTACGCATTCGGACAGGTAGGGTTCTCATGGCATCCGCCAAACCCGGATTTGTCAGTCGGACAGCCAGATGGTGAAGCGTGATTCATCACTCCAGAGAACACGTTTCTACTGCTCCGGAGTCCAATGGCGGCAAGCTTTACACCACTCCAGCCGATGCTTGGCGTTGTGCATGGTGATCTTAGGTTTGTGTCTGGCTGCTCGGCCATTGAAACCCATTTCATGAAGCTCCCAACGAACATTTATTGTGCTGACGTTACTTCAAGAGGCAGTTTGGAACTCAGTAGTGAGTGTTGTAACCGAGGACAAACTATTTGTTGTGCTACGCACTTCAGCACTCAGCGTTCCCGTTCTGTGAGCTTGTGTGGCCTACCACTTCGCGACTGAGCCGTTGTTGCTACTAGACCTTTCCACTTCATGATGACAGCCCTTACAGTTGACCGGGGCAGCTCTAGCAGGGCAGACATTTGACGAATTGACTTGTTGACTGTGCCACGTTGAAAGTCACTGAGCTTTTCAGTATGGGCCATTTTAGTGCCAATGTTTGTCTATGGAGATTTAATGACTGTGTGCTCGATTTTATACAAATAGCCAAATCCACAAATTTGAAGGGGTGTCCACATACATTGGCCAAGACAAAATAACTGCACGCTATCATCAAATGTGGTAGAACAAAACCTCTTAGCCTTACTGTATATACATACTCATGTACAGTTGTTATATCATATCACGTGCAATATTGCTAGTAATTCTTGGACCTAACCTACGTAGGCATTCACTCAGAAATGCATATAAGTATCCTGTCAGTTGCACCTTTTCTCATTGCTTTTAGTATATCGATTGTGCAATACGTGCAGTTGTCTGTAATTAAACCCTGCGCACTAAGGACTGTTTTAAGGGAATTACTATTATTACCCCAAATTATATCATACACACATTTAGCTATTAAAGTATCTTTTCCTATCATTTACCTGTACAGTTTGTGTAACCATGCAAGTATTCACTTATCTGTAAATATAAATGTATACTTACCTGTACAGCTAATTTAACCATGCAAAATTTTCACTTACCTGTTCATTTAGCCAGTCTGTCTATTAAGTAAACTATTATTACCCTCGCTCATATCATACGCATTTTTTTGCTACTGTAGTATTTCTCTGTATAGTATAGTTAACCATCCAACATACACCAATGTATAGTGTACATATTCAGCCAACCACCCATACTATGCAATATCTTTTTATAGCTTTTTTTTGCACTCCAGATATCTTGTATCTCTATACTTTTTCATACTGCCACTCTATGTATCATGTACCGTGTATCTGTCTTTTGTGTACTTTCGTTGTGGCATTTTGCACCTGCCCTGTGTTTTGCACCTACTGTAAATGCAGAAAAATATCCCTTACAGGCCTAACTGTATGTATCATACATTATTTACACCATGTAAACTACGACAGTGTAAACTCAGGCTTGCTTTTCTAGTTCATCAACTCACTCATACTGTATACAGCGTCACCATTTTTCACGTCACCATTTTTCTCAGTAAATATATTTCCAAAGGTGCTATTGACATGAAATGCTCACCAGATGTTGGTAACAACCCAAGTAATCCATACATACAAAGAAACCAAAACAAATAAGTTCAGAAATTAAGTAATAATGTGAAATGACACAGGGAAAAAGTATTGAACACATGAAGAAAGGGAGGTGCAAAAAGGCATGGAAAGCCAAGACATGGAAAACTATCAGTAATTAAAAAGCAATCCAGCCCCCTGTCAGTGCAAATTAATGTCAGCTGGTTCAGTCCCAACTGATGGCCTACAAAAAGGTCTCATTGCCAAGGTGTCACACAAGACACATCTCATGATGGGTAAAAGCAAAGAGCTGTCTCAAGACCTTCGCAACCTAATTGTTGCAAAACATAATGATGGCATTGGTTATAGGCGCATTTCTAAGCTTCTGAATGTTCCAGTGAGCACTGTTGGGGCCATAATACGGAAGTGGAAAGACAATCATTTCACCATAAATTTGCCTCGACCAGGTGCTACTCGCAAGATTTCTGACAGAGGAGTGAAAATAATAATCAGAAGAGTTGTCCAAGAGCCAAGGACCACTTGTGGAGAGCTTCAAAAAGACCTGCAATTAGCAGGTACTGTTGTCTCAAAGAAAACAGTAAGTAATGCACTCCACCGCCATGGCCTGTATGCACGCTCACCATGCAAGACTCCATTGCTGAAAAAAAGCATGTTGAAGCTCGTTTAAAGTTTGCTGCACAACATTTGGAAAAGCCAGTGAAATACTGGGAGAATATAGTGTGGTCAGATGAGAGCAAAATTGAACTGTTTGGATGTCATAATACACACCATGTTTGGAGGAGAAATGGCACTGCACATCACCCTAAAAACACCATACCA
The DNA here is from genome assembly GCA_023634145.1 of Thymallus thymallus. Lineage (NCBI taxonomy): Eukaryota > Metazoa > Chordata > Actinopteri > Salmoniformes > Salmonidae > Thymallus > Thymallus thymallus. The sequence continues at coordinate 24,346,184 of CM042406.1, forward strand.
AGTTTGGAGGTGGTGTGGGGCTGCTTTTCAGCAAATGGTACTGGCAAACTTCACATAATTGAAGGAAGGATGAATGGGCAAATTTACAGAGATATTCTTGACAAAAATCTGCTGCCAATTTACCAGGATGATGAAGATGAAACGAGGGTGGACATTTCAGCAAGACAATGATCCCAAACACACAGCCAAGGAAACTCTCAATTGGTTTCAAAGAAAGAAAATAAAGCTGCAGCCAATCACCTGACTTAAATCCCATTGAAAATCTATGGAAAGAACTGAAGATCAAGATTCATAGAAGAGGCCCACGGAACTTTCAAGATTTTAAGACTGTTTGTGTGGAAGAATGGGCCAAAATCACACCAGAGCAATGCATGCGACTAGTTTCTCCATACAGGAGGTGTCTTGAAGCTGTCATTACCAACAAAGGCTTTTGTACAAAGTATTAAATAAATATCAGTAAGTGTGTTCAATACTTTTTCCCTGTGTCATTTCACATTATTACAGATAACTTAATTTCTGAACGTATTTGTTTTGGTTTCTTTGTATGTATGGATTACTTGGGTTGTTACCAACATCTGGTGAAAATGTCATGTCAATAGCACCTTTGGAAATATATTTACTGAGAAAAATGGTGACGTGTTCAATACTTATTTCACCCGCTGTATCTGATCAACAAATTGCATGTAGCTACCCTGAGCTGAACTCCTAGGGCAAAAGGATTAAATCTCCTTTTCCAGTTCATAAACTCCCTAGCTGAAAGTCTCCCTCATACTGTATATCTGATAAACAAGCTACCCTGAGCCGAACTTAGAGGGGGCATGACTTTGCTTGGGTTGCAGAGGACGTTACATTAGTGATCAGTGGAGAATAGCATATTAATTATTTCCTTTATCTCTCCTCACAATAAGAACGATTGAAGAGGCTCAAGGGAAATTAAAGGGATCCTGCTCCAGAGACAGAGAAGACAGAGGTTACAGGGTCATCCTATTTCCCTGTTCTCGTAACTGTCCCCTAGCTCTGCAGTCTGTCTGTCGGTCTGTTTCTGACACCGCCCAACTCTTTCAACTCTGACCCCTCAACACGGCTTCTCTACCTTGTCAGCCAACAGTCATACACACACGCACCACCACACCGCATTACTTCATGTCCTGAAATGAGGATGTTAGGTTGGTGGGAGGGAGGGAGGGAGCACACCCATGTAGACTAACTGATCATAGATAGAGAGAGACAGAGAGACAGAGAGTGAGAGAGAGAGAGAGAGAGAGAGGAGAGGGTGGATTTCAGGAATGCCAGCTGATAGCTGACAGCTGCTCTGCCTGCCACACCTCTCCCCCTGCGCTTAGCCCTGCCCCTCCTTAAAACACCCCTGCACCGTGCTGCCCCCAACCCCCTACTACCACACCAAAATGGGTAAACCCGATGAGGGAAACTAAGGCTGCTAGCTAGGGGTTAGGTTTAAGAGGGTTCTCAGTGGAGGCTCTCAATGGTCACCTGCTACGGTTCAATGAGAGGTAGAGAGTTGGGGTTGATTAAGTGCTGAGGAACAAGAATGACTGAAATTACTGGCTAAGAATGGACAGAGAGATCAAATCAAATCGAATTGTATTTGTCACATGCGCTAACTATAACAGTTGTAGACCTTACCGTGAAATGCTTACTTACAAGCCTTTAACCAACAATGCAGTTAAAAAAATAGAGTTAAGAAAATATTTACTAAATAAACTAATGTAAAAAATGTAATTAAAAGTAACACAATAAAATTATATAACAATAACGAGGCTATATACAGGGGGTACTGGTACCGAGTCAATGTGCGGGGGTACATGTTAGTTGAGGTAATTTGTACATGTAGGTATGGGTAAAGTGACTATGCATAGATAAAAACAATGTCAGGAAGCTTAGCCCCAGTGATGTATTGGGCCGTACGGACTACCCTCTGTAGCGCCTTATGGTCGGATGCCGAGCAGTTGCCATACCAGGCGGTGATGCAACCGGTCAGGATGCTCTCGAGGCTGCAGCTGTAGAACTTTTTGAGGATCTGGGGACCCATGCCAAATCTTGTCAGTCCCCTGAGGGGGAAAAGCTGTTGTCGTGCCCTCTTCATGACTGTCTTGGTGTGTTTGGACCATGATAGTTTGTTGGTGATGTGGACACCAAGGAACTTGAAACTCTCGACCCACTCCACTACAGCCCCGTCGATATTAATGGGGGCCTGTTCGGCCCTCCTTTTCCTTTTAGTCCACGATCATCTCCTTTGTCTTGCTCACATTGAGGGATAGGTTGTTGTCCTGGCACCTCACTGCCAGGTCTCTGACCTCCTCCCTATAGGCTGTCTCATCGTTGTCGCTGATCAGGCCTACCACTGTTGTGTCATCAGCAAAATTAATCTGCTGGCCATCCTCCTGCGGTCCTCAAAACTATCCTCGCCCTCCATCTGGCTGGTTGTTCCTCCCGGGCTGGAAGGTCTCAGCTCCAGCCAAGCCCTCCACCACCTCCACTGTTCCTCCAGGGGCAGGTTGAATAAACCCTCTGCGGGCCACTGGTCCTCCACCGTTGGAGGTCGCAGTCTCCACCAGTCGTCCTCCCTCCTCTTACGATCCCGGCTCTGCAGGGGCTCATCCACGAGCCCCCACGAGTTGGGGAACAGGAGCACCTCATCGTCCTCATTTGACTCCTGGGCGTTCTCCTGCTCCCATGACTGTAGGGGCTCATCCATGAAACCCAACGAGTGTCACGGCAGGGGCTCTTCTCCTCGCCCCCCACCAACAGCTCCCATAGCCCCCCCAAAAATGTGTATGGGGGTTCTTCGGGGCTGTTGGCTGGGCCTGCCTCTTGGATCCAGGCCGTTGCCCTGGATCCCATCCCAGATCCAGAACCAGATAGTGGAGGTACTCCTCCTGGGAGATAAGCTCCTTACCTCCGAGGAGGTCCTCCACTGTCCAGCTCTGCTCGGTCCTGTTGTGGTGGATCTTTCTGTCATGGTTCTGAGAAAGGACACAAGGCTCTGAGCAGTAATGTAACGACATTCCGTTTATTTGGTTACAATCAACAAAACAAAGGAGAGAACGAACCCTGAACGGATGTGCGACATGAATAAAACAAAGAACCACACACAGATGGGCACAATAATCAACTTAAATAGGTTCCCCAAGTAGAGCCAACGTAATGCAGCTGCCTCTAATTGGGGACCAACAAAACTTAAACATAGAGTTGCCCAGAGGCATCTCTGAACACTAATGCTGACAATTGTACAGAAAGTGAATAGCTTAATCAATTGATAGTGACAGAATTAGATTAGCATAAAGCATCACGGACCAAAATGCTGTTATAGATCCCTCCCGAGTAGCGGTCTAAGGCACTGCATCTCAGTGCAAGAGGCATCATTACAGTCCCTGGTTTGAATCCAGGCTGTATCACATCTGGCCGTGATAGGGAGTCCCATAGGGCAGCGCACATTTGGCCCAGCATCGTCGGTGTAGGCCGTCATTGTAAATAATTTGTTTATTTTCTTCAAAATCTTAAAATAGCAAGGATTAGACCTGTGCTTTTTGCATACCCTCTCATACCCCGGGGCGGCAGGTAGCCTAGTGGTTAGAGTGTTGGGCCCGTAGCTGAAAGGTTGCAGGATTGAATCCCAGAGCTGACAAGGTAAAAAATCTGTTGTTCTGCCACTGAACAAGGCAGTTAACCCACTGTTCCTAGGCTGTCATTGTAAATAAGAATTTGTTCTTACCTGACTTGCCTAGTAAAATAAAGGTTAAATAAAACAATAAAAAATGTGAGTCTTGGTTTTAACTGTCATGGAGGTAGGCTATTTGGCGGGTGGGGGAATTGACCAACAAATGTATGGATATAGCAGCCATAGCCTAATTCCGTCTGTCAAACAGGTAGGCCTACCTCTTATTTCTTAAATATGAATAAATAGGCTCCAACACAAAGCCCTCGTTGTTAGTAAAGTCAAATTAAAATGAAGACGGTTGAAATGAATGATGAATGATTATCTCCAGCTCTGCTCTCAACTGCTTGCTAATCTGGGCTGTGCTCACTGCTCAGAGCCCTTCTTCCTCTATCTCTCTCCTTTGTCTAGGCTCCCACAGGATTCCCTTGCCCTCCCCCCTCCCTACTCATATCCCTCCCTCTACTCCTCCCATCCCCCTACTCCTCTATCTGCTCATCCTCCTCCCTTGCCCCCCGGCGTCCTTCCGAGAAAGGCATTAGGGCTTGCATCGCTCTGCATCACCAATCCCACATATGCCTGGAAAGGTCGGTTCCACACCCAGCACCCAGCACACCACAGCCCCCCAGGGAAGGGGTTAGTTAGGGAGGAGAGACCTGGCTCACTGTGTCTACTGTGTAATGGTATGGCTGTAACATACATGAGTGTCAGTGTCCTTAAAGGGTAGGTACTATAAATGTAACCATATGGATTTGGATTAGTATACGCATCAAAAGTCCAAATGCAAAGTTACACCTCACTTTTACATTTTCGAGTTATTACATAAAACAGATCAGAATGTCGAAATCATGTCAGAAATGGTTTTCCCAGGGTGTGATGTAATATGGAGGACCCGGCAAGCCAGCCTATTTACTATAATGAAAACTTCAACAGAAATAATGAAAACTCCAACAGAAATAACTTCAAATGTCTATCTTCAAATTAAACCAAATTGTTTGTACCAATGACTACTGGTTTCAATTTTATTTTGCCAACTTACAAGCAAATACTTTATGAATTTATTAAGTTGCTCTCAACACCTAGCTTATAGCTACATTAAAGTAAACCAAAGTTTTGGAAATATATATGCATCTAACCAGTTATCAAAGAATGTTAGCGATATGTAGTTATCTTAGCCAGCAAGCTAGCCAGCCAGCTAATGTTAGCTATTTAGACAACTAGCTATTAGCCTAGCTAGCCTAGCCAACCAACAAGGTTACGATCGAGTCATGGGTAACTGCATACGTGGAGTGTGTATGGAAGTAGGCGGTTCAACAGAAGTGGGTGGATCAACAGAAGTGGTTGTATGGAAAACAAATTTGTTTCCACTCAAGACTGTTTTGCATTGCTGCTGTGTTTTCAAACTTTCTGTGTGTGGTCTTGGTGGCGGTAAGGAATTTGCCATTCACTTTGAGCTGTGTCTTTGATGTGGCTACCTAAGTTATTCGTAGATATCATTGCATACTAGATTTGTATTACATTAGCTAACCTAGCCTGTTAAAGTAGTTATCATCACGAGAGTCTCGTTTGCTGTGAGCAACTGTTAGCTAACGTTGTCAACTCATTTAACTAACTAGCTAGCTTACTAAACAATTTTTAATTTATGTTTCTGCTTGACAGCATATCACAGTTTTTAAAGCTGACTCTTAGCCGCATGGTTTTATCCCAGTTTCCCCTTCTGCCAACCCTCCATTATCAAGCCCCGAGACTATGCCAGTTTGTGGACACACATTTAGTCTCACATATTGAAGACTTTGCCACGTAGGAGGTAAACACATGTAGCTACAGTAATTGTGCCAACCTATAAAAAAAATCTAATATGACAATGATGATTTCCCAGTGGGGGGTGAATAATAATGTTACAGATAGCTACACATAGGCCTACTAGCCACATAAAGCCTACCATTAGACTAGTTCAGCACCTGTCATCACACGATACTATGATTAATATAGGCTAGCCAGGCTATTTGCATCCCCTTCCATGAACACTTACTTAGTGTTTTTTTTCCATTTCAGAGGGATCTGTGGATGCTGGTGGCATTTCTGCGTCTGAAGCCGTTCGACATGAGAGAGTGGTGGGACAGAGTCATACAGAGACCTGTCACACAGGGGGACAGGACTGGCCATCAGAACCTACAAGCTCTGGTAAAGTGTATCACACTGCGTCGTACGAAAGACCAGCCGTGTGTGTGGGCAGCCTCTGGTCTCTCTGCCGGAGAGGAGCATTAGTATAGAGGAGGTGAATCTGATAAAGAAAGAGAGGGAGGAATATGAGCTGGTACGCACAGAGGGACGCACCACCATCAGCACGTTGCAGAGGGGACCGTTCTCAGGAACTGGGCGGATGTTCTGGCTATCCCGGTCAGGTCATACGTAGCGAGCAGGAGCAGACGCAGGGATCTCTGTGCACAGGCCAGACCAATTCCAGTGAGCTGGTGGAGTTTCCTCAGGAAGAGGAGGAGGAGGAGAGCAACATCCAAACCTCATCTAGCGCACCTGCTTCTAATAATTAGCTGGTTGATAAGCTGAATCAGGTCGGTTACAACTGGGGTTAGAAGAAAAACCTACAGGAGGGTAGCTCTCCAAGAACAGGGTTGGAGAATCCTGCCCTAATGTCTAGCCTGCTCAGACTGCACAGTGAGGACAACTGCATCAAGAGTCTGGTTGTCTCTCAGTTCACACGCTTCCTCACTGGAGTTCCCACTCAGGGAGGAGGGTTTGTGAGTCTGGACGGCACTGAGCCAGAAGAGGCCGTCTCAGGTGATCCAGGAGTTCCAGAGCGATGCACCTGGAAGCCCATTGATCATGCTGCTGTCACTCAAAGCCGAAGGGGTGGGGCTGAACCTCACAGCCTCCTTGCGTGTCTTCCTCATGGACCCAGCCTGGAACCCAGCAACAGAGGACCAGTGTGCGGAACGCTGTCACTGCCTCGGCCAAAAGATTCATAGTGATGGACTCCATAGAGGAGAACATGGTGAGGATTCAGAGGCAGGATTCAGAGACAGGATCTGGGGGAGAAGGCTTTCGGCCTCCCCAGCGAGAGGAAGACGTCATGCATAGATTATATCATGGAGCTCTAGACGTCTGGCTGTTTAAAGGCTGTTCGAAGGAGACTGTTCTCACTGTTGTTTTGTTCTTTAATATCCTTTACGTTTAGAAGGAGTTTTCCCATTTGTGGAACCGAACATATACACATACTCAACAATGCCCGTCTTTTAGAGCAGTTGTTTCTAAAAATATGATGTGTATGTATGTGGGAATAAAGTTTGTGACAAACCTGACAAAAAGCGGTAAAAAGTCATGACAGTCTTCTGGAAATTGCCAGGGGTCTCACAATACCATATCACAATACTTAGGTGCCGATACGATATGTATTACGATTCTCATGATTCTATATGTATTGTAATTCGATACTGTGATTCGATGTTCCAAACATTTTGCAGAGAGACAAGAGAGAGACATGGAAATGCAAGAAATATTGCACAGTAAAAAGGCCTCTCATTATTTATTTCTGGCGTTCATTATTGTCATGTTGCCATGCCAAGCTAGAATTTGTACATTGTATTGTCAGAAATGTCAAGTGTATAAAAAGAGAGGTGGGTTTCCTTAGGATTCAGAATAGGCATAGACCCTTGTAATGTCAAACTGGTTTAGTCATGATGATAACACTGACATAATAGGATCTGGAAAGATTCTGTATGGAGGAATGGTCTAAGATCTCTCCCCAGATCTTTGATATCCTTTGTCTGCGCTTATTGACAGCCCTCTTCAAATAAAACCACAGGTTTTCAATGGGTTCAAGTCCTGAGACTGGGATGGCCATTGGAAAATGTTGATTTTGTGGTAAATTAATCATTTCTTTGTGGATTTTCATGTGTGCTTGGTATTATTGTCTTGCTGGAACATCCAGTTGCGGACAAGTTTCAGTCTCCTGGCAGAGGCAACCAGAGTTTTGGCTAAAATGTCCTAGTACTTGGTAAAGTTCAAGATGCTGTTGACCTTAACAAGGGCCCCATGAACAAGCTAAATAGCCCCATAATATCAAAGATCCACCACCACATTTTACAGTAGACATGGGGCTCTTTTCTGCATATGCATTCTCATTTTGACGTCAAACCCACTACTAGTGTGCGTGGACAAAGAGCTTTATTAACATGTCATCTGACCATAGCAATCCAAGTACCAATGCCATTTATCAAACTCAAGCGGTTTACATTTATTAGATGACACGAATAGAGCACAGCCGTCTAAGATCCCTCCCAATATGTTTTCTCAAATTTCATAAAACATTTTAGAAAAAAGCTCATCTTCATCAATCATTTTTAAACTGACTATATGCTTGGCTTTGAGCTTTGCTGTAGCTTCACAGTCTCTTCTCTCTGTAGTGCAAATGTGCTGTATGTGTCAGAGAGGCAATTAACTATTGTTCATTACATTTTCATTACATGTTCTTATGGCCTAATATGGGTAGGTAAAAAAATATGGAAGATGTAGTTTGGATAACACCCTGTCATATAGTTTGGATAACACCTTGTCATATAGTTTGGATAACACCCTGTCATATAGTTTGCACAACACCCTGTCATATAGTTTGGATAACACCCTGCCATATAGTTTGCACAACACCCTGTCATATAGTTTGCACAACACCCTGTCATATAGTTCGCACAACACCCTGTCAAATAGTTTGGACAACACCCTGTCATATAGTTTGCACAACACCCTGTATCATCAGGAAACATGACAATATAGGGTGTCTACTTGTACATTCATTTGTATACAGTGTGAATAAGATGGGTGAACTGTCAGCCTTGGGGGGGGGACCTTAATGACCTTGGGCTCAGACAGGGTCTCGTTCACTCGGACCTGCTGGGTCCTGTTGGTCAGAAATGTGTGATACCACCTGATGGTTTAGGGGTTGACTGACATTTGAGTTTGCTGAGGAGGATGTGTGGCTTCAAGAATTTCAATACTGAATTCAAATCCACAAATAGCAGTCGAGCATATGCCTTGGGGTTCTCCAGATGTTGCATGATGAGATGCACTATGCTGAGGATTTCTTCCTCACTGCCACATTTGTATTTGTAAGCAAACTGATATGGGTCCAAAACTGTGTTATGTCTGACTGAAGCTTACATGATCTTTTCAAATAATTTTAATGCAGGTCAGAGCAACAGGTCCTCACTCTTTGTTTTCTTAGGGAGAAGGATTTTGGGGAAGAGGAATGGAACTGTGTGGGAATGTACAGACCTCTGAAAGACAGGGACCCAGGCTGGTGTAAGTTCCTCTGCACAAAGTAGAGTTGCCATCTGGGCATGTTGCCAGTTTGCTTTAAGACTGGCCTCTCTAGGGTTCAATTCTAACTTGGGGTCACATCCATCTATAGCAAGGGTGTTGAGCATGTTAACACACTTGGCAGAGGAGAAATGTCAGTCAAACCTTATATAGAAGTCATTAAGATCCTTTTCCGTTGTCTTTTCGTCTGTTCAGTACAGTGGTTTTCTGGTGGGAGTCATATTAGTAATGGATTGTATTGTTAACGCTTGTCCTTGAATACTTTTCGTTCTAAGCTGGTTTGCTGCCCAATTCTACAAGAGTAATTATATTAGGCCAAACACAATTTTATTGTCATCATTTGATGATAGTGAAATAGATGCCATGAGTTATGATAATCAAACATAGATTTATTGGTAAATGAGAAACCGGTAGGTAGGCTGTTTGCTGCCCAATTATACAAAAGTAATATAATGAACCTTATTCGGAAAACATAATTTTATTGTCATCGTCATATGATAGCCGAACAGACATCATAATGAGTTTTGGCCTAATAATTATGATTTATTGGTAATAAATAAAACACTAATAATCAAGTGAAAATTACTTTAATTTTCATATTTAAGCTATAAGTGAGGTGTTTGTTGTGTGTTTTGTTAATCTTCAAATGGCACAGTATGATTCTCTATCAAGAATATAATTACTTTTAGCTCTCCTAGAACTGACCAACGATGATCAATCAAAACCGTCTAACCAAGCCTATCGCTGTTGATCCTCCAACTTCTGTTAACACGCCCACTTTCAGGCACTCCACGTATGCAGTTATCCATACTTGTTATTGTCGGCAAGCTACAGCCAAACTATTGGAGACCAGCTAGAAAAGAACTAACACAACACAACCAAAACATAACCGCAGATTAAAAGCAAAGAGAGAGCGGATTTACAGATTTAAAATTGTGCAGGCTGAATTAGCTACCAAAGTGAGAGGGAGGCAGGTGCGTCGCCGAGCAGAGGGAAAGTCAGGGAAATTCAAACTAGATCGATTCCATCAGCTAGTGTACTAGCACTAAGCCAAGGTGGAAAAAGTTACAAAACTCCTGTGGGTTTGGCGGATGCCAGGAGGACACTACCTGCCCGAATGAATTGTGTCAATTGTAAAGTTTGGTGGAGGAGGAATAATGGTCTGGGGCTGTTTTTCATGGTTTGGGCTAGGCCCCTTAGTTGAATTGAATTGAAACACCAACTGTGAGCCAGGCCTAATCACCCAACATCAGTGCCTGACCTCACTAATGCTCTTGTTGCTGAATAGAAGCAAGTCCCCACAGCAATGTTCCAACATCTAGTGGAAAGCCTTCCCAGAAGAGTGGAGGCTGTTATAGCAGCAAATGAGGGACCAACTCCATATTAATGTCCATGATTTTGGAATAAGATGTTCAAAGAACAGGTGTCCCCATACTTTTGGTCATGTAGTGTAGCATACGAATTCAGTAGCACAGAGTAGATACTCCATATGACGTTGAGAAATATTGCATTGTGGTTAGTTTAGAATATATCCAGAAGTAAAATAATAAATATGTAATAATACAAAATTACTATGTTTGTACTTATAGGTAACCAGATCGTGACTACAACTAAGTTACTAGTCTTTGACCACACTGGGTTGTTATATTGGTGAGTAAAAACTCATGCTTCCTACCCTTTAACTCATACCTTAATAAAACCTGTCTGTTGACATTTGACCGCAATATACAAGTGTTTATAACAAGATACTGGGATCTATAAAAACTCAATTGTTTTTTCTGTGTCTAAAAGGGCCTAGTGTGAGTATATCTGCGTGATTGAGTGAGTGTGTGTGTGTGTATGTGTGTGAGGGTGCTATACATGGGGCACACATCCATAGGGCTATAGACATTAAAATAATCTTGTTCTGGAGGCAGCTCTGCAGAGTGGTCATAAGGTGGCACAGCCACAAAGTCATAAAATCAGATTTTAAACCTAACCCTAGCCTTAAACCTAACTTTAGAAGAACAGAGTGCTCGGATTGGGGTGTAGGGTCTGAGCATAGCCTGAAGGTAGGGAGGGGCAGTTCCCCTTGCTGCTCCGTAGGCAAGCACTGTGGTCTGGTAGTGGATGCGAGCTTAGATTGGAAGCCAGTGGAGTGTGCAGAGGAGTGGGGTGACATGGGAGAACTTGGGAAGGTTGAACGCCAGGCCAGCTGCGGTGTTCTGGATAAGTTGCAGGGGTTTGAAGGCACAAGCAGGGAGCCTGGATTAGATCCCCTGCGCGCTTCCTGTGTGAAGAAGGGTTGTACTCTACAGATGTTATAGAGCATGAACCTGCTTTTATGTTTGCAGAGAATGACAGGGTGTTGTGCAAACTATATGATATGGTGTTGTACAAACTATATGACAGGGTGTTGTGCAAACTATATGACAGGGTGTTATCCAAACTATATGACAGGGTGTTGTACAAACTATATGACAGGGTGTTGTACAAATTATATGACAGGGTGTTGTACAAACTATATGACAGGGTGTTGTCCAAACTATATGACAGGGTGTTGTCCAAACTATATGACAGGGTGTTGTACAAACTATATGACAGGGTGTTGTACAAACTATATGACAGGGTGTTGTACAAACTATATGACAGGGTGTTATCCAAACTATATGACAGGGTGTTGTACAAACTATATGACAGGGTGTTATCCAAACTATATGACATGGTGTTGTGCAAACTATATGACAGGGTGTTGTGCAAACTATATGACAGGGTGTTATCCAAACTATATGACATGGTGTTGTACAAACTATATGACAGGGTGTTGTGCAAACTATATGACAGGGTGTTATCCAAACTATATGACAGGGTGTTGTGCAAACTATATGACAGGGTGTTATCCAAACTATATGACAGGGTGTTGTGCAAACTATATGACAGGGTGTTGTGCAAACTATATGACAGGGTGTTATCCAAACTAAAGACAAGGTGTTATCCAAACTATATGACAGGGTGTTATCCAAACTATATGACAGGGTGTTGTACAAACTATATGACAGGGTGTTATCCAAACTATATGACATGGTGTTGTGTAAACCATATGACTCAAAGCCAAGCATATAGTCAGTTCAAAAATGATTGATGAAGATTAGCTTTTTTCTAAAATGTTTTATGAAATTTGAGAAAACATATTGGGAGGGATCTTAGACGGCTGTGCTCTATTCGTGTCATCTAATAAATGTAAACCGCTTGAGTTTGATAAATGGCATTGGTACTTGGATTGCTATGGTCAGATGACATGTTAATAAAGCTCTTTGTCCACGCACAATAGTAGTGGGTTTGACGTCAAAATGAGAATGCATATGCAGAAAAGAGCCCCATGTCTACTGTAAAATGTGGTGGTGGATCTTTGATATTATGGGGCTATTTAGCTTGTTCCTGGGGCCCTTGTTAAGGTCAACAGCATCTTGAACTTTACCAAGTACTAGGACATTTTAGCCAAAACCCTGGTTGCCTCTGCCAGGAGACTGAAACTTGTCCGCAACTGGATGTTCCAGCAAGACAATAATACCAAGCACACATGAAAATCCACAAAGAAATTGTTAATTTACCACAAAATCAACATTTTGCAATGGCCATCTCAGTCTCAGGACTTGAACCCCATTGAAAACCTGTGATTTGAATTGAAGAGGGCCGTCAATAAGCGCAGACAAAGGATTTCAAGGATCTGGAAAGATTATGTATGGAGGAATGGTCTAAGATTTACTCAATGTGTTCTCCAACTCAAAACATTTTAGAAAAAGGCTCAGTGCCATTATCCTCGCAAAGTGAGGTATTAAAAGGTATTGAAAACAGGGGTGGCGAAAATTGACCCCAATCTTTTTGATGACTTATTGAACAAAATCTCTCTCTGAGCCATTGTATTAGTATAAACTAATATAATAAAAAAATGTGCATACAATATAGCTCAATATGTTTATTATTTATTTGATACTGTGTTTTTGCTCATCCAAAGTTTGGAATATTACTCATGCAAGGGTTTTTCTTTATTTGCACTATTTTTTACATTGTAGAATAAAAGTGAAGACATCAAAACTATGACATAACACATATGGAATCATGTAGTAATCAAAAAAGTGTTAAACAAATCAAAATATATTTTATATTTGAGACTCTTCAAATAGCCACCCTTTGCCTTGGTGACAGCTTTGCACACTCTTGGCATTCTCTCAACAATCTTCATGAGGACTGCCACAGGAATGGAAGACCCAGAAATACATCTGCTGCAGAGGATAAGTTCATTAGAGTTACCAGCCTCAGATTGCAGCCCAAATAAATGATTCACAGAGTTCAAGTAACAGACACATCTCAACATCAATTGTTCAGAGGAGACCGTGTGAGTCAGGCCTTCATGGTCGAATTGCTGCAAAGCAACCACTACTAAAGGACACCAATAAGAAGAAGAGACTTGCTTGAGCCAAGAAACACGAGCAATGGACATTAGACCGATGGAAATTTGTCCTTTGGTCTGGAGTCCAAATTTGAGATTTTTGGTTCCAAAAATTTAGATGGTTTGGGATGAGTCAGACCGCAGTGAAGGAAAAGCATATGTGGGAACTCCTTCAAGACTGATGGAAAAGCATTCCAGGTGAAGCTGGTTGAGATTTACAAGAGTGTGCAAAGCTGTCATCAAAGCAAAAGGTGGCTATTTGATGAATGTCAAATATAAAATATATTTTGATTTGTTTAACACTTTTTTGGTTACTACATAATTCCATATGTGTTATGTCATAGTTATGATGTCTTCACTTTTATTCTACAATGTAAAAAAAAAGAAAAGAAAAACTTAAATGAGTAATATTCTAAACTTTTGACCGGGGGTGTACATACAGTACATTTCAATCTGTCTGTAATCAGTCTTGAGAGGCGGGAGGTCAATTAAGGATGTGACTCTAAGCGGATACAGGGTAGGGTTGGTTGGTGTGGAAAGTTCATGGCCCCCAGGGCTGCAGTGTCACTGTGCTCAGGGGGAAACTTGAAACCTGGGCCCGGTGGTCAGGGCTGCGGCACGCACACACGCGCGCACACACACACACACACACACACACACACACACACACACACACACACACACACACACACACACACACACACACACACACACACACACACACACACACACACACACACACACACACACACACACACACACACACACAGCCCTGCCCATGAGGCCGTGGCCCCAGCTTGACCCTGCCTTCCTGATGAGGCTACATCCCAGGTGGTGTTGGACCAGCCAACACGGCCACAGTGGGGGCCGTCACAGCCGTCACACGGCCGCTCAATGGGCATCACGTCAGCACCGTCAGAAACAGCTATTCCCCCGATGACAGAGGCAGCGACCGCCGGGGTCAGGTGCCCTCACCTGTCCATCCTCAGGTACAGGGGTCATGAACTATGGGGGATCAACTGTACCTCATACACACAAACAGGCACGTGCACACACACAGAAACACACAGTATGCTTGCAGTGTTTATCTTCTGCTGCTCATAAGACCCATGGGTCTAAGCTAGTGGAAACATGTCACCAACTAGCACACACAAACACTGCTCTGTTGTCAACAGGGCACAAGATCTATTATCAAGAGGCTGCCAACTCAGGTGGACATATTCTTAATGAAATAACTGGTAATTAAGTTGGTCTAATAATGAACCTGGTTTTCATGTTAACTTCCATTCTGAGAAAAGTATATACGTCCAGGTGGAGTGATGTTGCTAGGCAACCACTTTGTCAGATAGCTTAGAAAGCAGCACTGAAAGGAGGTGAAAGAAAGAGAAAGGTAGAGAGAAAGAGGCGTGAGAGAGGAGAAGAAGTGAGAAAGACTGAATGTGAGTGAGAATAGAAAGGGAGCGACAAAGGGAGAGAGAGAAAACAAGAGAGCGTAAATAAAGAGGGAATAGAGAGATTAGAGATACGAGAGAGAGAATTGAGGTCTCTCCTGGATTCTCCTGGTTTTGCAGCTAGCTGCTCTGAGAAGCCCAGATAGAACAGCTCTATTAATACCTGGCTCAGCTCTATTCTTAGTTCACCTCTGGCTTCACACAGAGATTACATTAGAGCCTAGCTTTTATTCTCTCAAAAAAACAGAAACTGTCCATCTGTCGTTAGTTAAGCTCATCTCTCAGCCACTTCACAGGCCAAATATCATAATACACATTCGCTTTGTATAGGTCTTTTACTATTATTGCTATGTGTATACTTTTATATCTTCAGTCTACATGCAAGAGTCTAAATGCTTGTTTATGGTGTTATTCATATCACTTGTCTTGATGGCAGTAGTGAAATGTTGAGGCATCAGTACAGACTGTGACACTGCAGTGATCCCAAGCAGAGATATGCACATCGTACACATACATGCATGCGCACACACACACACACACACACACACACACACACACACACACACACACACACACACACACACACACACACACACACACACACACACACACACACACACACACACACACACACACACACACACACACACACCATTTTGAGACAATTACTAAAAAAGGCTCTATGGGGTTCCCAGGAGAGAACATATTGATCAGAAATTCCCTTTAAACACAGTGATGGGATCAGTGACACACAGTACTAGCGCCAATATGGTTGAGCGAACATGCATGCATGCACGCACGCACAAACACACACTCATGTATACATGCACGCACCCTGCCTTCTCCTCATAAAGATACAATAAACTGTACAAGGCCATTTCCCTGTTGAACCATTTTGTGAAGACAGTTAACATTACAAGGCCAAGACAACGTCCCTTTGATTGTCACTCAATTACAGTTCATAGGGAGCTTTATAACCAAAGAAAAGAGAAGTGAGAGTAAGTAGAGGATGGGAGAAGAGAGAGGGAGAGGGGGCAGCCTCTGACTGTGGGAATATTTCAGCAGCTTGAAGATTGATTCCAGAATTGTGTTAGTGATATATTTTCAGTATATCACTTTGGTTTGTTGCCAGCCCAACAAACCAAAATTGTTTCTATAAAAGAACAGAACATTCATTATGTTGTGGAAAATGTTCTCATAACACAAAAACTGTCCAGTTGTGCTGATGATTATAGAATGTTTGTATAAAACATTCACCTGATGTTCCCATAATGTTTAATTAGGTTGTGGGTACAGTCTGGTGGGAACATTGTGGAGACATCACAAAAAAAAAAGAACTACAGTTGTGTGGATGACTCTACAATGTTTCCTTTCGGGTGCAAAATACATTGACCTGATGTTGCATGAATGTTCCCAGAACACATTTAGTCTGTTCTTTAAATGTTCCCAGACTCAGTTGCCGGAGAGGAAGGAACCCCCTCAGGGAGTTCACCATGAGGCCAATGGTGATTTTTAAACAGTTACAGAGTTGAATTGCTGTGATAGGAGAAAACTGAGGATGGATCAACAACATTGTAGTTACTCCAAAATACTAACCAAAATTGACAGAGTGAAACAGAATAAAACATATTCCAAAACATGCATCCTGTTTGCAACACAGCACTAAAGTAATACTGCAAAAAATGTGGCAAAGCAATGTAACTTTTTGTCCTGAGTACGAAGTGTTATGTTTGGTGCAAATCCAGTACAACACATTACTGAGTACCACTCTCTATATTTTCAAGCACAGTGGTGGCTGCATCATGTTATGTGTTTGCTTGTAATCATTAAGGACTGAGGAGTTTTTCAGGAAAAAATAAATAAATAATGGAGCTAATCCTAGAGGAAAAACTGGTTCTGTCTGCTTTCCACCAGATACTGGGAGATGAATTCACCTTTCAGCAGGACAATAACCTAAAACACAAAGCCAAATCTACACTGCAGTTGATAACCAAGAAGACAGTGAATGTTCCTGAGTAGCCAAGGTACTTATTTTTAGGTGTGAATACTTTCTGAACTCACTTTATAGGCCTCAATAGCATAATTGATGATATATGATTGATAAAGTATGGTCACATTTAATTTGCTTTGTTAAACCTACACTTACTTCGATAGCAACAGTGAATCTTTTTTTTGTTTTAAAGTGGAGATCTCTCAACAATCATTCTCACAATATCACAATGGTAACAGTCAGTGACAAATATCATAGCTAAGCAGGGCTGGGGTTGGTTAAAAATTCTCTAGTAGGAGGTGCTGCCCAGACCATTTTTTTTTCTGATAGTGGATATAAGGTTGAAGATCTGACGTTGTTTTAAAGGTAGAAATTCAACATATTTTCTACAAGGGTTATCTACGTTGAAATTTGGTTACCATGATGACATAATACTGAGGTTGAAATGTCACCCTCAAAAAACACCCACAGAGGATCCAGGAATTTAAATCTTTATGTGTAGCTCTGACATTCCACAAACATTATGAGAGTATATTCAGAGCCATGTATAGAGAGATCCAGTACATTATGACTGAGGATATACCGTGGCCCTGTGTGTGTCATATGTCAATGGCGTTTAATCAGTCTTTTATTACAGAGTTCTCCATTCAGGGTAAGTGGTACTGACTTCTCCCTTTCTATGTATATGTAATGAACTTATCCCAGAGGGCTTGTACGTAGAGCAGCCTGTCACTGCACTGCTAACCCAGTTCAGATTGCACTGTTGAAGACTTTTTTTCAAATCCAATGTTTTTTTCCATGTAGATTCCACGTCATAATACTTTGACAAATGACGTGGTTTGTGCCCGGTGGGTTGTTTCGACAGACAGGATCTCAATGTCTTTAATGCAGCCTGACACAGAACATCACCGTAAAAAAGAAAGTACATTCTCATCAGTACTGTCAGTGTTAAGGGCAGGTTTTCTCATTTCTTTTCAGCAGCCAGGATGCATTGTTGCTGTGATCTGATAATTTGTATGTTTTTGAGGGGGTAGTAGAAACAGAACCAGGAACAGACTGCCACGGAATGATCACAAGACAGCTGCCAAGTCCTCTGAGCTGCCCACTCCGTATCCCAGGGTGCCCCTGGCACCTCCAACACAACACCAGCCCCTGCCAAAAAAATACTAGACCCGTCCAGCCCCTCTCTCCATACAGACCTGTCCCTCTGAGATCACTAACAAGCAAACAGAGGAGGACCAATGTGGAGGAGGGTTGGTGGTGAGCTGCTCCATACATACAGATGGGAATCCCCAAGATGGTACACATACAGAACAAACCACAGTTATATCCATCTCAAGGCTCTGGTGCATACACCACCCACAACGGATCCAGGAATTAATAAATCATTATGATATGTAGCTCTGACATTCCACAAACATGATGAGAGAATATTGAGGGGATACTTAGTCAGTTGCACAACTGAATGCATTTAACCCACCCTGTCAGAGCCATATATAGAGAGATCCAGTACATTATGACTGAGGATATACCGTGGCCCTGTGTGTGTCATATGTCAATGACGTTTAATCAGTCTTTTATTACAGAGTTCTCCATTCAGGGTAAGT
Source organism: Thymallus thymallus (assembly GCA_023634145.1). Lineage (NCBI taxonomy): Eukaryota > Metazoa > Chordata > Actinopteri > Salmoniformes > Salmonidae > Thymallus > Thymallus thymallus. The sequence continues at coordinate 24,364,671 of CM042406.1, forward strand.
GGTACTGACTCCTCTCTTTCTAAGTATCTGTAATTAACTTATCCCAGAGGGCTTGTATGTAGAGCAGCCTGTCACTGCACTGCTAACCCAGTTCAGATTGCAGTGTGGAGCACTGTGATTGGGCAAGAGGTTTTTAGTGTGCCACGGTGTGGAATGCTATGATTGGCTGGCAAACTCACGAGACTGAGCTGTGGTGTACCAGTAAACTGTCCAGGACTACAGGGAATCACTGTGATTGGTCGGGACGTAATGTAGCAGAGTGTGAAAGAGCTGTGATTGGTGGGTAAGCAGTTCAGCTGTACATCTGAGAGGTAGTTGGCAGGTGCCCAGTTCAGGGACGGACGATGGGGGAGTGATGTGTGTGAGTGTGTGTGTTTGTGGGTGGGTGGGTGGGTGTGTTTGTGGGTGGGTGGGTGTGCGTGCGTGTGTGTTTTTGGCTGTGTGGCTGGAGGAGACAGCCGTGCTGCATTAGCATTGGTCCAGGAGGGAGGCAGGCAGGGAGGCAAGGAGAGAGTGGCAGCTGACCTAAAGGGATGAGCCAGCAGAAGTGATGTGGACTGGACTGCAGGGTGGGGAGAAGGGGTATGTGTGTGTTGCGGGAGTGGGGGTCAGGGAGGAGAGGGTCAGGGGGAGGAGGAGAGTCCGGTCTACGTTTCACACACCATCCCGTTAGCAGCAAAGACCTGTGGGGAGAGGAGGGGGGACTGCAGCAGAGCCTCTCATTCAGTCAGTCTTTCTCTCTCACTAACTTCTCCCCCTTCGTCACGCTCTCCCTCCTTCCTTGTGTGTTTTTAGGTTGTTACCTCAGCATAAACCCAAGGTCACTACTCTTAGTTTCCACCTTTCCTTACTTACAAATAAATTAACAGATGCGTGTCCAGCTCAACTGCAGCTGCCTGTGTGAGTCTTTCTCATACCAGCCAGACTACAGCTGATGAGGGAGCTACAGAGAGAGCAAGCCACCTCTGAACTGAACTGCATTCCAACCCTGCCTGGTATGTAGAAGAGGGAACGAGGGAGAATGAGGGAAAGGGATTGTGAGGACGACAGGAGGGGGGTTGGAAGTGGAGGGAGGACTGAGCATTGCTGTGACAGGCAGGAACATGGGTGCTTCTTCTCACCTAGCGAGAGCAGCCAGGGAAGAGAGGAGATGGACTCGGCAGCACTAAATGGGCTGTTTGTATGGTCGAGGCTGCTGCCGTCTTAAGCCAGACCACTGAGTCTATCTCAGAGTGGGAGCTGAGCTGTGAGATGACTGGGTTTGAAGTCCCGGGTGACTCAGGGCAGAGGGAAGTGCTGCACTGCACTGCCGCACTGTTACGTGTGTGTGTGTGTGTGTGTGTGTGTGTGCGTGAGTCGCCGTATCAGATTTAGAGCAAACAGCCAGGCAGTGGGGTCTCCCAGGGGCCTTGGCACTGTAATAACACTGCTGTCCTCACTGCCACCGCCGCAGCACTCGCTCTTTCCCTCCCTCAATGTTCTTAATAACCTCCTGCTCAATCACTTCTATATATTTTCAGTTACAGAACACAGCCCGGCATTCCCCTGGAGATTTACTACACAGCGCCGCATGCTCCATCCTGGGCAGAGTCGAGCCAGGCAGGGAACTCTCATTTGTTTAAGGCAGGGCTGTTATGCATTAAATCATCCCCTTCACATCCTTCCTCACATTTCCCCCCTCCCTCCTCCCGACAGCCCTTCTCGTTTTATAACCCTCCCTCATCCAGTATGCTCCTCCTGCATTGTTGTTTTCTGGAAGCGCTTCCTCATCTTTCCCTTCCGTTTGCATGTATTTCTAAACTCCTGGAATGCCAACATCAATCTATGATGTTATTTTCTAGAACTTATAACAAGGTGTGTGCAAACGTACGCGTGCTCTCGCACACACACACACACACACACACACACACACACACACACACACACGTAACAAATCAGGGAGACCCAGAACTCATCCAATATTCATGAATGGTGATGAGGCTTCTCTTGAAAGAGAAAAGATTAGGAGAAATTAAACAAGATGCAACTCACCCTGCTGTCACCATCTAACATGTAACCATCTCCATTCATTCCCTATTGAGACCGACTGACTTTTTGTTCTCGTCATGCGAGTGCAGAACAGACAACAGAGCAGACAGAGAACCTGGCTGCCACTGGATCCCCAGACACACACACACGGCCTTAGTCTTCCTACTCCAGCAACACACAACACTGAAGTCCTGGAAATGTCTCGCTTCACTAGATGTTACTGTAACGACAGGCCCAAGTGGTGTAGCGCTCTCTGACGGATTTCAAATGGCAAGGGATTCTCAACATGGATGATACACTGAATTGTTGTGTGTCTGATACATAACCATATATATACACACGACAGTGTATATTACATTACATTATTGTATTTATTCCAATCACTTTTTATTGACATCATTATAGTTTTGTCCAGTTGTATCATATATGTGCTATAGGCCCACAGACAGACATGCTGACTCAATGCTGCTGTTGGTTGGACCATATTAAACCAGAGGCCTGGGGCATACTGGCCATTCACAATGGGACATGCCATGCAGGCTCCTATTGTGTTTTCTAGGTAGATTCTGCATTCAGAAAGGTACTATAGCAGACTAAAAACATGTATATATTGACCCTATAACTGAGCTGAAACAGTCAAATCCTCTCTGCTGTAAACTTCAACCTACTCAAAGAAACAAACATATTGCAGTGTTTGTGACGCCTCAGTAATGTAATTCACTGTAAAATATCATTTAAAACGTCTAAAATAATAAACATCTAATAATTATCAGTAAGAAATAATAACAATAATAATAATCATCTGCAATTATAATCAAAGGTAATGTGAAAAACCAACAGAAACTATATTCATTTTCTTTGTTTTGTACAGAAAGAAACCATAGACAAAGACATGAAGTGCTTTAGAATCACTGTTTTTGGCATTCACTTTAGTGAGCTTGTGACCTAACTGAATTAAGGTTACAGTAATTGAAATAACAACGAAATCTGATGTAACCTAACGTAGCAGGCGTAAAATAAATGCCTGAGCGGAGTCCCCACATCCGGTTTTCAGGGGAAAAGGAAGCTAAGTTGAAGATACTATATCCCTGAAAATCGGATGTTTCCGGTTTTACCATCTGATTAAGTTTCATTCGAGGAGGAGGAGCTCATTTTAAACACAATAGCGTCACCCGTTTTTTAAAGTGTTGCATTTTAGGATGCAGAAGAACAGCAAGAGAGGACACAACCTCCTGACACATGTGTGTGAGGCCTTCCACACTCAAGAGTGTGGGATATTATGTAAACTATAGTTTCGCCATAAAATATACATCTTTCAAGTGACAGTGTGTAACTTTAACAGTTTTCATGAACAACAAATAACCACAAGCCTTTTAAACACGAAAATGTACAAACGCACATACAAACAACTGCATATATACACACACGCACAGACACGCATACCGTACATACATACAAGCATTGTCAGGTTAAGCATAGTCAGCATCATTGGGGTTGAAAGCTACAACAATGCACTAGCACAGACAAGGTGGGGAGGGGGGGGATGGTATGCACCATTGTGGCCAGCTATTGTCCGTTGCATAGCACTACATTGCCCATGTCACTTGGAATGCAAACCTCTGCAACTGTCTGCCTGAAAGTCCCTCTGTACTGTCCGTCTCCTCTCCCATCAATCGACAGCCAGAGAAAAGAGATGGATCAGTGAGTAGCCAACCTGTACGGCCAACTCCCCACTCTTCCCCGCTGATTTCCATCATATATACCGAACAAAAATATAAATGCAACAATTTTAACGATTTTACTGAGTTACAGTTCATATATGGAAATCAGTCAATTGAAATAAATTCATTAGGCCCTAATCTATGGATTTCACATGATTGGGCAGGGGCGCCGCAATGGGTGGGCTTGGGAGGGCATAGGCCCACCCACTTTGGAGCCAGGCCCACCCACTGGGGAGCCAGGCCCAGCCGATCAAAATTTGTTTTTCCCCAACAAAAAGGCTTTATTACAGACAGAAATACTCCTCAGTTTCATCAGCTGCCTGGGTGGCTGGTCTCAGACAATCCCACAAGTGAAGAAGCCGGATGTTGAGGTCCTGGGCTGGCGTTGTTACAACGTTGGAGGTGGCTTATGGTAGAGAAATAAACATTCAATTCTTTGGCAACAGCTCTGGTGGACATGCCAATTGCACGCTCCCTCAAAACTTGAGACATCTGTGGCATTGTGTTGTGTGACAAAACTGCACATTTTAGAGTGGCCTTTTATTGTCCCCAGCTCAAGGCACACCTGTGTAATGATCATGCTGGTTAATCAGCTTCTTGATATGCCACACATGTCAGGTGGATGGATTATCTTGGCAAAGGAGAAATATCACTAATAGGGATTTAAGCATTTTGTGCATAAGAAACATTTCTGGGATCTTTAATTTCAGATCATGAAATACGGGACCAAGACTTTACATGTTGCGTTTATATTTTTGTTCAGTGTAGATTATATAAAGGCTGGAGTGCAGGAGTCATAGTCAGGCACAGCAAGGGATTATGGGAAACGATACAGTGGTCACAGCAGAGACTAGGGGGCGGGGACAGCGCATCAGTGTTGGCATGGCAACAACAGTCACATTGATGTACATTAATGGACCAGATAGAGAGTTCTGTTCTGTCAGTGTTCAGGTTTTTTGTCCATGGTTAGTCCCTCCCTAAGAGGAGAGAGGTAGTTGTCTAATCTCATTGGGATGAAATAGGTGGGCCGGAAGCATCACAGGGTGGTTGTTGTTGGTGGTTCTGACAGCAAAGAGGCCTGAAAGCAGGTGGTAGCTAGAAGGAAGGTTTTTGGCACCTTCACACTGGGGGGATAAAGCAGCTTGTGTGTGTGTGTGTGTGTGTGTGTGTGTGTGTGTGTGTGTGTGTGTGTGTGTGTGTGCGCCTCTCCCAGGTCAGAGTTGCCGTGGTATGATGGTGAAGGGCAGTATGGGGCTGGAGGCCTCTAGCTCCAGGGCGGTTAGGAAACACTCTGTAGCGGCGCCAGCGTTGCCCTGAGCCTGCAGCACCTCCCCCAGGCTGTTCCACACGTCGTGGGCCGTCGAGTTCACCTGCACCGCGTCCCGAAGGATCTTCTCTGCCAGGCTGTACCGCTGCAGCTGGTGCAGGATCAGACCCTAGGAGAGAGGGAGAGCAAGAGAGGGAGAGCTATTACAGTCTGTAACACTGACTCAGAGAGAGAGAGAGGAGTCAGTCTAAACCCTTCTGTTTATCACTGCCCAGACACACACACACACACAGTGAACTGTACAATCACACACTCCATTTAGTCACATCCTACACTCATGTAATCTCATCCTTTCAATTAACTTCTCAAAGCAACCAGCCTTTAAAAACCAGGCTAAGTAACTGTTAAACTAACACAAAAAGGTCAGCCTCTGTCGCTACAGTAGATAGCTAAATCATTCACAGAGCAACCTTGAGGCTCTTTCCCCAAGAGAGAGAGACACACACACACACACACACACACACACACACACACACACACACACACACACACACACACACACACACACACAATAAATTGGTTCCAAAGCGGCACAAACTCTTTGCTGGACTAGAACCGTTCTTTTACCACGTCATGCTTACGTCGGGGCCTGGGGGCGACCAACAACACGACGGGAAAGGTTGTGACCGCCATTGCTAAAAACACAGCGCTAGTAGAAAGATAGTACAACGATTGAAGAAAGATGGATTCGCAAAGCCAGGAGAAACATTTGCAGAAAGACGATGTAGTCCGCCATTGTAATTGTTATGCTTGAAGTTGGCGCAAGCATTTCTGGGAAAGCGAAGACGTATGGCAACGTACACAGTGACGTAAAGACGTCGTTTGCTGGGCTCTCTAGTCAGTGGAAAAACAAACAGGTTCTGAGAAGGTTCGCAAGTTGAACCAACTTTGGACGAACTTTGAACCAGCACCAGTTCCGAACCAGTTCTTTTTTGGTGGAAACGAGGTACCTGTGACACTGCACCCCTCCAAAGTGCTCTGACTGAATGACAGAAAGACAGATAGAGGTGTGTGTGTGTGTGTGTGTGTCCCGAGCTGACAAGCTGTTGAGATGTGACAAGCCTGCTTATTGCTGAGACCAACGAGACAGACGGCAAAATAAAATCCAAAATGAAAAGCTTGGATATAGCAGAACTGACACAGAGTGATGTGTGGCTGTGGCCCCGGCCGCAGCAGGCTGCTCTGAGCTGCTACATTGTTTAATTACTCAAAAGGGTGTGTGTGTGTGGGGGGGGGTGTTGGCAGGACTGGCACTGCAGCCAGAGACATACACCCTTGGAACACGCCACAGGGATAGGTGGAGAGGGATATGGAGAGAAAAGAGAATACAGAAATAGGACGAGGAAAAGTATGGGCCCTGCCCTTGCAGCATTAACACCAACTCCATTTAAGTTAAACATTTGCGATGGAGAGAGAGAGAGCGATAGAATAAAGAAGGAGTAAAAGTCCTTGCCCCATGATCTGCTGCATTAACACCATTAAAACGTTGCTGGCTGCTGCTGCCAGTGAGGTGCATCTTCTCAGTAGAACCAGTGGTAACTACGTCTAATAATTGTCCTACAGCATCAAACTACTGGTCTGGTCCCAACAACGTAAAAACAACAGCTCAACTGATACCACTGCAGCCTGATCTATCAAACGGTGGTTCCCAGCGAGCTAGCATTAATGGAGCAACACTATTCGTATAATACCACCGCCAAACTGTAAGATATGCAGCACCATCACTAGATAAGCCCGTCTATGCGTATCAAAGAGCTCAGTAACACAGAATAGTTGAGGGTACAGGATCTGTGTTAGTGTTGTTGCAATTACAGAATTTTGACTTCAATACCGATACCAGATTTAGTATCACGATACTCGATACCATCAGGATACTGGATACCAAAAGGATACCAGGGCAAAAAAAGAAAGGGTATTAGCCAAATGCACAGAATGGAACTTGATCCAGACGTACAGTACCAGTCAAAAGTTTGGACACACCTAAAAATGACATAACACATATGGAATCATGTAGTAACATAAAAAGTGTTAAACACAACATTTTATATTTGAGATTCTTCAAAGTAGCCACCCTTTGCCTTGATGACAGCTTTGCACACTATAGGTATTCTCTCAACCAGCTTCATGAGGTAGTCACCTGGAATGCACTTCTATTAAAAGGTGTGCCTTGTTAATGCATTTGAGCCAATCAGTTGTGTTGTGACAAGGTAGCGGTGGTATACAGAAGATAGACCTATTTGGTAAAAGACCAAGTCCATATTATGGCAAGAACAGCTCAAATAAGCAAAGAGAAACAACAGTCCATCATTACTTTAAGACATGAAGGTCAGTCAATCAAGAACTTTGAACGTTTCTTCAAATGCAGTCGCAAAAACCATGAAGCGCTATGATGAAACTGGCTCTCATGAGGACCGCCACAGGAAAGGAAGACCCAGAGTTACCTCTGCTGCAGAGGATAAGTTCCCTCAAGAAAAAGCATTCCAGGCGAAGCAGGGTGAGAGAATGCCAAGAGTGTGCAAAGCTGTCATCAATGCAAAGGGTGGCTACTTTGAAGAATCTATTATATTTTGATTTGTTTAACACTTTTTTGGCTACTACATGATTCCATATGTGTTATTTCATAGTGTTGACGTCTTCACTAGTATTATACAATGTAGAAAATAGTAAAAATAACATAAAACCCTTGAATGAGTAGGTGTTTTCAAACTTTTGACTGGTACTATATCTTTTGAGTTCAATATAATTACCTTTTTAATGTATGCATTAATGAATCAATTATACAAACAATTAGACTTTGTTTTTTTAACCAATCTAACTACATAACGGTAATCATTTATTTGAATGGTAAATCTTTATTGATAAACTAGGTAAATCAGGATGCAGTCTAGGCCTATTCTCAATACAGGTGAATGCATATTCAATAGGAGTATGATCATGCATTGAGTTATTGAGCTTGTTTTGGCTGATTTCATGGGGCTACAGATGAAAAACAATCAGTTCCCCTTCCATTCGGGACTTATTTTATTGTACTGAACAACAACATTTGCGTAGAAGAAGCAATCTCTTTTATAGACGTGTGCGATGTCTCTTCAAGACACATGACGTCATTCACAAACACAGTTCGAGGCACGAGCAAATATTATCTGGACTGGAAGAGATGAGAGGCGGGGGAGACGAAGTGAATGAAAAATGTTTTCGGTCACAATCAGCTTTGAAATCAGCAATATTTTTGCGTTATGGTTAGCATAGTATCCCAAACAAGGTACTAGGGTAGTGAATTGATGGAAAGTTAGCCTACAAAGCTGAAAGCTAATGGTATCTTCTTGCATTGTAAAGTGTTCCAGCCTTTAACGGACATCGTTTTGTTAACAGTAATTAACAGTTTCAACATTTCTACATGCCGTGTTGCATTATTGAAGTGTTTTAACTTCTGTGCAGCATAAGTGGTGATGCAGCCCAGACTCCCAGTGAGTGCAGTGGCTCCTCAGGACAGACTAGAGCTAGCAATGAGTAAGTGGAGCAGGCACGGTGGAGACTTTGGCTGCGCTGATAGACTAGATACTCTCTCAATCAGTAGACGAAGTGAGACCCATTTGACAGAAGTAACGAAAGTAGTAAAAAAAGTAGAAAAAGTACAGATGTTTCGGTATACCGTGCAACACTAATCTATGTTACCACACGGACAGACATAGTAGATACAAGGACAGTATGGTCGTAGCCAGTCCAGAGAGGAAATGAATAGTTCATGAAAAGTGTAGGGAAGATTTGAGGAATTAAATGTGGAGAGGAGAGTATTCTCTAAGCCTCAGGTCTGATTCTGTTTGATCCAGTCTAGAAGTCACAGCTGTATCAGCAGAACCCTCTGGTTTCCCTCCCTCCCTTGCGCGCTCTCTTGCTCTCTTTCCGTTTGTCAGTCAGAGTGGTGGAGTGATGCACAGCCCTCCACAAACTGGCCTTTCAGGGCAGAGAGATGGAAAGAGGGGTGGATGGAGGGAGACGGAAGAAGAGAAAGGGAAGAGCGAGAGATGGAGGGGAGTTTGGACAGTGTATAAATCCTGCCATACAGTGTGCAAGAACCATTACCTTGACACTTTATCAGCTCTGACAAACGACACTGTGCATCCCAGACGAGACACCAATGCGATGCACGGCGGGACAACCACACCACCCAGCAGCCATCAAACACTGCATCCAACGCCGTCCATCACACCAGGACAACCACACCACCCAGCAGCCATCAAACACTGCACCCAACGCCGTCCATCACACCAGGACAACCATACCACCCAGCAGCCATCAAACACTGCACCCAACACCATCCATCACACCAGGACAATCACACCACCCAGCAGCCATCAAACACTGCACCCAACGCCATCCATCACACCAGGCAAACACTGCACCCAACGCCATCCATCACACCAGGCAAACTAGTCCAGTCACCATCACACAACAACACAAACTAGTCTAGTCACAATCACAACACAACACAAACTAGTCCAGTCACCATCACACCACCACAACAAACTAGTCCAGTCACCATCACACAACAACACAAACTAGTCTAGTCACAATCACAACACAACACAAACTAGTCCAGTCACCATCACACCACCACAACAAACTAGTCCAGTCACCATCACCATCCATCCTGGTGTGATGGATGGCGTTGGGTGCAGTGTTTGATGGCTGCTGGGTGGTGTGATTGTCCTGGTGTGATGGATGGTGTTGGGTGCAGTGTTTGATGGCTGCTGGGTGGTGTGATTGTCCTGGTGTGATGGATGGTGTTGGGTGCAGTAGTCCAGTCACCATCACGACACAAACTACAGTCAGAGGGACATGGCTCCACTATTAAGATCAGTATGGGATTCAAAAAGTGGTGTGTGTGTGTGTCCATTATGGCGGGAGTAAGGACTGCTCTCCTAAGTGTTTCTCTATAAGAAAGAGGCTAATTTATAATTCAATAGGCTTTGGAAGGAGGTTTCCACTCAGTGATAAGCTTAGCTTTGAGTAGAATACAAAGTAAGGCTTTTAAAACAGACTCACGCATGGACACGTTTTTATATTTCATTTTCAGCAGGATACAGGAGCATGGTCTTTCTACTAGAACACAGAGACTTTGAACTGGGAAATGGAACACAGAGTGAAGAGAAGAGCGTTTTCAGCAGAGAACACAAATCAGGTGTTGGTGAATAAGGGCTATTTCTCCAGTCAGTCAGTCAGTCAATAAGCTGCTCTGCTCTCTGCTGCTGGAGGACTAATCCTGTTCCTGTCTCAGCATCATCTCATCCTGGAGACGCAAGGACACAGATCCGCACGCACACAAGCACAAACAGTTGAGTGAACAGGCATACACATTAAAGACAGTTCTCTACCACAGCCCCATGCATTATCCCATTCTAGCTGGACTGCACAACACAGTAAAGAAGCTCTAAACTTCTCACTTCTGTGAGTGTGTGAGTGAGTGAGAAAGGAACCGATTGGAAAATCCCCCTGCTTGAGGTGCTGACACAGCACAATGTGGTGGGTTCTTCTGGGTTTATTCTGCGTTCACCACCAACCAATCACAAGCTTCCATTTTCAATTTCCATAATTGGGTTTCTACTATGAGCTCATCAGATAGAGAGATGCTCTATCTCTTGTTCTTGTTCTCTCTCTGTCGGTATTGCGCTCTCTCGCTCGCCTTCTCCTCCAAAAGGCCCTTTCATTAGGGCTCAATGCAGCCTTTTCATCCCCAAAGTGTCGCATATGTAATAAAAACAACGAAGGCTGGGAACAGAAAGAAAAGCTAATCTGCTGACAGCATGAGTCAGACCTGCAGTCTCTCCCTTCAAAGTGATGAGCAAGCAGCGTGGAGGTTTACAATGTTACAGTAACAATGGGCTTCCCCCCTCTGTCTGCACCACTTCACTATGACCTGAGAGAGTAAATGTACAGGAGCTGTATGACTAGGAGGCCCATAACAGTGAAAAAAAAGTGTCAGCTGTCAGACTACAGGGTTGGCGTGGCAGAAGAAGGGAAGAGAACAGACGGGAGAGAAGGAGAGAACAGAACAGATGTGAAGAGAGGGATGTAGAGGTCCAGGACTCACCATCGTCTTGATGTGTGTGTGTGTGGGGGGGGGGGGGGGGTCTGATGATGGAGAGAGGAGAGAGGAAGAGAAAAGGGGAACAGAGACTCACCAGTCTTTGCATGGTCTTGACGTGGGTGGGGCTGATGGAGAGGGCCTCCTCGTACCAGCGTTTGGCCTCGTCCGCGTTGCCCCGCAGCTCGGCCACCTGGCCCCGCATAAACAGCACGTTGTGGGACATGGGGAACAGGTTGGCAGCCTCCTGAGTGCAAGCCGACGCCTCTGCAGGCTTGCCCATGCCAATGTACACCTCCGCTAGAGAGAGAGAAGCGAGAGAATAGATAGGGGAGAGGAGGGCCGTGAGGTGACACACTGACACAAACAACTAGGACATACACTGACTGACTAACAGAAACAGTTTCATACAGACCCACAGACACACACTTCCTGTGGTAATGGGAGGTGCAGCAGACCAGAGGGATGATTGCGGTCTTCAGACTTAATGATTTCATCAAGAGAGGCTGCTGCTTTCTGCCCAATGCATTACCGGGGGCAACCTACCCGCCCTCCAAGACACCTACAGCACCCGATGCCACAGGAAGGACAAAAAGATCAAAGACATCAACCACCCGAGCCACGGCCTGTTCACCCCGCTATCATCCAGAAGGCCAGGTCAGTACAGGTGCATCAAAGCTGGGACCGAGAGACTGAAAAACAGCTTCTCTCTCTCAAGGCCATCAGACAGCTAAACAGCCATCGCTAGCACATTAGAGGCTGCTGCCTAAAGGCATAGACTAGAAATCACTGGACACTTTAAGAAATGGAACACTAGTCACTTTAATAATGTTTACATATGTGGCATCACTCATCTCATAAGTATATACTGTATTCTATACTATTTTTCAGTATCTTAGTCACTTTAATAATGTTTACATATCTTGCGTTACTCATCTCATATGTATATACTGTATTCAATACTATTCTACTGTATCTTAGTCCATGGCGCTCGTCCATATCTATATAGGCCTAATTCACTCCTTAGTTGTGTGTATTGGATATATGTTGTGTAATTGTTAGATATTACTGTTAGATATTACTGCACTGTCGGAACTAGAACACAAGCATTTCGCTACACCCGCATTAACATCTGCTAAACATGTGTATGTGACCAATAACATTTGATTTGATTTGTCCAAAAGCAATAAAAACACAGACTTCTATCCAAAGATCATATCATGTCTCCTCATTGTCTTTCTTTTGGGTGAAATAGCTGAAAAACTATGATATGAGCAAACATGACCTTAAAGTCAGACTGTATGTGTGTGTGCGAGTCTAATTGTGCCAAACTGTTTCTGTGTTTCTTTATGTCTGTGTGTGTATGGATGTGTGTGTGTGTGTGCGTGTCTGTGTATGGCTGTATCTGTGTCTGTGTATGGCTGTATCTGTGTGTGTGTGTGTGTGTGTGTGTGTGTCTCTCCAGGCAGGCTGTTCTCTGAGCAGCCAGCTAAGCCTCCAGTGCTGTCCTCATTTGTTGGTCCCAGAGAAAGGAGGTTATATCCAGGACACCATCCCCATCTCTCTATTCTCTGGCCTTTTGGAACATTTTCATGGAGCGCCACAGCCCTGCTCGGCCTCCAGCAGCATGTGTGCGTGTGGACGAGACTGTTTGGGGTTGTTTCCCAAAGCCTCAGCACTACTAGATAGGCAGACAGGCAGTAGCAGCTGGCTGAGGGAGGGGGCCATGCTTTGCTCTGGCCTCTGCTTCTGGCATTTCAATGTTCTGCAGTGAGAGCAGAAGGGATTTATCTCCCTCTCCCTGCATCCCCCTCCTTCTCTCTCCCCCTCCCTCTCTTGCCTTCGCTCTACTTGCCTTCTCCCTCTTTCTCTCACCCCATTTCCTCCTCTCTCCCTCTCCTGTCACAATGCCTCCCTCTCCTCTCACAATGCCTCCCTCTCCTCTCACAACTCCTACCTCTCCTCTCACAACTCCTACCTCTCCTCTCACAACTCCTACCTCTCCTCTCACAACTCCTACCTCTCCTCTCACAACTCCTACCTCTCCTCTCACAACTCCTACCTCTCCTCTCACAACTCCTACCTCTCCTGTCACAATGCCTCCCTAACCTCTCACAACTCCTACCTCTCCTCTCACAACTCCTACCTCTCCTCTCACAATGCCTCCCTCTCCTCCTCCCTCTCCTCTCAGAATGCCTCCCTTTCCTCTCAGAGCTGATGCAAAGAGAGGCAGTTTTATTGGGAGGTGACGTCCCCTTGGTGTTCTTATCAGTGTGAGTATATATGCAAGGCTGGCAATAAGGATATTGACCAAATAAAGCAGTCAGAGTGTGTGTGTGTGTGTGTGTGTGTGTGTGTGTGTGTGTGTGTGTGTGTGTGTGTGTGTGTGTGTGTGTGTGTGTGTGTGTGAAAGGAGGCAGCAGCAGCAGTCCAGGAGGCCCTGCCTGGGTTATGTTAATGCTTAACAGTCAGACCACCTCACAGGAACATATCGATTCCATTAAGCTGCTGTCTGCTACCCCACCTCCCTTAAGTCAATGGATTATCACTCCCACACACACCCTGCCAATCACTAACATCACACACATACATGAACACAAGTGCACACACACACACACACACACACACACACACACACACACACACACACACACACAACTCCAGGATATCATTCTGGATAATGGATAACATTTTTGGTACACATAATTAATGAGAGTAGGACAAGGGTATAACACAATAACAGCAGGATAGTACAACAGCATTATACTAACTCCCCTCTGTCTGTCTAGCCTGTGTTTTACTTACAGAAGTGTAGTGACTCAGTTTACCATAGCTGCGTGTTATAGCGGTGTAGTGTATTATACCATAGCTGTGTGTTATGGTTCGAATCCAGGCTGTATCACAACCGGCCGTGATTGGGAGTCCCATAGGGCGGGGCACAACTGGCCTAGCGTCGTCCGAGTTCGGCCGGTGTAGGCCGTCATTGTAAATAAGAATTTGTTCTTAACTGACTTGCCTAGTTAAATAAAGGTTACATTTAAAACATTTAAAAAATGGTGTATTACCATAGCTGTGTGTTTTAGTGTATTACCATAGCTGTGTGTTTTAGTGTATTACCATAGCTGTGTGTTTTAGTGTATTACCATAGCTGTGTGTTTTAGTGTATTACCATAGCTGCGTGTTTTAGTGTATTACCATAGCTGTGTGTTTTAGTGTATTACCATAGCTGTGTGTTTTAGTGTATTACCATAGCTGTGTGTTTTAGTGTATTACCATAGCTACATGTTTTAGTGTATTGCCATAGCTGCGTGTTACATCGTATTACCATAGCTGTGTGTTTTAGATAGATAGATAGATAGATAGATAGATAGATAGATAGATAGATAGATAGATAGATAGATTTCATTGTCAAGCAGCTACAACAAAACACAGGGCAGGTGCAAAATGCCACAACGAAAGTACACAAAAGACAGATACACGGTACATGATACATAGAGCGGCAGTATGAAAAAGTATAGAAATACAAGATATCTGGAGTGCAAAAAAAAGCTATAAAAAGACATTGCATAGTATGAGTGGTTGGCTGAATATGTACACTATACATTGGTGGATGTTGGATGGTTAACTATACTATACAGGTCGATGGCAGAGAAATACTTCAGTAGCTAAAAATGCGTATGATATGAGCGAGGGTAATAATAGTTTACTTAATAGACAGACTGGGTAAATGAACAGGTAAGTGAAAATTTTGCATGGTTAAATTAGCTGTACAGTTAGGTATACAGTTATATTTACAGATAAGTGAATACTTGCATGTTTACACAAACTGTACAGCATAGCTGTGTGTTTTAGTGTATTACCATAGCTGTGTGTTTTAGTGTATTACCATAGCTGTGTGTTTTAGTGTATTACCATAGCTGCGTGTAGTATCATAGCTGCGTGTTTTAGTGTATTACCATAGCTGCGTGTTATAGTGTATTACCATAGCTGTGTGTTTTAGTGTATTACTATAGCTGTGTGTTTTAGTGTATTACCATAGCTGCGTGTATTACCATAGCTGCGTATTTTAGTGTATTACCAGAGCTACATGTTTTAGTGTATTACCATAGCTGCGTGTATTACCATAGCTGTGTGTTTTAGTGTATTACCATAGCTGCGTGTTTTAGTGTATTACCATAGCTGCGTGTTATAGTGTATTACCATAGCTGTGTGTTGTAGTGGTGTAGTGTATTACCATACCTGCGTGGAGCCAGATCTGGGCCAGAGTCATCCAAGGGTGTAGGGGTCCATGTTTGGGGGCACTGCTCTGCATGGAGGAGGCCACCTCTGACAGGGCCTGTTCCACCCGCGAGGCCGCCATGGATGTGGCGTGGACCGAGCCTGCAGAGAGAGGGGGAGGAGGAGAGGACGACAGGGGAGAGGGGGTCAGCACAGCAGCACCTCCTTATGGTAAAGGATGCAACTGCAGGCTAACGTTACTCCACTCATTCTGCATCCACCGTTCATGACATTAGCTGCACAAAACTTCACACACGGATGGCTACATGCCTTGACAAAAAGCTTCATGTTATATAGGCTACTAGTGACAGGCAGCGTTACTAAGTCAGTAGCTAACGGTCTATTTTCCTCGCAAACCACTGATTCACATATCCAGACGTATAGATGTACAATAACCTGGCTGGAGCTGTACAAACCAGGCCAAGCGCTTTACATTTGGGACTGGAGTTGGTTGAAAATACTATTTGGAGTGGATACTACATTCCCCGGCTCTAAAGAGCGAGAGAGATTTCATTATTGGCCTCAAAGAGCTTTAGATTAAAGCACAAACGCTCCCTATCTTCAAATCCTGTCAAGAAGATCTAGTGAAAGCGCCGGGGCAAAGAAAAGTCCTGTGATGAATTTAGGGGGGGAGAGAGAAAATATCCCTGGCTATAGAGAGATGTTTTTGATAAAGTCTTGCGAGTTGGGAGTAGAGATTTGACTTGTGTTTAAGCTGAAATGGTGCTAAGAGGATTTAGTGAAATGGGAATAGGGATCAGTCTCTGGGTTCTCTATCTGCATGGCAGGATCGTTGGTGAGGCACACACGGCCACTTCTCGCTCTCTCACACACGCACACACTTTCTGCATACTGGAGCTAAGTGACTCTTTTTACGCTACATACCTTTTTACAACCATTAACATCCATCTACTGTCCATATAAACAGCTTACACGCACTCTTCCCCTCACCTTCTTCAACACACTTCACTCACCTTTACTACAGACTGCACATAAAAGACAATACTGCCTCCTATTATTACCTCAACACAATAGTGATGAACACAATCGGAACCATACATATAAATGTTCTATATGCTATAGCTCTATGATCTGAACACAGTAGCTCCCCTAAGCACTCTCTCTCCTACCACTACACATCCTCAACCTTCACTCTGAACACCCACACCACTGCGCACAGGATTACAGGCAGGCAGCCTTTCACATCAAACCGTTTAACTCTTCTCTAGTCTCCCTCCTCATATCAGGAAAAATGACACTTTTGCTTTCTCTCTGGCTCCCTGGTTATTGGCTGAAGCGACAGTCACACGGTATGCATCTAAAACCCCTGTCCCAAATTGCATCCTATTCCATATATAGTGCACTACTTTTTACCAGAGCCCTATGGCACACTGGTCAAAAGTAGTGCACTATAAAAAGGGAATAGGGTGCCATTTGGGATGCAACAGCGTCAACCATGGAACTCTACAGCCATAGACCATGTCAGCCATATTGAGCGTATTGGCATGGTCTGAAGGGCTGTACCTGTTCTAGTCATTCTATTTCTATGGCCACACCAATATGATATGGCTGAGGGATTGATCAAGAAAGAGCACCAGGAGCTGTACCATCAAGACAGACAGCTGTATCATCAAGCAGGCTGTATATACTCTTTTTATCCAGTTAAGTCAATTAAATGGCACCCCACTGCAGGTGAATGGGTCAAATTAAGCCTGGATTAAACCGGTGTAATCTTAACCTGGATGAGTGAAAATGGTAATCCATGCAGTTAGGTAAAAATTACACAAACACTCTCTCACACACACACACACACACACACACACACGCACACATATCGGCCTAAAGGGTAGCCAAAAGTGCCTTCATGCAAGGTACAAAGCGCAAGGCACTGATGGAGAGCGATGTGGAGAGTGGGTTCAATTCAGAGCAGCACAAAAATAATCTACACATTCTTAAAGAAACAGTATCCATTTCACCGGGGCTTGAGCGCACAGAGCTGCTTCCTCCTCATCCATTCCTCTCTTTTGTTTTGTTTCTAGAGAAGTCCAAGAGAATGTCAAAGAACACCGGGCTGGCCATATGAAAAGAGTGGCCTGTGTGTGTTTGTTGTCATGGAAGCTTAAAGAAAAACCTATTAATAGTCTGCGAAAGCCTAGAGGCCCAGCAGGGAAACTAACAGGTCTCCACAAAACAACAGTCAGTCATGGACAACATAGTCCTTTTGACTTAGCGGCTCCATCAGATAGCCGCATAACCAACGCAAATAAAAGGAGAAATGAAAAAACAAACAAACACAGCTAGCCCATCTGGCTAATGAACTCTGTATTGTATGGTGGAAGGAGCCTATAGATAAGGCTGTGTGTCAGGTGAATAGAACAGAGCAGTCAGCCAGGGGAAATGATACTGCCTCTTTAATTATGGAGCTGCCTACTCCATAGCTGGCCCACCGAGTCAGGAAGCTCAGTGAGCTAATTGTTTAGCTGTAGCACAAAAGGGCCAGAAGACAAAAATAAATAAATGAAACAAAAAAACTAAACAAAAAATGAAATAAGGTGAGCTAGCGAGTAGCGACAGGACAGCCTCCGGTACGATCCACACATGGTGGGTGACTGACTGACTTTAGGAGCACAGACAGACAGAGGGACAGGCAGGTGGTTGGTGGTGACGGATGGATACATTGACTGTGGAGGAAAAATCAGGCCAAGGCCAGGAGGAGTGATACATCAGTCAGAGTCCAGCGTCTCAGTGGGCAAAGAGAGAGGGAGCGGAGGGAGAAAAGCACTACTTACAAACTGAAAACATGGAGTAAAAACCATGATACTGATGAAAGTTAGCATCTGGAGGGCTGCCTTTAAAATAACAAAAACAACAAACAAAGAACAAAGATTACTTAAAAGAGAAAATTAATTAAAGAGGGAAAATTAAAGAGATACAGCTAGAAGAAAACTTGAACATCACTTCCACTCAACAACAAAACTGAAGTATACTTAGCATTTCAAAAGACACTAACATTAGTGACTGCTAAAGTTATTTATGCTAAGTTAGTGCCAGTAAAAATGGATCCACACAATTATTCACTATCAATGTGTCATTCCAATCCATCCTAAACTGTTTCACCCCTGCGTGTTTTTGTGGTTGCTATTGCCACCATTGACAAAGGTAGAGGCTGCAGTTCAAGCTTTTCCTTCCTGAATCAACTTGATCATGTTCCTTATTTAAACATCAAACACATTATGGTGGCAAACACAAAAACCTTGGCCCTCTTTTGCAGGTGTACTGTGATTATGTGCAGGTGTAAATACACGGATTATGTGCAGGTGTAAATACACTGATTATATGCAGGTGTAAATACACTGTGATTATGTGTAGGTGTAAATACACTGTGATTATGTGCAGGTGTAAATACACTGTGATTATGTGCAGGTGTAAATACACTGTGATTATGTGCAGGTGTAAATACATTGATTATGTGCAGGTGTAAATACACTGTGATTATGTGCAAGTGTAAATACATTCTGATTATGTGCAGGTGTAAATACACTGATTATGTGCAGGTGTAAATGCACTGTGATTATGTGCAGGTGTAAATGCACTGTGATTATGTGCAGGTGTAAATGCACTGTGATTATGTGCAGGTGTAAATGCACTGTGATTATGTGCAGGTGTAAATACACTGTGATTATGTGCAGGTGTATATACACTGATTATGTGCAGGTGTAAATACACTGTGATTATGTGCAGGTGTAAATACACTGTGATTATGTGCAGGTGTAAATACATTGATTATGTGCAGGTGTAAATACACTGTGATTATGTGCAAGTGTAAATACATTCTGATTATGTGCAGGTGTAAATACACTGTGATTATGTGCAGGTGTAAATATACTGTGATTATGTGCAGGTGTAAATACACTGTGATTATGTGCAGGTGTAAATGCACTGTGATTATGTGCAGGTGTAAATACACTGTGATTATGTGCAGGTGTAAATGCACTGTGATTATGTGCAAGTGTAAATACATTCTGATTATGTGCAGGTGTAAATACATTGATTATGTGCAGGTGTAAATACACTGATTATGTGCAGGTGTAAATACACTGATTATGTGCAGGTGTAAATACACTGATTATGTGCAGGTGTAAATACACTGATTATGTGCAGGTGTAAATACACTGATTATGTGCAGGTGTAAATACACTGATTATGTGCAGGTGTAAATACACTGATTATGTGCAAGTGTAAATACACTTATTATTTGCAGGTGTAAATATACTGTGATTATTTGCAGGTGTAAATACACTGATTATTTGAAGTGCCTCAATCCAACCCTTTATCTAGCAGTAAAACATGATACAAAGGAAGGTGGCAGGGGAAAGATAGTGGAACACCAAAGGACAAATAAACAGAGAGATGAATAGAAAGAGAAAGCCAGGGGACACAGAGAGCTAGATAGAGGAGAGAACAGAACAGGAAGTACTGTGACGTGTGTGTGGAGGTTGAGTGTGCTTGAGCGAGTCCCGTGGGTTCTACCTGTAGAGTGTACCTGTAGTTCTAGTGCCTAACCGGAACCTCTCCTCACACTCTGTATACTACACTTATTCTGTTAACACCAAAACATACAAACTCCACGCCAACTGAACTGACATCTTGTTTGTAAGAAGTTGTTGTTTCATCCTTTTTGTCTGTGGCTGGTAACAGATAAGACCATAGAACAAGTGAAGCCCAGTCTGTCTTGAAAGTAAGTAAGTAAGTAAGTAAGTAAGTAAGTAAGTAAGTAAGTCAGACAGTCAGACAGTCAGACAGTCAGACAGTCAGACAGTCAGACAGTCAGACAGTCAGACAGTCAGACAGTCAGACAGTCAGTCAGTCAGTCAGTCAGTCAGTCAGTCAGACAGACAGACAGTCAGACAGTCAGACAGTCAGACAGTCAGACAGACAGGATACGGGGCCGTTTGTTCGCCTGTCTTTCACTCATTCTTTCTCTCTTTCCTTCTCATATCCTCAGTGTCTGCTGACTCATTCAGTTTAAGCCGGACGGGGCGGCCACTCAGGCAGATTAGGGACTTAACTTCACCCTCTCAGTGTCTCCATGGCAATGGGATGGTGATAGACTGACAGGATCCCGTTAGGCCCACAGGACGTGACTCACTATTAGGCCAACCCAAATCATACTGTGCTGGCTGGCTAGGATATTTTTTCACCTTGTCCTTTCCAGCATGGTTTTTAGCACTGTTAAGGGAATATACATAGAACACACACCACACCACAGCCCAGAACAATACACTACAACTACTGTATCTATGGCTTAATTAGTGCAGTCAGTTTCGAAATGGCACCCCATTGCCTATATAGTGCACTACACCAGGGTTAAAACTAGTGCACTGTAGGGAACAGGGTGCCATTTTGGACGAGTTAAAAAAAACGCACACTCAGCAAGCATTGTTGTGATTGGGCAGTGAGTCACGCACACCACACCATGCCATTGGTCGCACGTGGTGCAGAAGAGCATTACTATTGGTGGACTGTTGTCGAGGGGTGTGGTCACAGAAAGCATGATGGCCGCTGGCCGGCTTCGGGGAGTGCAGAAGAGGGTCGGCCTTGGGGAGTGTGATGGGTGGAGGAAGGTGGAGGGAGGGGCCGGCGTGAAAGAGAGGGGAAGAAGGGGAGGCGGGCTCGGAACCAGAGAGAGAGGAGGAGCCAGAGCCTGAGACTAGAAACAACAGAAAAGTAAAGGATGACAGATATATACAATGCCTTCGGAAAGTATTCAGACCCCTTTACTTTTTCCAAATTTTGTTACAGCCTTATTCTAAAATGGATTAAATATAATTTATTTCTCAGCAATCTACACACAATACCCCATAATGACAAAGCGAAAACAGGTTTTTAGAAATTGTTGCACATTTATAAAAAACAGAAATACCTTATTCACATAAGTATTCAGACCCTTTGCTATGAGACTCGAAAATCTGAGCCCGCATTGAAAGTCCACAAGAACACAATGGCCTCCATCATTCTTAAATGGAAGAAGTTTGGAACCACCAAGCTGGCAGCCCGGCCAAACTGAGCAATCGGGGGAGAAGGTCCTTGGTCAAGGAGATGACCAAGAACCTGATGGTCACTCTGACAGAGTTCCTCTGTGGAGATGTGAGAACATTCCAGAAGGACAACCACCAATTTGGCCTTTATTGTAGGGTGTCCAGACGGAAGCCACTCCTTAGTAAAAGGAACATGACAGCCCGATTAAAGGCTCTCAGATCATGAGAAACAAGATTCTCTGGTCTGATGAAACCAAGATTGAACTCTTTAGCCTGAATGCCAAGCGTCACGTCTGGAGGAAACCTGGCACCATCCCTACGGTGAAACATGGTGGAAGCATGATACTGTGGAGATGTTTTTCAAAAAGGGACTGGGAGACTAGTCAAAATCGAGCCAAAGACGAAAGGAGCAAAGTACAGAGAGATCCTTGATGAAAACCTGCTCCAGAGCGCTCAGGACCTCAGACTGGGGCGAAGGTTACCTTCCAACAGGTCAACGACGCTAAGCGTCATACCCAAGAAGACTCAATGCTGTAATTGCTGCCAAAGGCGCTTTAACAAAGTAGTCTGAATACTTATGTAAATGTGATATTAATTTCTGTCTGTAATAAAGCCCTTTTGTGGGGAAAAACTCATTCTGATTGGCTGGGCCTGACTCCCCAGTGGGCACAGCCATGGGTGGGCTTGGGAGGGCACAGGCCCACCCATGGCTGTGCCCCTGTACAGTCATGTAAAATCCATAGATTAGGGCCTAATCAATTTATTTAAATTGACAGATTTCCTTATATGAACTGTAACTCAGTAACATTTTTGAAATTGTTGCATGTTGCGTTTATATTTTTGTTCAGTATACTATGATAGGGTATGGGGTAACACACGGATAAAAGCCTTTATTGTGATAGGAAGGAAAAGCTGGACATTGAACACTGCAGTAAAAAACTTAAACATTTAGAAAAAGAAAGTCTAAAAGAGATGTTGATCAACGGTCACACACTTTGACGGGACGTCGTCTAGAGGGTGTGCCTTAACACCGCTGACAGAGACAGAAAGGGGAAATATAAGAAGTGATGTTGAAAAATGTCTGGACAGACTGCATTAGAGTGATGTTTTCTAGCTGCAATGACAAGAGACCTACAACTAATCCACGTGTGTGTGTGTGTGTGTGTGTGTGTGTGTGTGTGTGTGTGTGTGTGTGTGTGTGTGTGTGTGTGTGTGTGTGTGTGTGTGTGTGTGTGTGTGTGTGTGTGTGTGTGTGTATATATATATATATATATATATATATATATACACACAGTGGGGAGAACAAGTATTTGATACACTGCCGATTTTGCAGGTTTTCCCACTTACAAAGCATGTAGAAGTCTGTAAATTTTATCATAGGTACACTTCAACTGTGAGAGACGGAATCTAAAACAAAAATCCAGAAAATCACATTGTATGATTTTTTAATAATTAATTTGCATTTTATTGCATGACATAAGTATTTGATCACCTACCAACCAGTAAGAATTCCGTCTCTCACAGACCTGTTAGTTTTTCTTTAAGAAACCCTCCTGTTCTCCACTCATTACCTGTATTAACTGCACCTGTTTGAACTCGTTACCTGTATAAAAAACACTTGTCCACACACTCAAATCAAACAGACTCCAACCTCTCCACAATGGCCAAGACCAGAAAGCTGTGTAGGGACATCAGGGATAAAATTGTAGACCTGCACAAGGCTGGGATGTGCTACAGGACAATAGGCAAGCAGCTTGGTGAGAAGGCAACAACTGTTGGCGCAATTATTAGAAAATGGAAGAAGTTCAAGATGACGGTCAATCTCCCTCGGTCTGGGGCACCATGCAAGATCTCACCTCGTGGGGCATCAATGATCATGAGGAAGGTGAGGGATCAGCCCAGAACTACACGGCAGGACCTGGTCAATGACCTGAAGAGAGCTGGGACCACAGTCTCAAAGAAAACCATTAGTAACACACTACGCCGTCATGGATTAAAATCCTGCAGCGCACGCAAGGTCCCCCTGCTCAAGCCAGCGCATGTCCAGGCCCGTCTGAAGTTTTCCAATGACCATCTGGATGATCCAGAGGAGGAATGGGAGAAGGTCATGTGGTCTGATGAGACAAAAATAGAGCTTTTTGGTCTAAACTTTACTCGCCGTGTTTTGAGGAAGAAGAAGGATGAGTACAACCCCAAGAACACCATCCCAACCGTGAAGCATGGAGGTGGAAACGTCATTCTTTGGGGATGCTTTTCTTCAAAGGGGACAGGACGACTGCACCGTTTTGAGGGGAGGATGGATGGGGCCATGTATCGCGAGATCTTGGCCAACAACCTCCTTCCCTCAGTAAGAGCATTGAAGATGGGTCGTGGCTGGGTCTTCCAGCATGACAACGACCCGAAACACACAGCCAGGGCAACTAAGGAGTGGCTCCGTAATAAGCATCTCAAGGTCCTGGAGTGGACTAGCCAGTCTCCAGACCTGAACCCAATAGAAAATCTTTGGAGGGAGCTGAAAGTCCGTATTGCCCAGCGACAGCCCCGAAACCTGAAGGATCTGTATGGAGGAGTGGGCCAAAATCCCTGCTGCAGTGTGTGAAAACCTGGTCAAGAACTACAGGAAACTAATGATCTCTGTAATTGCAAACAAAGGTTTCTGTACCAAATATTAAGTTCTGCTTTTCTGATGTATCAAATACTTATGTCATGCAATAAAATGCAAATGAATTACTTAAAAATCATACAATGTGATATTCTGGATTTTTGTTTTAGATTCCGTCACTCACAGTTGAAGAGTACCTATGATAAAAATTACAGACTTCTACATGCTTTGTAAGTGGGAAAACCTGCAAAATCGGCAGTGTATCAAATACTTGTTCTCCCCACTGTATATATATATATATATATATGCCTAGAATCCAGAGGAGGCTGGTGGGGGGAGCTATAGGAGGACAGGGTCATTGTAATGGCTGGAAGGGAATAAATGGAATGGCCTCAAACGCATCAAACAAATGGATTCCATTCCAGCCATTACAATGAGCCTATCCTCCTATAACTCCTCCCACCAGCCTCCACTGCCAGAATGGTATTATTTGGCTGAATCTCCAACCCACCACTTCTACTGTTCACTCAGTAAAACTGTGGTATTTCAGAGGTTCAGCCTTTAACAGCAGCTTGTAGTTTACTCCAGTATTGCCATAAACCCTGTAGCCATGGTGACAGAGAGCAATATACAGGTGTGGTTGTAGATACAGTAGTCATGTTGAGACAGGACAGGACACAGTGTGACTATAGCGGCTTGGACATGGATATACAGTTACAGTAGTAGATGAATGTGAATATACTGTATGTAGCTGCTGGGATTCATTTTAATACATTTTCATGACCTACAGACATTTTAAGGTTTATCTGATTTTCTCATAATGGGATAGTGACCTTGTTAAGTAGCCTGGTCACATATCTGTTTGCTCTCTTGCCAACTCCATTGCTGTCATTGTCAAGCCAATGACGTGGCTATGAGTGACAAGGACTTGGCATGATGGCACAAACAGACTTACACTCAGGCTACATGTTAAGAGTCCTGGGGTAAGCTAATGTTTTGCTTAATAACTCCTCTCCATTTCTCTATGGTTGTGAGGTAGTGGTAGTGAGGTGAGACTTACCCGTTTCTGGATCACTGAAGTCAGGCAGCGTCATGGCATTGAGCGTCCTTCGGTCTGCTATGGCTCTGTCCAACAGGCTGCTGCCTCGACCTGAATCACTGGACACACACAGACAGACACAGAGAGAAAAGAGGTCAAACCAACAAGATAACTAAGCTTCCTAAAAACCCTCTCTGCACTTCGCATGACAGCTATGCAGGTTAAGAGCTGTGTTTTTGCCTGTCTCAGGTAAAATTCACAGTTACTGCATTGGATAGGTGATGAAATCAAGAGCAACTCTCCAAGTTTAAGAAGGGGTAAGGTGGCAGGCAGCAGACTGCGTCTGCCTCAGCTACAAAGACTTCAATGCAAAATCTAGTTCAAGAAACAGAAGAATGATGATGTACTAGATAGTCACGAAGTTGGAGATATCCTCTAGTCCAGTGGACACCAACCGGTCGATCGCAATGATAAAGCCTATTTTTTTTATTTGTCTCGGGCTGTTGGCGGTAGGTGCACCCGATTCAGCTGCCCTGCGTACCGGGTAGGCAAACTGTTGCCATTTTGAATCATTTCATATGTCTGAAGGTACAAACTCTGCATTCCCGACGGGCCCGGAGAGAAAAATCAAGTGCACTATAGGCCTTCCGCTGGCCAATCAGATGGCTCAGATGACCGTGTCTGCAGTAACGTTACAGGCATAAAAGAAAGCTACAGCAAAGTTGATACTGTGAGATTTCAAATCGTTTAAAACCATGACTAGAGAGAGACTGTCAACGAATACAGCAAAGAGCTGCTGTTTGTATGAGTAAGTTAATGTTTAAGTTCTTACTCAGCACTGTCAACACTTTGTATTCAACAAATGCGTGTTCTAACTATTTCCATTTAGCGCTACAAGAAGTACCGCAACAGTAATGAATGAGTAGGACAGGGTAGCGATTGGCTTCTGTTGTTGTTAGTAATTCAATTCAATTCTTTTCAGCAGCTTGGGTCTTTTTAAATAGGAATATTTCACTTTCTCTGAAGAAACAAAATTAATTTGTGCATGAGGCGGTGCGACTCGAGTTTTGCCATCAGCTGGAAGACGGTGTCCCTTTTTGGTCAGTGTCTGCTGCTCTCTCCCTCCGCTGAGACTGATCATCGGATGCAGGCACCATCAGCCCCATAAAATTTAAATAAATAGCAAATAATTTAAATGTATTGTCGCTCAGCTGTGCCTTGCAAATAATACATTTTTTTTAAATGGCCCAAACAACAATGCATTGGCAGGGCAATACAAGCAAAGCCAATATGAGGCGATAATGTATTGAGTCTATAGCTTACTGCACAAACCTCATTGCTACAGTACAGTTTTTTTGCATAGGCTTACGTTTTTTAAGTCATGATTTTAAAAAATCAGAGCGGTAGATCTCGGTTTGCATTGGTGACCACAGCAATGTGGCAGCTACTGGTATATTCCCCTTCTGTAGGTTTTGGCTGAGGTAAACGCTATTTCACCGTCTATAATGACCAGCAAATATTATACACAGACAATACAGCAGAGGACCAGGAGGAGAGGAGTCTGTCTCGTGAAAGAAAAGTGGACTAAACTTCTCCAGTTTAACGAGAGGCTGACATTAGGTGAGGGAGTGAGCTGTCTACACTGACTTGCTCTCTCTCTCTGCTGCATGGCTACCACTAGCTGCAGAGGAGATGTGCCCCAAATGGCACCATATCCATATTGTAGTTCACTACTTTTGACAAGAGGCCATAGTGTAGTGCACTAACTAGGGAATATGTGCCATTTGGGACACACACACACACACTCAATCAATCAACATTGTATTTATAAAGCCTTTTTTACATTAATAGTAGTTACAAAGTACTTTATAGTACTCTGCTCTCAGGCCTGTGTTTATCGAAGTAAAGCTTTAGTGGATTCTTTTAAGCATCTTAAAAAGCCATGGATAAAATCAGGGAAGCAGTGCTGCCTGATCTCTCGTGATAGTTAATACCAGTGTTTTGCAGGAGATTGTGGCTAAAGTTGGAGCACATATTTACAAAGGAGACTTAGACCAGTCTCACTCACTCGTCCTTTTATGACATTCCAAATCACTACATTATACGGCATAATATTCCTGAAGGTGGTTTGTCATTCTGCAGGTTGCAATGGTATTGTGTCCCGACGTATTTTACTGCTATTTTCATACACAGTTCCGTTCGATCAAGGGGACAGAACATGTTGCCTGTTTAATGAGTACTACTATACTGTACCTGGGGTTGGTGAGGTTGTAGCAGGACTTCCAGATCTGCAGCATGTGTTTGCAAGTGAGCAGAGCTTCCTCGGGTCCTCGACACAACGTCTCCAGCTTCACCTTGGTGAACAACAGGCTGCGGGGAGACACCCAGGAGACACAGTTTGAGACACAGGATGACAGACTTTAAAACACAGGGACAAACGGTTATCTACAGAGTGCACTCTCTGCATCGCTCTATAAAGATGCAACTCTGATAAAAACATTGTAATTAAGACTGTGTGGGAGAAATATAGTATTTTCCACAGAACAACTAAGTTGTGTGTACACAATGTTGTAAGGCTGCAGAGAGAGGAGAGCACCCTTCACCCCCTGCTACACACTCATACACTACATATTCAATGAGTAGCATTAGAATTTTCTCTCTAGGATGCCTGGGAGGAGATTGAATAGGGGAGGCATTCACCAAGAGAAGAGTGTTTGATGAAAGCCTATATGGATGCTAAATCACACACACACACACACACACACACACACACACACACACACACACACACACACACACACACACACACACACACACACAGAGAGACACACACAGAGAGACAGAGAGGTTTCCTTCCACTAAGGCAACTGAGTTAGGAAGGACGCCTGTATCTTTGTATTGACTGGGTGTATTGAAAGTGTAATTAATAACTTCACCATGCTCAAAGGGATATTCAATGTCTGCTTATTCAGGTGCCATTCTTTAAGAAGCATTGGAAAACCTCCCTGGTCTTTGTTGTTGAATCTGCGTTTCAAATTCACTGCTCGACTGAGGGACCTTACAGATAATTGTATGAGTGGGGTACAGAGATGAGGTAGTCATTCCAAAATCATGTTAAACACTATTATTGCAGAGTCCATGCAGAGTACATAACTTATTATGTGACTTCTTAAGAATAACCAGGTTTGCCATAACAAAGGGGTTAAATACTTACTGACTCAAGACATTTCAACTTTTCATTTTTAAATGAATTTGTTAAAAA